>JAMKPW020000018.1:0-341753 GCA_024184665.2 Zalaria obscura | reverse complement strand
TAACCCTAACCCTAACCCTAACCCTAACCCTAACCCTAACCCTAACCCTAACCACTGGATTCGCATATATGGGTTAGGTTCACTTTGTAGCTCTTACTATACTATTTTGTATTATTATTAGCTTAGACCTATTTAATAGAACGTAAAAACAATACTAAGTACTCTTTTACTTTATATATAATTATAGATATGGTTTTATTATTATCTATAATATAGGATCATCATATATGATTCTATATTATTATATATAATCTGAAATTATCTTATATAATTTTATATTATTAATTAGTAACCTAACATCACCTTATAAAATTTTATAAAATCTAAAATCACCTTTCCTAATGTTACATTATCGTCTATAATCTTAAATCATCCTATATAATTCTAAAGTCTCCCTTATAACCTAAGATCATCCTACCCTAGTTTTATATCGTGATTTATAATCTAAAATCATCTGAATTCAGTTTGTATTATTATCTATAATCTAGGATCACCTTACATAATTTCGTATCATTACTAATAATCTAAGATCATCTTATATAATCTCATATTATTAGTAATAATCTAAAATCATCTTATATAATTTTATATTATTAGCAAGAATCTAGAATCATCTTATATAATTCTATATCACTGCCTATAATATGAAATCATCTTATATAATTTCGTATCATTAGCAATAATCTAAAATCAGCTTATATAATTCTATATCGTTAGTAAGAGTCTAGAATCATCTTATATAATTTCGAATCAGTATTAAAAATCTAGAATCATCTTGAATAATTTTATATCACCGCCTATAATCTAAAATCATCTTATATAATTTCGTATTATTATTAATTATCTAGATTCATCTTTTATAATTTCGAATCATCCTAAGAAATTTCGACTCATCTTATATAATTTCGAATCATCTTATATAATTTTGAATCATCATATATAATCTAGAATCATTATATATAATCTAGAATCATCTTTTATAATTTTATATCATTCTCTATAATCTAAAATCGCCTTTCCTAACTTTATATTATCGTCTATAATCTTAAATCATCCTGTGTAATTCTAAAATCTCCCTTATAATCTAAAATCATTTTATTCGAAATAGTCTCCCTTATACTCTAAGATTATCGTATATAGTTTCATGGTCTCCTTTATAATCTAGCATGATTTCCTATAACCCTGAATCCTGGTTTATAATCTAAGATGATTCTATATAATCCTATATATAATCTAGGGGTAATCTTATTACTAACCTGGTAATATATAGGATCTTCTACTATAATCTACTATCATCTTGATCTTAACCTCCTAGTACGCCTACCCTAATCTACTATTATCTTAGTATTGCCTTGCTACTATCCTAGATCATCTACTATGATCTACTATAATCTGCTATTATCTTAGTATTACCTCGCTACTATCTCAGATCATCTACTATAATCTGCCATTATCTTAGTATTACCTTGCTACTATCTTAGATCATCTACGATAATCCGCTATTATCTCGATATTAACTTGCTACTATATAATATTATCCTATATTACGGCCATAATCTTTAGGAGCCTACGCGCTACCCTGAGCGAAGACTTAACGTCCTTATAGTTTTTATTACGTTACCCTATATGTCTGATCACTACCCCTATATCCAAACCATCTCGCTAAGTATACTTCGTTCTGCCTAACTGGCTTTTTCCCCCCCTAGGTCTTTAACCTTCTTCGCTAATAGTCTCACTATCTTATCTATCCCTTACTATTCTGTACTGCTATGCATAACGCTCCTTTTACTACTCTATCGTTTTACCTAGCGTGCTATCCCCCTAGACTAGGTCCGGGCCGCATCCCCTACTAATAACGTCGCTGCTATATTAGCGAGTCCGTCCCGATCACGGCACTATTGACCCTTATTAAAGTCAAACCTGCTATTAGGCAAGACTACGAACCGCTTATAAAGCTTGATTAGTAACTAATAGTCGTTATACCTAGTATACTTGCCCGGCTTATTAGACCGGATGGTCTGTCGTAGCCGCGTTACTAGATCTTTTGCCTATTCGGTCATATACGGACACGACGCCTAGTTATAGTCCTGTACACGTACCCCCTTAATAGCTAGATAGCCTCCGTAGAAGCGCTACCAGTCTCTGACCTTGAGTAAGAACTCATCGTTATTAAAAAGGGCTGAGTTACCTATTAGATAGCTATCGTCCCCTACTAGTATAGGCAGTGAGGACGGCGCCGACTCCCCTTAATATATAGCCGAACCCAGGGCACTATCGGCTAGGGCGAGCACGGTACCCGATCTTCCTATCGCGCTATTACGGGTCGTAGGACTCATAGAGGAGAGGCCTAGGGTGTGCGAACCCTTCTAGATCTCGTCATCCTAACCCTTAACCCTACCCTGGCTCTTTACCTTTACTATGTACCTGCTCTCTGCCTTTTCCTTTCTGCTCTTCTCCCCTATTAGCGTATCGTCCTGCCTTATCTCCTCCTCTCTGATTATATCCTCTAGTAATATACCCTCCTTCTCTATCTCTGCCTCTCTTATCTTCTCCTCTAGTAATATACCCCCCTTCTCTATCTCTACCTCTTTTATTATCTCCTCTAGTAATATACCCTGCTTCTCTATCTCTGCCTCTCTCATCATCTCCTCTAGTAATATACCCTCCTTTTCTATCTCTGCCTCTCTTATTATCTCCTCTAGTAATATACCCCCCTTCTCTATCTCTGCCTCTCTTATTATCTCCTCTGGTAATATACCCCCCTTCTCTATCTCTGCCTTTCTTATTATCTCCTTTAGTAATATACCCCCCTTCTCTATCTTCGCCTCTCTTATTATCTCCTCTATAACTATTCCTTGCCTATTAGGTTCTATCTCGTTATCTACTATTAGGAAAAGGTCGAGCTCTCGATCCTGCTTAGAGTCGTATACTATCGTATTATTACTCGGCTCGTAGTTCCTAATATCCAGCCTATATTTCACTCCTTCCTATCTAGTCTGGCTTGCCTATCCGAGACTTGACCTAGCTGTACTTGGTAGTAGATCAGGCCTAGTCGAGCCCTGTCGCTTCTTCCTGACCCTGCCCTTACCGATATTATACGTATTAGGAATATCGCCTTAGCCACGTTTACGACCCCTTAATAGTGCGCTGTCTGCCGCGTAAGGCGTCAGTAGGGCCGCTTCGTCGTCGCTATTGAATATAGTATCAAGCCTACTTGCAGTGTCCTGGCTGGTCGTCGCATTAATGTTCATAATACCTTCTGTGCCTGTCACGACGGCGCTGTTAATGTTACGGTATCTGCTCGTTGTTGTATCTACTATTACGACGGATATATCGTGGGCGACGCTTCTATCCATGCTGCGCTATGCGCGTAAGCGGGCAAGGTAGAGTAGTAGATCGACGAGAACTTTTATTAGGTTGCTTACTAGACTGCCCTATAACCGCGTGGGATATAAGCGCCCAAGCCATTTAGTGTACGCAGTGCTATCGGACAAGTCACTAGGATAGCCGGCCCGACGTACAATATGGATGCCGCCTGGCACGAGGCCTACAGCTCTAACGACCAGGACGCTAACGTAGGGCCACTAGTAGGGTATCGTCTTTAGGTCGCCTGCCCCGGTCGTATATAGGGACTGGCTGATATAGTAACGGTAGCAGGTGTGAGTGTTTAGGACGAAACGTATCCCTTTCTAGAACTGTTCGAGCGCGGCCTGCCTATACCCACGCTCTGCTACCACTAGGCACTCGTCTCGGTTGTGTAGCTAGCTCCGCGTGCTGAGTTCGTCGGCCAGGCAGAGGAGCTAATATAGGGGATAGCCTGACGTGAGGTCTATTAGGTGGTCTTTAACCGCTTGCCTCTAATGTGCCTTAGCCATGCTTACCTCGGCGGTATAGGTAGCACCACCGTGGTATATATCACACCTCGACATATTATACCCTACTCTGCCTATATTGGACGAGGCAGGACCGGCTAGGCATATAACGGATTCGCCTTCCTGGTCGAAGTACCTACTAAGGGTGAGACGCTTGTATCGTCTCGTTATTATAAAGTCATATATAGCCACCTCATCTAGGAGGAACACTATGCCTTTAGCATCCCTACGTTGTTTCTCTCGCTCGAGCTAGCCGTCCTCGTGTATAATAAGCGACGTAACGGCCTCGCCGTCCTGGCCTGCCCTTCCTAACTCTTACGCGAAGTCGATTAGACTGTAGGGCACGCCTATGTGCACGGTAAAGAGGATGCCGGGGTAGTTAATACCTGTGCCTAGCGTAGACGTCGCGGCTAATACCCCGCCCCGTTCGAGCCAGTGCCTTAGAGAGGCATTATTACCCTTATAGTTGGTATAGAAGTACCTATAGCCTAGCCTCGCGGCCGCGGCCTCGTAGTCGTTCTTACGCTAGTAGTACAGGACCGCCCGAGCCGAATGCTATAATTGCCCATTACTATCGAGGACCTTAACGGTTCCGAGCCACTTCTTATAAACGCGCACATACTCTGTAAGGAGGTCACTAGGGTCGCACTACCTAATAACGTATCGCGTACGCCGCTATGTGTTAGGGGCCCTGACGTAGCGAGGAGACGGTATTAATAGTAGCGCCTTCTCTAGATCACCCTCCATGTCTATAGGCAGAGTTGCTATTAATATTACTAGCAGGGCGGGTATCGGCGTTAAGAGGTCTAACTTAGCCAGCCTCTGCTGCTAGGCGTGGGCGGTAACGACAAGGTGATACTCGTCGATGAAGATGCTCCTTAACACGCCCCTAGACACTAACGTACTAGCGAACTAGGTGAATGACAGGTAGGACACCTTGTCTATACTAACGAGGATGAGCGTTAGGAGATCACCGAGTATATCGAACTTAGAGCTCTATATGCTGCAGTCGATCCCCTTTGCGAGTGCCTTGGCTTTCGTGTTAGCGAGCAGCTGACGGAAAGGCTGCACTACTATCGTCACACTGTAGCCTAGTAGACACGCCTGCGACAGGAATAGCAGACTTTTGCCACCGCCTATTAGTAGGACGACGACGAGTAGTGACTCACGCCCTATAATGGCTAGCCAGACGGCCTACGCCTATTAGGGAGATCGATACTTAAGAATGTCGTTCTGACCAAGGCCGAGTGCTATATATATAGCGCTACTAATAAGCGCTTCGGTCCTAGCCTCTTAACTGTCTTCTGCCACCCCTATAGCCCTCCTTCCTCCTCCTACCCTGTCGGCCTGGCTTACTAGGGCGCGACGTGTCGGCGTCGGCGGCAGAGGTATTAACGACCATAACACACTAGCGTCGGATAATGTCGTACACGAGTTAGCGTCACCCTTCACCGCTATATAGTAGGGTCCACAACCGACTATACCGCTCCTAGACGATATAGGGGTACGGGTCGAGATCAGACTTCTTACGGATGAGGGTGTGGTAACACGGCTTAGGCGGCCTAGGGTACCGCCTATAGTGGGTATTGAGTATTCGAACCTGTCTCTCTATAGCGATTAGTCCTCGCGTCTTTTTGTTATTAATGCTAGACTAGGATACGCGCGATGATGTGGCGTAGAATACTCGATAATATAGGGCGTAGTCAGTTTATCCGACTCTGTTCGATTCGATACTAGGGTCGCTAATATCCGAGATGATCTAGTAGGAGTCTTCATAATCCGAGCCTAGTTAGCGTTTGTGGTTCTAGATGGACCACTGGGCATATCTATTATTCGCTATGAACGCTGACCGGTCTCTAGTATCTGGGATGAATTAGTTAGCGTCTCTTTCGTCCGAGTTAGTATAGTAGGCGTCTATATTATACCAGACCAGGCACGCGTACTAACTTTAGTGGGTAATGAACCGTTAATGGATTCTGCCGTTCCGGATATCTTTGCTATTATCTCTGACGTCCGCGGTGAGGCTGGAACTCTGTACTCGTCTCTAGATGTTATCAGTATCGTCTCGTTCGTCTAAGATAAAGCGGAATCATCCCCTTTAATCCTGGAGGAAGTGGCTAGTATCTCTATTACCTGGAATGGACTAGGATCCTTTCTGCTAGTTCGGGATGAAGTCGTGAGCTCTAACCCCGTTTATACGTCGACGTCTGCCCCCTTAAGGGCGTCTACTCTATGACTATAGAAGAGTATAGAAATGGGGCTTATTGGCTGGACTAGTGAGGCAGGAGGGTATATGCGCCTGACTTCTCTAGATGGGCCCAGGTTGTCGAGCCCGAGGTATTCATACTACGAGTTACTGAGTGCTCTAAATAGGCGTATAGACCTCTCGGAGAGGTTGCGGAGTATGTCTAACGACACGCTGTAGCGTAAGACACCTATTGTGCTACTTTGGCCGTTTTATAGCTCTAGTAGGTCCTCGCTCACGAGTAAACTGGGAGTCCTACCTATATCGCCGCTACGACGCTCCTTCTATCTACTGCCGATCTTATCGTCCTTTAGGCAGAAGCTGTCGCCGATGACCTTACGCCTGATAGCGATGGCTATATAGCGGTAGTCCCTAGTCGTGAGCTGCATTCCTAGGTATTTCTGGGTCTCGGACCCTATTACCTTTGTTAGGCGCGACGTCTCCTATATAGGTGTATCCTTGATCTCCTCCTACCCTGCCTACCTATCGTCTTTATCTACGTATTCTTCTTTGCCTTCTGTGTCGCCTATAGGCTCGTTATTGCGTGTCCACTCTTTCCTACTCCTGTCTGGCTACATTATCTTGGGCTTATGGGACTGCTAGATAAAGTCCCATAGTTCTAGTATACCTTGGACGTCTATCGCTAACCTTTGCTCGAAGGGTTAGACTAATGCTAGGTAGATGCTTATGAGTTGCCCTACTTGCAAGGGTAGGAAGCGTAGGACGACCTTAGGTGAGTCGAAGTGCGACTAGGATTTGTGGTAACTGATTATTATTACTAACTGCCTATGGATCACGAACAGATTGCGCAATCCAGTAGACCTGTTCCTAAACTGGACGCTGGTTATCTCTAGCCTACGCGCAGGTTGGCTAGACGTGATATACACGTATAATAGTAGCAGGGCGCAGAAGCGCGCTACGCGGCCGAGGTACTGGTTTGCATAGTACATATTCCAGGGCGTGAAAGAGGAGCAGGTAAGCAGATAGCGGCCTTGAGGAGAGGCCTCTAGGCGGCCTATTATAAAGGCGACGCCGTCGTCCAGTTTATTCTCCTTCGCCGTTACGAAATACGCACCCTGCGTAGTCTATCCTATATTGTCTACCGTTTTCGCGAGATCGATGTAGAACACCTGGTCGGTCTCGTCTATCTATAAGAGTTCTTTTTACAGCATCGTCTCCGCTTTACTAACGAGCCTGGTCACTGTATGCCTAAAGCCTGCTAGGGTGATTTCCTGGCCCTAATACCTAAGCCTCTTCTAGTCGAGAGACTAGGTAATATAGCCATAGTTACTATGGTTCATCGACAGTTTCTTGCTATATGCTAATAAGCTTAGTATGGTGCTTATTAGGCTGAGCGAGCCGTCGACGAGATACTTCTACTGCTTATTAAGGAAGGCTACGACGTCGGACTTTTGCTATGCGTCCCTCTAGCTAGAGGGCAGGATGTGCTCGATAGCGAGGACGCGGACGACGTACACTAACGCTACTAGCGTGGGAGAGAAGGCCTCCCTGGTCTTTAGCCGGTTACGACTAGGTTCTATACCTAACACGGCTAGGAAGTGGACAAGGGCGCTATCGAATGGCCTCGTGGGTACGCTATAGAGTATAAAGGAGTAGCTGAATTCGAGGACGGTATGGAGCTATTACTCTACTAGCTGTCTAGTCTTGACGGCTATGAGGAGTCTCCTGGCCCACTCCTTCTGACTATAGCGCTAGGGGAAAAGTCGGCGAGCGTGTTCTATACTGAGACAGTGGTCTCTCGTCCCAGCAGGGCCCTCTTAGCCTGCGTCCTGTCTGGAATCGGACTCTCTATTCTCGTGGTCTTCTATCTCACTTTCGTCGTATAGGTCGGCCCTGTCATTAGGATAAGACTCTATCGCTATAAAGGCACGCAGGCGGGCGCGGTTTAACGTTGCATGATCCCCTGCGCTCTCTACGTCGCTCTAATGATCAGTCTCTATATACACCCTGAGACTATACTGTATGAAGCGCTTCTAGTAGTTAGTATATACGCGGAGTGTCCTTTGCCAGAGGGGCGCGATAGGTCGAATGGCCGGGTCCCCTATAGGGCTCTATAGCCAATAGCGGAGTTCCGGGTTTAGGTTATATAGACCATTAATAGCCCTTACGAGAAGTCGTTCGACTAGGCCGTCTATACGCCTAAGGAATACCTTCTTGGGGTCGGCCAGGCGGCTTACGGACGAGAGCGCTTAGAGATTGACCTAGGTAAGGTGCTCCCTCCATATAGTGCGGGCGAACTAACCTGTGCTATCGACGACTAAGGGTTAGGCGGGGAGGGACTGCTGTGCGAGGCTTTGTTGCCGCTAACGCGTATCCCACTACTATATAATAGCGGCGGTGATAGCCCTAGCGGATGCCGCGTTGATAGTATGCCTATCTAAGGTAGCCGCTCCGCCTATACCTTTATGCCCATCTGACGCAGCCGCTCTGCCTACCCCTTCGTGCTCATCTGTAGCTACGGCTATATCGGTTATACCCCTGATATTGGTTAACACCTATCTAACTTCGAACCAGGATTCCCTACTGCTGCCGTGGAAGAACGACTACGCTAGGATTAGCTGCTATGCGTTCTTCGCCGCCCCTACTACGACGCTATGATCAGATCTATAGTAGCCGACCACTTTGTCCGCGCTCTTGCTCTAATAGTTACAGCCGCTCTTACTGTATACTAGTACACGCGTGGGCTCGCGTAGATATCTAAACGCGTCGACTACTTCTATAGGGTTGTATACGTCCTTAGGGTTTGCGCAGATCTTATCGTATATGGTCGCGAGCATAGACTTAAGCGCGGTCCAGGAAGGGGGAGAGCCGCGGTAGAAGGTCTTAATATGAAACGGGATGGAGGCGTTAATAGCTAAGCTATGCTCCCTATATACTAGGACCTTATACTATAGTATATACACGAAGGTACGGTCGATATATTCCGCGAGCCCTGCGTCTATAGGCGCGGACGCGTCGAGAGAAGCTATATAAGCCACTACGCGTTCGTATAGGTTCCCTTCTAATTCGGATTAACTTTAAAAAGCGCGAGCAAGGGAGAGTAGGGCTCGGATACTAGAGCTAGTACGCAGTAGGGAAGAGAAAGGCACGTAGGGATAAGGAAGTGTCCTAAGAGGATGCGTAGCTGCGAATAGAGAAGGTGACGAAGGTGAGCGTGTAGGTTAACCGCGAAGTAGACTGGCTATACGCTTACGCGTTCGTATGTATAGGGCGGTAAGATCTTTATTAAGGTCGCGCGTATAATAGTAGAGGGGCCTCTGTAAGCTAGTATTATACACGCGCTACCCTGCCTACTACCCGTAACTTGTACGCTACTAGATCCTGTAAGGGTTGTCCCTAAAGGGCGTATGTCTGCCTTCGCTACCTTTGAAATACCGCTACTACGCACCTTCGACCAGCCCTTTGCCTTACCCACACCTGTGACCGAGCGCAAGGCTATTCTGACGCTGCTGCCATAGTGCCTCGATAGCGCGACACCCTCTAGTGAACACACGCTATATAATAATGAGGTATGGAGGTCGGTTAGGGGCCGATTAATACCCTTACTACTATTATGGTTTGGCTAATGGCTATACTCGAATACACGGTTATATATTGCTTCCTGCGCCTACCGCTCTGCAACCATTAGCAGCACCTGAATTTACCTAAATGTAAGGGTGAGCGCCTAATACTCGTCTAGGTAAGGTGGGGACCTTGCTAACTGACTAAGCGGGTGACACGCCTTTGCTTGGTAGACCAGGTCCTAAGTAGCCGTACAGATCCACGAGTGTACCTAGGTGCCACTCTAGCCTAGCTAGTATGAGCCGACCTACCGTATATAGGTCGAGTGATCGGTGATGATCTTGTATGGTCCTGTATAATCCTGTATAATCTAGTATGGTCCTGTGTTATATAGGATCTAGCTTGGGTTTAATGGAGATTCATCTGAGATGATACCGTATAATACGGGACTGTACCGGAACGTTTTAAGGTCCGTCATAGACGGGTAATGTACGTAGGGAAATATCGGTTAAGCGAGGCCTAGACCAGACAGGGAGCGGTTTAGATTATACTGCGGTATCGTATATAATACGTAGGGCGGTGCTGTTTACGCTCGGGTCGCGTAGCGCGTTACGCGCACGTATAGGGGAGAGGGGAGGGCGGAGGGAAGGGGTGGTGGATAGTATTAGTGAGTCGATGGGTACCTACCTAGTTACCTATATTGCGCCTACTACGTAAGGTAAGTGCGTATAGGAGCGACCTTAGACAAATATGGCTAATATAAAGGTTAGCGTCCGTTTATTACCCTTATTACCTGCATCGATCCTGTACCTACTTACTGACTAAAACCGGCACCTATACCTACTAATAATTCACGCGCCCTAACCCCGGGGAACCGCCTGCCAAGTTAGGTAGGAAGAGGAGCGTAGGCAGCCGATAACTAACCCGGCTATGCTAAAGAATCTAGATCTAGATAACTGGACGGACGATAAAGTGATAGAGATAGATAGAGAAGAGGAGGAAGAGGAGGAAGAGGAGGAAGATAAGGAAGACGAGGAAGAGGAGGAAGATAAGGAGATAGGGGAAGGGTTAGAGATAGAAGTAGAAGACGAAGAAGAGATGGGATTAGAAGAAGGAGAGATAGAAAGGGAGGAAGAAGAGATAGAGGCGGAGGAAGAAGAGATGGAGGCGGAGGAAGAAGAGATAGAGGCGGAGGAAGAAGAGATAGAGGCGGAGGAAGAAGAGATAGAGGCGGAGGAAGAAGAGATAGAGGCAGAGGAAGAAGAAGAAGAAGAAGTGGAAGAGATATAATATCGAGACATAGAATTATACGATACGCCTACCTCTACCCAACTTTGCCGTATAGATGACCTCTATGCAAGTGGTAGGGTGTAATGGACATAAGAGGATTGTGACTTACTAGAGACGCGACTTCGTAGCTTGCGTTACCTAGGCATAAACCGGTCATTATTAGAAGAAATCGAAGAGTCGGAGTAGAGCGTCTAACCGATCGTAAGAGCGGGGTAGATACTGGAGGAGCTGGCCGACCAGGCCCGAGGTGTAGGCACCGAAGTAATGCTAGTGTGGGAGTACGTCCGAACGAGGGAATTATAGAAGACTCACCCTACGTAGAGGTTGCGTACGCAGGATGCCTGGTTAAGGAGCCTGGCCGACTACTACGGTGTCTATACGTTATATAGTATGGGCGTGAGTTCCCAGAGGGAATGCGCGGGTCTGATCAGGGTGATTAACGAGCACTAGGGCGAGGGCTGGTTTGCCACACTAAGGGACGCAGGTGACATCTTGCCCCTAGTAAATCACCCTGACGATCTTAGGAGGGCCCTACTAACGGAGATAGCGGGTAATAGTAAGTAGTAGGGCCTCTTTCCGTGCGTGGGGAGTATCGTGCATGCTTACTAGGAGCGGATCCGGTATAGAACTGACCGCGCTACTAGACGATAACTAGGCATCTCGGGTAGTTAGGATAGCTACCTATAGGTATAGGACGCCCGAGCGCTAAATAAGAAGGCTCGCGAACTGATTAACCGCGAGGGCGGTATAGAGGAGTGGCTATCTATAGACGGGTTCACGACGGAAAAGCTCAGCATTATTAGAGTAGATAGTATGAAGGGACGACCTGGCTATAACGCTATTATAAAGACGAAGAATGGACATCGCGTCTAGTAGTATGGGCCTAGAGGTGCCCTGAGCCTAATACTAGAGGGTGGGCTACTAGGTAAGAGGCGCGCTAGGTACGAGACGAAAACACACGGGTTTGAACCTAAGAGTATAGGCCTAACTAACGCGACAATATAGGGGAGATCATAGTAGAGGAGTAGGGTCGGGCGTCGGGTACGGCGGAGCGGACGCCGGTTCTAGATAATGCTAGGTAGCCTTATCTGTCGAGCGGGTAATGGCTATACTGGTATAGCTGTGTTTGGCCGAGCGATCATACTGCGACCAGTATAGGACGCATCTATCGCCTATCATAAGCGCTACGTACGAGGCTAAGGAAAGGATCAAGGCTGAATACCGCTATCGGGACACGGCAGTCACAATATAAACGGTGGATAAAAGGGTAGGCATACGCTTATCTTATATTGCTTATTCACTATATGCGTGGCCGCGGTGGGTATGAAGTTTAATTAGGCATGTCGGTAACTATTTAACTAGAACCGTATCATATAAGATAATACGATTACTTGACTGTCCTATAGTATTATATAAGATGATACGATTACTTGACTATCCTATGGTGTTATATAAGATGATACGATTACTTGACTATCCTATGGTATCATATAGCATGATACGATTACTTGACTGCCCCTATGGTATCCTATAGCATGATACGATTACTTGACTGCCCCTATAGTATTATATGAAATGATAATGCATCTGCCTCTATGTAGTAGTCTTTTATGTAGAAACGCCGGCTCTGGACTGCGATGCTTAGATGTTGAATTGTTATACGTCGAGGCTATTGTCTGGGATACTCAATAGAGCAGCCTGGGTTCTGGATGGTAAGCACGTACGAACCCTATCCGAGATGCCGTATAGAATATGGTAGAAGCATTTACCGTTACGCTTGAAGTGGTCGATAACTGCACTGAGCTTCTTCTTATTAAGGCGCAATAGTTCCAACTTCTCGACGTCGCTAATAAGGACGATGCTATAACGCGCGCGAGATAGACCGACAAGTAGGCGGGAAGACTAGGAGAGGAAGCTAATCGAATCTGTTATAGTAAGGTCGAGGATGATGAAGTTGAACTCTACGCCCTGCGACTTTTCTATAGTCAGGATGGTGACTTCTTCCTAACGTGGCGCGTCCGCGTTACCGATGCTCTCTTTAACGCGAGCGGCACGGAGTATAGCGTGTGCGGCTGCCTAAGCGGTGTATAGGATAATAACGGTGACGTTAGTAGGGGTTATGAACGCATCCGGGCCTATAATAAAGCGGTTAAGGGCGTCCTAGGCGGCGATGGCGGTAGCCTCGTTAAATCTGCTCTTGCCGGTACCAAGCTTACCCTCCTACGTGTCCGGGACGTTAAGGAGGACGAGGGAGTAGTGGTCGAAGAGGCTACGGAATGCGTGCGCTAACGCCGGTATGGTTATGTGTAGCAGGTTCGATAGGCGATTATTATAGAAGTTCTAGGATATCATGTCTCCGAGTTCGGGGTGGGCGCGCATCTGTATAGTTAGGGCAGCGGTAGTAGGGAACCCGGCGATGATAAGACGGTCGAAGTAGGATACGGTACACTATAGGGCAAAGCTATTCGCGGCGATAGGGTAAGGAAGCTGCGGTCCGGGTTGCTTACTATCTCTGAAGAGGACACGGCGGTAACAGTTAGGGTAAAAGGCGAAGATGGCCACGTTATCGCTAGGAGGAACCTTGCTTGCCTCGTCTATAAGTATGATGTCCGGCTAGAAGTTAGCGTGGACGACTATAGTAGCGGCCTGCGACGGTGTGGTGTAGAGCACGTCTGCGGCAGAGACATACACGTTCCTAAGGTCGAATAGTAGCTAGGAGAAGGCTTTCTTCTGATCATCGTTAAACGCCTGGCCCTTATAGTAGAGGCGGTAGAGGTCGCGAAGGTGCCCCTATTGCAGAGGGCCACCGTCCAGGTGGTCGCGCGTAGGGATGATACCGGTAGTGCGTAATATGTATATACTGAAAGAGTACCCTATGCCCTTATTAGTCACTCTACGGTCGTTGATACTGGAGACGGGCCTACGCGTACCTTACTAATACTCCTGCTCGAGGTGGCGGGCAGCGGTCGAGGCGTCTTCTATCTCCTATAGTAGAGCGTCCGCGTTAATAGCCGAGGGCTTAACACCGGCGACCTGACTAGATTGCTTGGCGTGGTGCTTAAAGATATCGTCTTCGGTGGTCTTACTATAGTAGCGCATGACTTTAACCTCTGTTCCTAGACGCGCGCCTATATGTCTGGTTATAAGATTATTTACGTTCTGGTTGAGCGGGGAGAGAACCAAGATCTTGGGCGTGGTCGTGTGCGTAGGGGTGGGCTCATATAGGCTCCTAAAGAGCGCGCTAAGGACCATGTATAGGACCAACGTCTTGCCTGTACTGGCTAGGCCGTAGATCAGAGCGAGGCTGCTATGCATGTTGTCTAATATACGGACGGCGCGACGCTAGGAATGATTTAAGTCGCGGAGCAGGTCCTCGGGGAACGGTCTATGAAGATAGGGCTCGAAGAGGTTTACTAATAGGAGGGTGTCGAACCGGTTATAGTAGAGCAGCGTCTTGGTACAGCTGCTCCCATTCAAGTCCTTTGACTTTTCCTACTCGATCATCTCTGCTAAGGCTTAGAGACTATTTATCCGACGCTTATACTACTACTGATCGGGCGTGACGTAGATATCGACGAGACTGCCGGTAGCACTATCGAGGGCGCTGCCGAGCTGCGTGGCTTAGGCGAGTACAGGAACGGTGCTAAGAGGGGTGAGGTCTAGAAGTGTATAGGCATTAGTAGCGTTATCGTAGGGGCATATAATGACGGTATAGACGTCGGTCAGGGCGGTAGGGCTAATACGCTCGATAATCTCGCCGTACTAGTCGAGAGAACGTTTATTGCTCGCATTAATAAGGCGAATGCGTACTACGACGCTATTGCCGACCTGAAGCCCTAGCGGGTTCTCGTTATTATTATTACAGAGGAAAGCCTAGAGTCGACAGCCCTAGGATCCAGGAATGATTATAAAGCAGGCAGGGATCCTAGGGTGTAGGGCAAGGCTAGTCTAGGCGTATTCATACTCCTAGATAAAGCCGTATCCTTTGATAATCTCTATCTCGCGCTAGTCGTAGTAATGAGCGCGCGGGGCTATAGTATAGTGCGGACGCTTCTCTACTATGATAGTGTGACCGTTCCTTAAGAACTTTTTACCGCGCCTAGTGTCTAGGTACTACTGAGTAAGGGGGTCGATATAGGTAGCGCGTACGAGCGCGACGTTTACCCTATTAACGTTACCCTACACGCTTTCACCTTGAACAAGGAACCTTATAACGTAGGGCAGCGAATGCAGTCGCTCGCGAAGGCTGTCGATGACTCTGTTCTATAGGCCGAAATCTTGCACATTAAATAGATTATAGGCATGGGGTAGGCCAGTATATAGGGCAGTGACGATATACTAGTGTCCTAAGCTGTCGCGTTCGCTAAGCTCCTTAGTATACTCGCAGTGCATACCGGGAAATGCGTAGTCGGCTAGCGTTTCGACTAGCTCTACAGCTAAGTATAGCTATTCGATGTTATTCGCGTTTAAAACGAATCGAATCTTAGAGCTTATTAGATAATCGTTTTCAGGCTAGCTTACTATAATGATGAGTACAGCGCTAGGGATATGGTCGGCATGATCGTGCAGCTTTAGCTTGCATATTAGAGTCGCATAAAGCGGGTAAGGTACGCGAGACAAGGCTGTATTTAAAGCTTCGGCGGAGGCGCGGTTAGCTAAGAAAGATTCGCGTTTGTATACGGTGTCGAAATCTAGTATCTTCTCTTTCCCTTTCTTCTTCTATAGGTTCGAGTCCTCGTCGTAGTAGAGGTAGGGAAGCGTGCCGAGGCGGTTGCTTACTAGGGGGTAGGATCTAGAACGTGGTAGTAGGACAGACTGTATGGGCCTTGTATTAATCAAGCGCTCGTTAGTTCGAAGAGCTCTATAGTGTCTGTTATAGGAGTCGTAGTCGTTAGAGTTATAGTCTAAAGCTGTATCGCTAACTAAAGCTACATCGCCAACTAAAGCTGCATCGCTAACTAAAGCTGTATCGCCGTGTGAAGCTGCGGCACTGTCTAAAGCTGTAGCACCGTCTAGAGCTATATCGCCGTGTAAAGCTACGGCACTGTCTAAAGCTACGGCACTGTCTAGAACTATATCGCTGTCTAAAGCTACGGCACCGTCTAAAGCTGCGGCACCGTCTAAAGCTACGGCACTGACTAGGTTAGTACTGTTTGGCTGCGCATCCTCCCAGCTGTTACTTACAGGCTGCGCATCCTCCTAGTCGTTGCTTATAGGCTGCGTATCCTCCTAGCCGGTGTTTGCGGGCTGCGCATCCTCCCAGCCGGTGTTTATCACAACGTTACCTATAGACTTATCCGCACCTATGCCTAGGTCGTCGGTATCGGGGGGCTTTACCTAGGTGAAATAACCAAGGTCGGACTATTATATGCTATTAGTGTCTACGTTCATGGCACGTATTTAGTAAGAGTGTATCATTAATAACTTACTAATGGGTCGACGGGGATAGGCTCCGGTCCCTAGTAGGTGACGACAGTCTGACTATGGCTGTCTAGTATAGGGATGTCCGAATCAGCCTAGGCGGCGGCCTCTAGGGTAGTAATAAGGGAAGCGGTAATAGCTCGGATAATATCGACGGCCTCTAGCCTTGAGTCGAAAGCTACGATAGCGTAGAAGGTATGCGTAGTAGGGAGGAAGGGAAAGGCGACTTCGCTGGGGTGTTTGCCTTCTACATGTCTGGCTTCCTTTTCGGGTTCGTGATAGACTCTAGAGACATCTTCGATGTTAGCGAGGTTCACTATAGTAACGGCACACAGTTTATTACTAGAACTGCTACGTGCTAGTATAGCAAAGTCCGTAAAAGGTAGCAAGATGAGTGGATTTGGTAAAGGTGATGTAACGTGGTGTCGATCTATTAGACCTGAACGGTTTCTCGACGCTCGTAGGTGAGCTAATAGCCTAGTGGACGCAAAAGATGCGATAACTAGGTATAATCAGGTATTTCGAAGATAAGTATTAGAAAAAGGGTTATAGAAGAAAGAGATTTTGTGATAGCGGAGGTGTTAATAAAGTGTAACGGAAGGTAAAGGACGTCGAATGGCGGATATTAGCTGACGCGTGTGAGAAGTGAAGTACGCGATTCGATGCTAAAGAAAACAAAGTGAACCACGCTGGCCGGTGTATTTAGGTTCGCGATAATAGCGTACGAGGGCGTACTGCTCTGCTACCTTTATTATCGTGTTAAATGTATATCGAGTAGGGAAAAGGAGTTAATACGGCTACGCGTAGTGCCCAAGGATGGAAAGTGGTAAAGGAGAAGGTCAGAATAACTTTACGGGTTGACTCTAGTGTACGGCTTCACTTCCTATTTACTACTATAAAGAATACCTCATGTCCGCTAGTAAAGGAAAGGTATGGCCGTCGACGCTCGTATTAGTTAGCTAGGTCTTATTTAACTACCCTGACCTCTCCTTGCCTACTAGGAGCATCAGTACTAAAGCGGGATCCGGCTAGAGTATAGACGATGTTTCGGGCGAGTAGTTTATAACACTAATCCTGGGTGAGCTAGTATGATTTCTTCTAATATGATGATATAATAAGATCTGGCATAAGCCCGCATGTTCTTCTCTGTAATACTGTTACGAGGTGATATAGCGTGATGCGGCATGTTCGTCTCTATGATACTATTACGAGTTGATCTAGCACGATGCGGCGTGTTCGTCTCTCTAATGCTATTACGAGTTGATCTAGTATGATGCGGCATATTCGTCTCTATAATGCTGTTACGAGTTGATCTAGCATAATGCGGCATGTTCGTCTCTGTGATGCTATTACGAGTTGATCTGGCATAATGCGGCATGTTCGTCTCTCTAATACTATTACGAGTTGATCTAGCATTATGCAGCATGTTCGTCTCTATGATGCTATTACGAGGTGATCTAGCAGGATGCAGCATGGTCTCTTCTGCTATGGAGATATAACAAGATCTGGCATGATGTAGCATGTTCGTCTCTCTAATGCTGTTACGAGGTGATCTAGCATGATCATGCATGTTTATCTCTCTAATGCTATTACGGGATGATCTGGCATAATTATGCATGTTCCTCTCTATGCTACTAATACGATATGATCCGGCATAACGGCGGCATATGCAGCTTTGCTACTTTGATAAGAGCGAAACTGATCGTGTCTGGCTTGCTATATAGACATAGTGCGATGTGCCTTACGCGGGGTGGGCGAGTCACCTAACTTGTGGGGTTACCTGACCTGCTATAACGCTCTTGCCGGAATAAGCCACTAGCAGCTATAGACGCTGCCCGGATCTAGTACTAGAAGAGACGAAGCAGGGGTGTGCTGGCTTATAGTCCATAGTCTAGGGGACAAGTTTAAGCGGTGCGCTTGGCTATACTTTACTTAGATGACTGTATGTGACTTATAGTATACTGTATTACTATCGGCTACGTAGTAGATGCTTCATTTTATTTGCGTGAGGTTGGCTAGTAGGGAGGACGCGAGGTGAAGGGTATCTATTCTTCTTTCCGAGAATACTAGAGCTCTAACAGATGTAAAGTCTTTAAAAAAAGAGCTATCGCTGCCCCTACCTAAAAGAACCCTTTATTGCCTTACCTAGCCTGTACTATTCGTTTAGTATAAAAAAGGTGGAAAAGGAGGAAAACTAGAGAGGGAAAATGTCTCGAAATATATAAGCCTGTCGCATTTAGGGGCTACGCGCTGCTGTCTAAACTTCCCTACCTTTATAGAATACTTAACCCTGTCGCATCTGGGGGCCATGCGCTACTGTCTGAACTTCTATACCACTATAGAACACCCTAAACCCGTCGTATCTGGGGGCCACGCGCTGCCGTCTAAACTTCACTACTATTATAGAACACCCTAAACCCGTCGTATCTAGGGGCCACGCGCTACTGTCTGAACTTTACTACTACTATAGAACACCCTAAACCCGTCGCATCTCGGGGCTACGCACTGCCGACTATACTTCTATACCCTCTCTAATCGGTCGTCTCTATTACGCGATATGCCTTTATAATCTCGACTTGCTTTGGATTTATTTCGGACTAATCCGCTCACTACTTGCACTTTAGTTCATTATTGTCGTGTAAGGAACGGGCGCCTAGTGCACCACTAGCGTTATTTATGTAATAAAGGCAGGGACACGCCTAGCCTGTATTTCACTCGCAACGTGCTTGCGGTTAATACGGTAGTAAGCCAGATCAACCCACCTTATTCGCTTTGCTCTAGAATACTTCCAAACACGGCTAAAAGGGATAGACATTACTATAATCGCGCTATTCTAGTACACGTTCGCGTAGGAGGTGAGTCGGTAGTCGCTGCATCCGATTTGTTATCCCTAAACGTTTAACCCTGTGGCGCCGGCGTTATAGTCGTCGGCGCGGCCCTCTTAATACTGTCTGTATCCTAACCGTGCAATCTGGCATGATCCTAGAGCTGCCGGTGCTATGTCCCTAAGACTAGTCACTATTACTCTAGCAAACTCGTAGTCGAGAGGCGGGCTATAGCTGCACGATGACTAATATAATACAGGGACGAACAGGTCAAAGCCGCTATACGTAACGCGCTTTTAGGTTAATGTTCACTTCACCTAGAATAAGCGGAATCCTTTAAAGTCGAGCAGCCCCTTAAACTCTTCCTCCGATATTAATATATATCAGCCGACCGTATACCGAATCATATAGCTGATAAGATCATCCTATATTATCCGCCTGTACGTCTCTGCGTGCCACCTATATACCCTATAGACCTAAACTCTCGATAATACGCTCCTAAGACTGCCGCTTCTTAGTGTGACTTGCTTATTAGCGCTCTATAGAAGGCCGGTCGCCTAGTAAGGCTTGTAGGACCTTCCTGCTAGCTCTGCCTTTAGCTACAAGTTCGCAATACTTACGCGGCGAATCTCCCTTTACCTTTAAGCTCGCAGCGCTAGTGAAACCCCTTCTTCGACAGGCTAGCAATAGTGTATAACACATCGTTTCTTACTCGACAAAGTTGCAATACCTAAGACGCAACTGCTGTACGCATTTCAAGCTTATAATACCTAAGACGCGACTGCTATATGCATTTTAAGCTTATAACACCTAAGAGACCTCCTTCGATATACTCATATCACCTATAAGACGGTTGCTATGCGCCTTACAAGCCCGTAAATCCTAAGAGACCTCCTTCGATATACTTACATCACCTATAAGACGGTTCCTATACGCCTTATAAGCCCGCGAAAGTCTGAGAGACCTTATTCGATATACTCGCATTACCTATAAGACGACTCCTCTACGCCTTATAAGCTCGTAATGCCTAAGAGACAGCCCCGTACAAATTCGCAATATCCGAGAGACGAGTCATCCTTACTTATAGCTACGGAAGCTGCGGTAGACCACTCTATAAAGGCCCTAAGAGCATCCGCGATGCATAACCTATTAACGAAGTGTAACGTCGAGGACGAGTTAGAGATAGAAAACGGCAAACGGAAGTCGTAGAATCTGGCTTTATGGCTACGCGAAGCGATAGATCGGTTCTATAGTAAGGACGATGAGCACCTTAGGTTTCTAATCCCGAACCGGGCAGCCAGTACGGATACTTATAAGCGCGACGCTGCTATCGTTGAGTTCCTAACGGCAAAAGAAGTTATTAGGATCCTGGGTGTTAATAGTAAGATCCCTGTCTAGACCCGGCTTAATTTTATCCAGTATATTAAGGAGTTTTAGAATAAGCGGAAGTCCGAGCTAAAAAATGGTGAAATAGGGGATCGGGCGTAGAAGCGGTAGTAGCTAGGGTCTAAGGGAGAGGATAAGAAGAAGAAGAAGAAGAAGAAGAAGAAGAAGATGAAGAATAGGGATAGCGCCACGCTCGAGTGTAAACGGTCGCATAGGGTATATCGTAGTAATACTAGCGATAATAACGACGAGGCGGTTCGCTCTAGCCGGCCTTCTAGCATAGAGAGCTTTAGCGTTTGCGACAGCAGTAACGACTACGGCTCTGATACGCCGAATATGCGGCAGTTCAGACGGAAGAGATAGCACCGCGCGTTGGATAAGGATAATATTGGCTAGCGGCCGGGTTAAGAGAAGTCCAAGAGGGCGAGGAGGATCTGTGTATTAAGCCGTACTGCGTTCCCAGAAGGCGTTATACCTCCTTCAGAGCTGGATATGACCAAGTATAAGGCGAGCGGCAAGACTATACGGCTCGACCTTAGTACCGGAGTCTAGACGGACTTCACTCTAGAGCGTTAGCCCTAGGGAACCAGTATTAGGGTTACTATAAAAGCCTTTAGCGAGCGTATGGGGCCGAAGGTCGAACAGGCCACGCTCGGCGCGCTTACGGACGTGGCGGAGAGGCAGCTATAGCCTGCTATATTCAAGCGGTATAAAGTGACCCTCCTCTGCTTAAATGCTATAGGTAAGGTGTTAGGGTACCCCACAGACATTGTTACTGACGACAGTCTAGCGGCTGGCCTGGTAGCATATAGCGATATCCTAATAGATAAGTCGCCCGATGTTATATGCTTTAGATTTATAGAAGGGAGAGAAGGATACCTACTATTACGTAGAAGTCTTCCCTCTGTGGTAACCGCCAGTAATATAGACGACATGACGCGCGATTTCGGCAGTATGAGTGCGTAGCTAATAGGTGCCGCGAATCCAAGGCCTAGACAGGACGAAAGCGAATAGCCGGAGTATAATGTCGTTGCCTCTATTAAGAGCGGTTCGGCACTAAATGCTATTAGGTGGCCTGTTTCGGTAACGCCTAAAGTAGAGGAAGAGGATACTGTTATAGAGACGCATGCTACTACCACGTGCATAGGCGCTGTTAACGCTGGGCATGAGGATGCAAGGGTCGAAGTAAACGCCTCTATATTAGGCTAGACGACCGCGTAACCTATAGGAGGCCAGGCGTCTATAATCCCTATGTACGTTAAATAGGAGTATATATATGCCACCCCCGCAAATCCAGTATAAAGCCCGGCGACCTATCGCGAGATAATAGACCTGACGCTGGACGAGGAGATGCATAATGTCGACGTTGAAAACGCGGACGGACCCTTCGACTTCAGCGACGTGACTCCTAACTAGGCAGACTTGACCCTAAAGATCAGAGATGGGGTCTATATGCCTGGGCAAGCTATCGAGGAGGGACATTGCGAAGCCGGTAGCCTGGATGACCGTATAGAGGACGTTAGAAACGCTAGCACGACTGTAGAGGGAGTTAGATAGATGTCGAAGGTTAGTGATGTCGATAATAATAGGTCTGCGGTTAAAAGCTATATTAGAGGCCCTAGGAATGGAGCTACGGACAACGAGGACGACCATAGGAGCGACGATAATTATGCCGATCTCGACGCAGACGAGGCAGAGGAGCGCGATAGTGATGCCATTCTGGACGTAGACGAGGCAGAGGAGCGCGATAGTAATGCCAGTCTGGACGCGGCTGGGATAGAGGAAGGCGATAGTGATGCTAGTATAGACGCGGCTGAGCGAGAGGAGCGAGCCTATACTACCCTATAGGCTACTATAGACAAAGGCTTCAACTATAGCGCTATAAGCCAGATCACACGTACTAAGATCATAGCTTATTCTACTATGTTTCAGGGTGATCCAGGAATATAGGACCCTTAAGCCTATACTAAGCTATTAGGTATCCGCGAGATCGCGATTAGTAACCTGCTCGACGTTAACAGAACCGGCTTCGCGCTATACGAGTACTAGCTCTACGCAGCCTTTATCGGCCTATACTATGCTACCGAATACAATAGTAAGAAGTGTAATAACGAAAGCTGACGCTGGATGAGTAAGGAGTGTATTAACGGCTAAGTCAGAGAGTTAGTCGAATACTACTATAATATATTAGGCCTCGATCCGGGTATAGGAAAGACAGTTGTCGTGATCATCACTTACGTTCTGAACCTGGAGGTCTGCTATAACTAACGGGACGTGGCGAAGAGCCGTAAGGTAGGTAATAGTCGGCACCTGCCTATTACTACTGGCTACAGGGAGCGATGCCCTAATAAGCGCCAGTTCTCTTTCGTCTACGCGTGCGAGTTCGGTAGCCTAATAGCAGAGCTGATCCCTCGTAATAACGCTACTATCGTTACTTCGAAGCCGAACCTACTAGTTGTTCTATAGGAGCAAGAGTTTTATAAGATTGTCGATATCGAGCTGCTTTAGCAACTAATACCCTATAACTTTAGTTCGATACCTAGACTCTTATTGGCCTATAGAAAGACCTGACGTGGACACGAGAATTCGGAGATGTTTCATAAGGTCGCTAAAGAATACATACTATAAACACTATTGGTCGGCGAGGTCCTAGAGTATAATAGGTGCACCCTAGATAGCCCTAAAGATGACGTTACGCGGTTAAAGGTCGACATGGCTTTAAACCCCTATCGAGTTTAACTACCCGCACTGATAGTCAAGGAAACGGCTGGCTATTTCATTATTACGACGATCTAGTTACTAGAGAACTATGTATTGAAGGTGGCTGTCGCACCTCGCTAGAGGTAGTAGAGAGGCGGGTTCACGTATACTTGCCTAGGAGAAGGCAAGTGCAGCACCTAGAATGCTAAGTCCTACCTAAAAAGCCACAAGATTACTAAGCCTGGGCCGGCGAGCACGGTAATTGGGTTCTTGATCAGCGAGTTCGTACTAGACGAGTTCCACGAATACTATGGCACTAAACAGAATTGGTTCCGGCTATTAGACGCACATCGTCTAAGGCAGCTCAAAGAGTGGAACCAGGGTATCGTATTCCAATCCTGCTCTGGTACAGCATTTAATACTAAACCCTACCTGGCCCTGAGGTTTATAGACGCCTAGCGAGCTGATTAGTAGGACGAGCTCTCTAAGGCTGGCGGTTGGTCGACAGCCAATGTCGAATGGATCAAGACTAGCTAGAATACGCTAGTAAAGGTCTTAGATGGCTCTAACGCTGCCCTAAAAGACCTCTAGGTGATCTTCGAGAATGAGTTTAGCGAGAACCTGCTAGGTGCTAGCAGATTATCGAAGGATAGGGCAGAATGTTAAGTCAAACTAGAGAAGTGGGTCTGGGAGAAGGGTGGAGTATGGCTCTAGAACTTCGTACTAAAGCATATGCTCTTGTTCTCGGCTAAGGACCAGTTTGCTAGGAAGCCTATAAAGAAGCTGCCGGAGCTTACTAAGACGACGATAGTAGTACTGCTATTAGACAAGGCAGTGGCTCAGTTCTGCTGGCTAGTAGAGGAATACGCTAAGAGGAAGGGCCTTCTAGAGGTCGTTCAAGATGAGCCTAATAAGACTAAAGCCGACGCTATAAGGGCCGAATTAGCTAAAAAACAAGTAAGCCGACTAAATCGCTAGGTACGCGTAGTCTTTACTATCCCATATCTAGTAGAGTAAGTAGACTTTTACGACGAAAAGGCAACAAAGGTGCTAATAGCGAATCGCCTCGAGGGTCATGGTTAGTAGTTAGACCCTACGAAATCGTAGTACTAGAACACCGCTAAAGACATATACGCGACTTCTACCAAGTTCCAGTATGTCGTCCGCGTCCTCGCCGACCGTAAAAAGGAGACTTATATCAAAAATAGGGAAGCTATCAAGAATTCGAAGAGGGATAGTAGAGGCTAAAGCTTATAGGTAAAGGAGGATAAGGGCGAACGCTATAAGAAGGTAGTGATCTTCGTAAGCGAGCTAGTCGTAGTATTATGTCTATAGATCATCCTTTATAGCGGCCTAGTCAAGGAAGCGATAGATGCTATGCACAGTAGTATTATTAAGGTACACTACGCCCTGTATAAAAGCTTTAAGGCTATAGAGCGCAATAATCAGATCAAACGTTTCTAGGACGAGGCTATTAATAACAGTAAGAAGCGCATCATGTTCGGTAATCTGCTTAATGTCTTAATCATTGTCTCTAACGTGGGTTCGTTAGGGATCACGCTAATAAAGGCGTATAAGATGATCAAGCTAGACGTCGACCCTAATAACGCGCGGGCTTAGTAGGCGACTAAACGCTACTATCGTATTGGTCAAATATACGACGTTATCTACGAATAAGTGATCACGGATTATATAGGCATTAAGCAAATCCTACTAGACTGCCGCTAGTCTAACGTCGATATAATAAGCACTATCCTAGATATTAAGGTTAGCGATGTTAAGAGAGAGGAGAGTCGTAGAGTAAAGGATGCTAGAGAGAAGGTAAATAGAGAGGAGGGCTCTAGTATAAAGGTGGTATAGGTAGAGAGTAGTAGTAAGTCTACTAGGAAATGAGGAGAGGTAGAAGCTACTAAAGGAGAGAAGGCAGGTAAGGTAGCAGTGGATACTAGTCATAGTGCAAACGCGGCTAGGGTTTAATAGGGAATCAAGTAGGAATCGAAGGGGCATACTATAAGGGAACTAAAGGAGGAATAGTTATAATGCGCCTGTAATAAGAGCTCGACCGAAGCGAGAGCGGTTTTAGCTAGGAATCAGAATCGAATATAGTAGCACGTTTTAGAGGCTTCCTAGTCCTATATAACCGGACATAATGCTGCTAATGCCGCTATATACCTAAGGACTCTTACTAGTGCTTACCGTACGTTCTAGCTTTATTGATTTGATCAGGTATAATACTACTTGATCGCAGAGGTTGCTAGATCTAATGGCTAAGTCAGTAGATAGCGGTGCATGTTCTTAGCGCGTGGGCGTAGCTACGAGCTATATAGTATAAAGTCTAGGACGAGAAAGCTTAGCATAAGGAATATCGACTCTATAGGTGTAGAGGTGGTACTATCTCTAATTCACTATTACGAATAGTATATAAAGGTATAGCTTAGTAGGGTCAATTCTGAGTAGAAAGGGAGAGGGGTAGGCGCAGCTATAGGACAAAATGGCCGTATAATTCGAGATAATGCGAGATAATATAAGCCTATAGAGTTAGTATACGGATGATCTAATATCCTATATATGAGGGAGAGGTAATGATTATTAGGCAAGGTTTATTAAGGGTGAGCAAAGGGAACGTAATAGGCTACTATAACGCAGCTTATTACGATATAGAGGCCGTCTAAGTAGTAAGAGAAATATATATGTGAAGAATAAGCGATTATATTAAGGAATAAGCGGTTGTATAGAGGATAGGGTTTCATATAGGACATTCTAAGTTAATGCGAGATGATCGCATGGTTATATAGTAGCTAAGTTATAGAGGTCCGACTAGAAGTCGGATAAGTTGAGTATAGCGACTAGAGCGCTGACTCTAGTAACGACTCTAGCGACGCTAAGTAATCTAGGCGACGACTCTAGCGACGACTCTGGCGACGCTAAGTAATCTAGGCGACGACTTAGGCGACGACTCTGGCGACGCTAAGCAATCTAGGCGACGACTTAGGCGACGACTCTAGCGACGACTCTAGCGACGCTAAGCAATCTAGGCGACGACTTAGGCGACGACTCTGGCGACGACTCTGGCGACGCTAAGCTATTCAGGCGACGACTCTGGTAACGCCCTGCATTTCTTGGCAAAACCCATGCTACAAGATTTGGCCTGATTCTAATGGTTAGGATAGGGTAGAATATTAAGTTAAACTAGAAAAGTAGGTCTAGAAGAAGAGTAGAGTATAGCTCTAGAACTTCGTACTAAAGTATATACTCTTATTCTTAGCTAAGGACTAGTTTACTAGGAAGCCTATAAAGAAGCTACTAGAGCTTACTAAGACGATAATAGTAGTACTACTATTAGATAAGGTAGTAGCTTAGTTCTACTAGCTAATAGAGGAATACGCTAAGAGAAAGGGCCTTCTAGAGGTCATTTAAGATAAGCCTAATAAGACTAAAGCTAATACTATAAAGGCCGAATTAGCTAAAAAATAAGTAAGCTAACTAAATTACTAGGTATATATAGTCTTTACTATCCTATATCTAGTAGAATAAGTAGACTTTTATAACGAAAAGGTAATAAAGGTACTAATAGTAAATCGCCTTAAAGGTTATAGTTAGTAGTTAGACCCTATAAAATCGTAGTACTAGAATACTACTAAAGATATATACGCGACTTCTACTAAGTTCTAGTATATTATCTACGTCCTTACTAACTATAAAAAGGAGACTTATATTAAAAATAGGGAAGCTATTAAGAATTCGAAAAGGAATAGTAGAGGCTAAAGCTTATAGATAAAGAAGGATAAGGGTAAATACTATAAGAAGGTAGTAATCTTTATAAGTAAGCTAGTTATAGTATTATATCTATAGATTATCCTT
Organism: Zalaria obscura; assembly: GCA_024184665.2. Taxonomy (NCBI): domain Eukaryota; kingdom Fungi; phylum Ascomycota; class Dothideomycetes; order Dothideales; family Zalariaceae; genus Zalaria; species Zalaria obscura. The sequence goes on along the minus strand of JAMKPW020000018.1, from coordinate 314,631 downwards.
TATAGTAGCCTAGTTAAGAAAGCGATAAATACTATATATAGTAGTATTATTAAGGTATACTACGCCCTATATAAAAGCTTTAAGACTATAGAGTATAATAATTAGATTAAACGTTTCTAGGACGAGACTATTAATAATAGCGAGAAGCGTATTATATTTAGTAATCTACTTAATATCTTAATTATTATCTCTAATATAGGTTTGTTAGGGATTACGCTAATAAAGGCGTATAAGATAATTAAGCTAGATATTAACCCTAATAACGCGTAGGCTTAGTAGGTAACTAAACGCTACTATTATATTAGTTAAATATATAATATTATTTACGAATAAGTAATTATAGATTATATAGGTATTAAGCAAATCCTACTAGACTACTACTAGTCTAACGTCGATATAATAAGCACTATTCTAGATATTAAGATTAGTAATATTAAGAAAGAGAAGAGTTATAAAGTAAAGGATCCTAGAAAGAAGGTAAATAAAAAGGAGGGCTCTAGCGTAAAGGTAGTATAGGTAGAGAGTAGTAGTAAGTCTACTAGGAAATAAGAAGAGGTAGAAGCTACTAGAGAAGAGAAGGTAGGTAAGGTAGTAGTAGATACTAGTTATAGTATAAACGCGGCTAGGATTTAATAGGGAATTAAGTAGGAATTAAAGGGATATACTATAAGGGAATTAAAGAAGGAATAATTATAATATACCTATAATAAGAGCTTAACTAAAGCGAGAGTAGTTTTAGCTAGGGATTAGAATCGAATATAGTAGTACGTTTTAGAGGCTTCCTAGTCCTATATAACTAGATATAATACTACTAATACTACTATATACCTAAGGACTCTTACTAGTACTTACTATATATCCTAGCTTTATTAATTTGATTAGGTATAATACTACTTAATTATAGAGGTTACTAGATCTAATAGCTAAGTTAGTAAATAGTAGTATATATTCTTAGCGTATAGACGTAGCTACGAGCTATATAGTATAAAGTCTAGGACGAGAAAGCTTAATATGAGGAATATCGACTTTATAGGTATAGAGGTAGTACTATCTTTAATCTACTATTACGAATAGTATATAAAGGTATAGCTTAGTAGGGTTAATCCTAAGTAGAAAGGGAAAGAGGTAGGTATAGCTATAGGATAAAATAGCTATATAATTCGAGATAATATAAGATAATATAAGCCTATAGAGTTAGTATATAGATAATCTAATATCCTATATATAAGGAAAAGGTAATAATTATTAGGTAAGGTTTATTAAGAATAAGTAAAGGGAACGTAATAGGCTATAATAATATAGAGGCTGTCTAAGTAATAAGAGAAATATACGTATAAAGAATAAGCGATTATATTAAGGAATAAGCAGTTATATAGAGGATAGGGTTTTATATAGGATATTCTAAGTTAATATAAGATAATCGTATAGTTATATAATAGCTAAGTTATAGAGGTCTAACTAGAAGTTAGATAAGTTAAGTATAGCGACTAGAGCGCTAACTCTAATAACGACTCTAGTAATACTAAGTAATCTAGGTAATAACTCTAGTAACGACTCTAGTAATACTAAGTAATCTAGGCAATAACTCTAGTAACGACTCTAGTAACGCTAAGTAATCTAGGCGACGACTCTAATAATAACTCTAGTAACGCTAAGTAATCTAGGTAACGACTTAGGCGACGACTCTAGTAACGACTCTAGTAATACTAAGCTATTTAGGTAACGACTCTAGCAACGCCCTGTATTTCTTAGTAAAACCCATGCTATAAGATTTGGCCTGATTCTAATGGTTAGGTAATAACTTTAGTACTAACTCTAGCTTTACCTTAGTAAAACTATACTAACATTTGCCCTAACTCTAGTGGTTAGGTATGCATATATATAGTTTAAACTGAGTAATAAAAGGTCCATCGTGCCGATATGCACCACTATGATAGTTATAGCCGACCTACGTCCTATATGCGCACCTATAGGTGCTGTACTATACACGACATGTATCTTTCGGGCTGTGTTAAAAGGTAGGTTTTGTACGTGATACCTAACTCGTGCTGCTTTAGAAGCAGTACTCTGCCTGTATAAGGCCTAGTGACGCGTGACCCCGCATCTTCTCGGCGTCCACGTACCTTATCCACCTGCATGTGCATGTCCTATTGTGTCATTGCCAATCATTAGCGTCACGAGGACGCCATTCTCGCACTCAAAGTATATGTAACCTCCAATGTTAGAAAGTCAGGCGCATCACGTACAAGCAAGAGCTTATGGCAGGTCCAGCCATGAGTGAGGAAGCCGCACAAAGCATCGCACCAGAGTGGCGCAATCTCAGTCTCTGACACTCTTTGCGCCATCGTACATCAAATCGACAGCCTAAGAAACAATTCTAGATCCATCAAGGTCAATACTGGCATGCGCACTGTGCACCGCAGGTATAGCATATAGCTCTGTTGCTACGTCCGATCACTCTGAACTAGACGCTCAACATCATGGAGTCACACTCTGTTAGCGACGGCGACATAGGTCTTGATCGCTCGCCTATCAATCATCATGGGCAAATCCACCTAGCCAACCAAGCATCACCATCACCAAATCCCGTTGCGCAATCTTCTCTCTCACATCGCACCATACGGCACTCGTTTGATGAGCGCAGACACCTCGCCGCTATCAAGCTTCGGGAAGCCTTTCATATTAGCAAGTCATCTGACGAACAGATCAATTCCACACCTTCGCTCCTTGCCAGCAATACAGCTGAGCCCTCCGAGTCTCGCCTTGACCACGATCTGCCCGTGCCAGACAAAGCTACCGTCAAAGAGCTGTTCCATAATCCCATCGACACTATTAAGGACAGAATCAGCGCACAAGGCAGCCACCAAGCGGCGGCCAATATAGCGGCCAAAGAGATTTCCCACGGCCAAGAAGTTGACCTGGTCAGAGCGCATGATCGAGTCGCCCTTACAAAAACAGATTCAGAGAAAATTTCCGCTGAGCAGGATCTTAGCAGGCTGATCAAAGAACGTCAGGATATGTACGTGAGGTGGACCGTAGACCGACATGTCTCCAAATGTCGTATTCTCCCGCGGGAGACGTTCGTTAGGAGGAGCCTATCAACCTTCGAAAGCAAAACCATCCAAGGGGACATGGTGACTGACTGGAACGCCTATAGGACCCATGTAAGCATCCCATTCATAAGTTGTACGCAGTTTACACTGACATGTTCTAGCAAATCCAGTATTACGCCCACAAATATGGTGGACAATACATTGGCTATGGTTCAAGTCCGCCAGCACCATCGAAGGAGTCAATTATGCCTAACATAGAGCGGGTGATAATTGCGTCTGCGCCCTTACAGGAGTTCGTTATGAGGACACGGAGAGTCTACAGGTGGGAAGATCCAGCAGAGACATTGAAATACCTAGCGATTTATTCGGTATTGTGGTACTTTGATCTCTTACTTCCAGGCATGGTCCGTTTTCTCATCGTGATGAGGCAACTGCGTGTGCTGACTGTACCCAGATATCAGTTATCATGTATCTGGTGCTACGTCGTCACTTCTACGGATATACACTCGATGATGTTCGTAAAGAGATTAAGCGAACTGAGGACGTGCATCAGACTGCCCTTACCCTGACAGAGTTTATCAGGAAAGAAGGAGACGAGTTATGGACTGAGAAAATACTCCAGGATCTGGGTCCGTGGTTGATGATCCAGCTTTGTGATGCAGCCAACATGTTCGAGGTCATGCAAAAGTCTGTCGTCTTCACCTATTCCTTAAGATTTTTGGTGACCAATTGGCCAGAGCTGATACTAATTCCTTTTACAGCTTTTACGAGTGGAGAGTTCCTAGCCGAACTATGGCAACACTATTGATATTCCTTTTCGCCATCCTATTCACTACCTTTGCTCCTACCTGGCTTTTGGTAAAGTCAACAACGTTTAGCATAGGAATCACCTTCTTTGGTCTCTTTCCACTGGCAAGCAACTTTCCTGACTACCGATTACTCGCTTCGATTCCCAAGCGCATATTCTGGAACATCCCAACGCATGGTCAGTACAGATTACATTGACTCGGCCGCATGACAATCGTTCAAGCTGACACTGCTAATCTTTAGCCGAATGGGCCTTTCAAGTACTTCAAGCAGAAGGTTCACGTTACCTAAGTAGTACCCAGCCCGAAGTCGAACACCGCGATAATGTGGATTACGGTTTCTACACTGGTCATTATAATGGTGATAGGGGACGCCTCATCATCAGCGCCTTCTCCATACGGTTCGAAAAGACACTTGGACATCGAGCCATGTGGGATATCAACTACGACCAGATTACCAACCTTGAGAAAGTCGATCGCATTGCCAGCAAGACTCTATCCAAAGGTGGTTCAGGCAAGGACTTGCGAGTCGTGACCAAGCATGCGGAGGAACATGAATACCTACTAGTTGACTTAGACGACCGGGACCAGGCTTTCTCGCAGATTGTTGGATTCAGTAACACAAACTGGCAGATTGTATGGTAGTCTACCAGAAAACTCATCAAGCACGAGGCATAGAGTAGCAGGCGGGTCAAAGAAGGTGCTAACTATGGTAGAGTGGCCACCTATATCCTGGCTGCCCTATACCGCAAGGAGTCATATAGGAATAGCTCAATATCAGCGTTTTAGTCTTGATGGTTGGGCAGGTAGTATACAGACATCTTAGTGAAAGCCGGGGATGAGGTCGTCTGCGACTGACCCCTAGAACGTGTACTACACCGTTTTAGATGATACATGTACGAGATAAGCCGAAACCAAGCGTCAATCGTGATGTTGTTTTGTACGATATCAAAATGTCAGAAACGACACGAATTCCAAGCAAGAGTCAAGTTGTGCTTCAGGAAGCGCAACCCCATAAGCCCACATTTTCCTTCAAGACCTGCTCAACATCCATAACCACTGCAGGGGTTATGTCGATTATGAGACAGTAACGCTAGACGATCCACTGCTCTGGTAACCCTCAGTTGCGACGATCTGATAGTTGAAAGTACCAAGTTTCAGACCAAGCTTCGCCCAGGCATTGAAATGGTTCGCAGTGGTGACTGTTCCGCTGGTACGCTTGGTCTGACGGATAGACCAGTACTGGTTGAAGGTGGCTGTGCCCTGGATGGAAGGTTGATTGGTGCGAACACCCTCATAAATGTTATACACCGAGCCATCACTGGTCACGGTGCCCTTGTATGTGAGCGAGGATGCAGGGTTGTAGGTGCCGTAGTCTTCGACGATGTAGTACTCTACAAGTGGGCTAGTAGTCCAGCCGTAGACGGAGAGGTAGCTGTTACCGCTGGGCTTGTAGTTCGCGTTGTATGTGATGGTCCTAACGTGATGTCAGCGAGCCTGTTTGACGACGGTCTTACGAAAGTCATAGTGATAGTCCAGTAACCTACCTTGCACTTCCAGGGTTCCAACCCTTTCCTGCAACGAAGTTGCCGCTGTTGGTCCAGGTGACACCGTACTCGCCGCTTGCGCCATTGGTGTAGACGACGTCTCCACCTCCATCAGTCCAGAATGAATAGTAGTATCCATTGTTGGTGCCTGTCTGGCTTGCTGTACCACTGCGCTTCTCGACAAGCTCAGTGCTCACAGGCTCGGTAGGGTGTGAAAAGACTCCGGCGACGGCCGAGCAAGCCAGAAGGATTGAGTAGAAAGAGACCATATTGACGAGACGAGAATACGAATGAATGTGATGTACCGTGTGACGATACAAGGTCCTTCGCAGTGAGTGTCCTGTCGTCCTCTTATATGCTGCTCGCAGGCAAAACCTTCCTCGTCAGGTTTATGACCATCTCCACATTCTGTATGGATGCGATGCAATGGATGCTGCACATCGTCTTCCAACCGGTGTCATGAGACGCGCCAATGCAAAGATCCGCTTTCCGGTTCAGATCGATCTTCGGCTGAAAGACATAGGCGGAATACTGAAACGTGGAAGACCCAGCTCGGACCAGAGGATGGTCTCGATCGCGTTGTATCACCGTGACACATCACGCCTTCGCGGCCGTCGCGGGATATGTCTAGGATAATTGCGTTTCAGATGCGTGGCGACAATGCCTTTACCCGCCCGAGAATAGATTAATTAGTACTCCTTTTAAGCATGCATAAAGAGGAACGGGCCGAACAAGATGCATGTGGCTGTTTGGGCGTTCTGAAATGCGGGGATGGGGCGCAAGGGACTTGTGCTGTGTTCAGGCTGAAGGGCAACCGTAGAATCGCTTTCTAACAAGCATTGCACACACTAATCAGAGCATGAATACATGCGTCAAGTGGACAGGTCATGAATACAAGATGTCCCTGCTCGGGTCCTTGGCGTTTCGCGACGTCCACTGATTGCCTGCTATGCAGCTTTTGACCCTGCTGTCAACAAAACCTCCGCACTCATGCCCTTTTTCCGGCCCAATCGCAGGCAGAGGCGACCAGCTGGACTCGTCTTCTTTGCATTGCTCGCTAATCTCGGTTACATGCATTGGAACTTGATTCGCATACAGTGACAGCGCGAGGGCAGGGGTCCATCCGGTAAGTTGACACCGAAAGCGTGCTTCTAATCGTACGTAACATTGTGCTGGACAGAAACGACGTAACAATGTGCTGGGCAGAAACGACATAATCATACCTCGTATAGAGAATATTAATTGACAAGCAGGCTGGTATGCACCGTAGCCTGGCTACATGACAATTGCAGTGCTGTCGGCTCTCTGCTCCCTCTCCATCACGCCCACACGGTGCCCCTTATCGGCATCTGCCGACATCTCGGCCAACCCAACATCTGCTTCATCAATATCACTCGACCCGACAACGCCATTGATAATGCTTGCTGTACGCTTATGCTCTTGCCTCTCTTGGCGGCGCGTGAACCACCATACTACGGGTGTCCATGCAGTCAAGGCGAGCGAGGCGGCCAACCCAGCTCGGTATCCACGCTTGAAGCGAGGAGCCTCAACTGTTGGCACAAAGACCTGCCGCCCTTATTAGCCGCCGAACAGGGCTCCTCAGTCAGTTGATGGGTATCGCTTACCTGGTTCCACCACGTCCCCTGCGCCAACCCGATGCTGTTCAAACTTGCGATGACAATGGCCCTTTCCTCTGCGTCACCCGCGCACACCTGATGAGTCCAGCTCACAATGATAGGGAACAGACTTTGGATCGTTCCTGCAATATAGTAGGCAAAGAACTTTGCACTTTTAGTGACGTCCCAGGCGGTGAGGATAGACTCCGAGATGATCTGAGTGATACAAATGAGCACAACGGACTCAACGCGCGATCCTCGCCAGTCATTGTAGACTCCAGAGCCGAGCATAAACACAATCGAAAGCGCAGAGTAAACCGTTGGGAAGTTGTTGATGTCGACGACAGAGTACTTCTCCGCTTTGAGCCAGAGAGCCATGGTGGAAGTTGTTGGAGCTTGGTAGACAAAGTACATAAGGGAGAACCATGTGCACTAGGAGTATGGTTAGTAAGCAAAAGCGACATGATATAGCTTGAATATGGAAGTAGATCTTACAAGGATCCAGAAATGCCAACGACCAAGCACTCGTTTGAAAAGAGTCATGTCGAAGCGGCCCAGTTGCTCGCGATCATCGGCCTCGAGACGCTTGATACAAAGTGTTCTTTCCTCTTCGGTCATCCACCAAGTTTTCTTCCCGTATAGGGGGTTTGGGATGACCAAAAGGCCGATGAGAACCATAGGGAAGGTGATCAAGAAGTCTGTGCATCGTCAGTACGGTGAGAGCCGGGCAATAACGCAAGCTGTTGCTGTCTTACCGACAATGAAGAGCCATCGCCAACCACGAAGACCCAGATGACCATCCATGGTGGTGTAAATCCCGGCTTGGATATATCCGGAAAACATGGTGGCAGCAATTCCTGCAGCAGTGATGATACCGCTTCGCTTGTTGATCTCGTGGTTCCGGTACCATGTCCCAATCATAAAGTGCAGACCAGGCCATGAGGCGGCTTCGACAAAGCCAATGAAGAATCTGAGCACGTAGATCTGCTTTGCGGATTGACACTTGTACACGAACAAGACCAAGAGACTCCAAAGGAACTCGGCTGCAGGTAGATACCAGCGCGGTGAAATGCGTGTAAGCAGAATGTTGGAAGGAATCTGTCCGACAATGTAGCCGACTTGGAAGAAAGTCGTGAACCAATTCAGCTGATCTCCATACAGACCAAGATCTTCCTTCATGCCAGAAACGTAAGCATTATTGATGTTGTTCCTGTCAAGATCCTTGGCAAAGAAGGTGAGGCAGCAGAAGGTAAGCACACAGAGATCGAGCTTCTGCACAAGCTTCCGCTCTTTCTCTGGAGTCCCAGGCCTGGTCCAGAAGAAGAACTTATTGCCCTCTTTCTGCGATACGACTGGGTCAGGTGTGTCTGATATGCCATTGTCGGACACATTCGTATCTGCTTTAGGGTAACGGTGGAAGAGAGGCATATTGCACAATCAAGCAGAGACTGGAATTTGCACTTCTAGAGTATGCAAGATACATGTAAAGTCGAGGTGGCAGTACACTGATATAGCTTCGCTGTCCCCTCCTCGACTAGGTGTGGCTCTCAGAGTCCCAAGACAGCAGGTTGATACGTTATCAACCTGAGATACATACTTTCTTGGAGGCGGCCTTGAGCGCTGAGAGGAAGAATATGATTCATCGAGGATGCGTATGCTGATGTGTACCTGTATGCCTATCGGGCTCAACAGATTCCATCGCATGAAGCCGATGCAGGCTAACGCCTGTCAAAAACGACTTGGCGCCGTTAGTATCCGCACGATGAAAAGATAAAAGATCGCATACACCCGATGGCAGTTTGGCGCTTGCGTACAGGTGTTCCCCACGCCACGCGACCGCAGGATCTCTGGGGTTGGACACCGGCGCGAACGCCGAAAATGGGGGGTTATCTCGCACATCGTATCGGCCCAGTTAGAGCCAACTTCGCTCTTCTCCGGTATAAACCAATATAGGTCTGGGTGTTAGTTCTACAGAGCATCGAGTGGCGTGAAACAGATGCTTGTTACCTCGTACCAAAAGGGTGAGCGAGAGGTTTAAGAAACGGTGTACTCCACAGATATGGTGGCATATGAATGAGGAAAATCCGATCGTCATGCCTGTCACCAAACTCTCAAAGGATGCGCCCATCATTATCGTGGGTGCCGGTGTTTTTGGCTTGTCCAGGCAGGTATCCTAATACTCTAATCCAACCCAAGGCTAACCCATATCAGCGCCCTGCACTTGGCCAAAGCCGGCTACACTGCTGTCACAGTCTTTGATAAGCAGCCATACAACGAGAATGGTTACTCGACCTCTGATGGTGCCGATGCCGCCTCGGCGGATCTTAACAAGGTTATGCGTCTGAGCTATGGCAACGAGCTTCTTTATCAGCGCCTTGCTTTCGACGGCATCGCGTCCTGGAATGACTGGAACGCAGCCATTGCTACCTCAGCACCTGAAGATTTACCAAATGGTCTCACTCCACAGGATCTGGTTTGGAACAATTGCGGCTTTCTTCGCTTGAGTATAGATGGCAAACTGTCCGACCATGAGCGCGCCACTCTGGCCAATATGACGCGCGAAGGCCTCAGAGACACGCAGTATGTAATCGGCAACGTGGAAGATGAGCGGAGAGCGAGGTTGAAAGGCTTCGAGAAGAAGTTCGACCCTTTCAGGCGGAAGCAGCAAGGCAAAGACCTTACAGGAGTGTTTGACTCTACTGCCGGATTTGTGCAGGCCAGCAAGGCCTGCGCATGGGTTATGCATCTCTGTCGGAAAGCTGGTGTTCAATTCGTGCTAGGAGAGTTCGCCGGTCAGCTCACTTCGTTTGTCAAAGCAGATGGACGAACGGTTGGCATCCAAACCGCCGACGGACTGCAACACCGTGCCGATCTGGTGATTCTAGCAGGTGAGCATCCATCAGCACGTACCAAAATGTTCAAAAGGTCCCAACTGATTGTGTTCTCCTCCAGCTGGCGGCTGGACTCCTTCGCTATTTCCCACAATCTCTCCACTCCTAGAAACAACGGGCGGCAGCGTCGTCTTCTTCCAGCTACCTCCTAAGGAACAAGCACCAGATCTTTGGGAGCGCTTCTCGCCGGTCAACTTCCCGGTGTTCGCATGGGGAGGGTGGAGTAAAGGCGCCGGCATTGGCGGCTTTCCGCGTACAGAGACTGGCATCGTCAAGATGGGCTTCCGTGGCAAGAAGTACACTAACTATCAAACGATCACCGATGCTGCAGGCGAGAACCATCGGCTGAGTGTGCCGAAGACCAAGTATTGGCCGGAAAGGATCGAGCCGAACGTTACGAAGGAAGCGCTAGATGCTATCAAGGAAGTTGTTCGAGAAGCGTTACCAGAGCTGATGCCATTGGGCATCGCAGGGTGCAGAAACTGCTGGTACATTGACAGCTTGGATAACAATTTTGTTATTGACAGGGTACCGGGCGATGAAGGTATGATGGTATGTTCTGGAGGTTCAGGCCATGGTTTCAAGTTTCTTCCCATGCTTGGAAGGGAAGTCATGAAGATTATCGAGGAACCTGACAACAAGAATGAGTATGGCAAGCTATGGCAATGGAGAACAAAGTCAGAAGGTCCCAGGAACGGCTTAGAAGATGGGGAACATGGTGAGAGAGTTCTTGCAAAGCAAAGGATGGCAACAAAAGCAGATTGGAAATTTGACGAGAGGGCTCGGTTATGATGCTGTCATCACCCTAGCAGAACCAGGCAACCTCAAATAGTTCTTTACCAATAATCGAATGTTGCTGACATACGCTCTGCGCCGCATTAATCCATATTTCCCAAAGATCATTCAGGTAAACTCTGTCCCAAAGTTGAACATATTGTCCAAGCCCTCCGGAAAATCCTCGTTACTCATGGAAACCGGCCACTGCGCTGCGGCGCTCAGGAACTCAGCATAGTCAAAGCCATCAGTGGGCAGCAATCCCAGCTGGTCATCCGTATCCATATCCCAACCGGTGAGAGTCCTGGCTTCTATGCGAAGCTCTTCCTGGATGGAGGCCAGATGGTGATCAAAAGTCGATTGCTCTTGTTGTGCACTTTCCGAGCCTTTCTCCAGAAGCCATCTAAGGGTGGCTGTCGATAACTTCTCAAAAGCATCGCGACATCCTACTGCTCCTCCGAAGCGTTCAGCGAGTGCTGTAAGTGTGATATTACAGCTCTGTACCGCATGCATGACATCCATAACGGATGTTTTTACACGCACCTCATGTGAGTGCCAAAGAGTATACATGAGTGTTATACCAGCTAGGAATAGGTGATGTACCCATCTCCAAGTGACGCAAATTTTCTGTTCTCGTTGCAAGGCCTTGATGCTTTCGATAGCCTTACAGGAAGTGTCATAGCAGACACGAAACGACTCCGTGGTCGGATGTGTCACGAGTGGGTTGGGTCGGTGAAGCAAAAGAAGTGTGTTACACCACGTTGCATCCCACCAGCTCTGACAAGCGAAGAGACTCTGTGGGTGTGTCTTATTCAACGGAGGGATCGCGTCGTGCCATTCACGCAGGCGCGGTTGTATATCGCGAATCCACAGAGCATAATTTGCCCTTGGGTACGCAAGAGTCGTGCCTTGAAGTTGGTGGTAAAGGACGTGCTTGACTTCAGACTCGAGCCTATAAAGCGAGACCAGATGGTTTGCAACGCGTTTGTGGTTGATTCCGATCTCATCAAGATCTGAACTTTGATCGGCAACGGAAGAATAGTAAGGATTTGGGTACTGGACGTTGATGCTCTGGTCCGCTATCCCAAATGGCCTGCCCAATGTAATGGCAAGTTGCCGATCAAAACTGTACGTGGCCCAAAACAGTCGCCGTCTTTCGTCGAGAAGATTTTGATCCATAGCCAGCACTGCATCGGTTTCCCAGTGGAGCCCAATATCAACGCACAATCTTAGCGCAATTCCTGTCAGCTGCCAGAGATTGCCCATCGACGGACACAACGCTACGTATTGAGCAAGTAGAAGTACAGCGCTGACGGTTTCCAAGTCGCTTCTTGCGTATGTGAGGGCTTTGTCGATATAGTGGACAGCGGCGTGAAAGCACCCTTCACTTTGGGAAGGTCGCACCCCTTCTGCTGTTGTAAAGCCGCAAAGTCCAATGGCGAAGATCATATAGCAAGTGAAAAGATCACGTTCCACGTTCCGTTGACCGGCCACAGTTCCTTGGCCCTGAACAGAGCGATAGGCATTGTCCATTGCCTCTTCAATCTGCTTACGCTCTAATATTGGTACATGAGGTGTGCGATATTGGAAGTACACCTCTGTAATATGCTGAGCAGCATGCCGCGGTGGCAGCGAAGAGGCAACTGCCAATGCGCGAGGACCGGTGTTTTGGAAGGTCGTATCGTTTCCTCCGGATGCAGTCGCAGACACGTCGCATTTGATAGCCGCCAGGACCATCTTTGCAAACGTGATGCCACTACTTGTGCCAATGAAGCGGGGCTGGGTCGTACTTTCGAGCATCACTAAGCCCATGGACTTTACTAAATCCCGCGGATCGGACTCAGCAATGCTACTTCCAGTAGGGGTTGACATGGCCATAGATTCACGTCTACCACTGGCTGAATCATGCTCTTTGAGATTTTCTATTTCTTTCAACTCTTTCGTGAGCTGTTTAACTTGTGCCTCCAATTCGGAGACATAATTCCTGGGCACTTCGGACTGCTTTGCAGGGTGGAAGCTCAAACACGGGACATTTGCAGCTGCACAGCTTGAACATTTAGGATGCCCTAGGTCACACTGGTATTGGATTAGCTGACTTATTCTCGGGGTGCAGTGGCAGCGTGTTTGCTGAACGCATAAAATTCGCGACAGCTGCAGTGGCTTTTGGGTACCAGTAGAAGGCCGTCACCTTTTGCCATGATGGCATCAGTGGATCTTACACTCACTTTCTGCTTCCGTCTTCTACACCGTTGACAGGCATTCGTACTTCTGCTCAACCTCCTAGAAGGCGTCAAGTTCGGGATGGCTTCGGCCGTCGTATCCATTCCGACATTCAATCTTTACGCTGCTGATCAGTGTCATTACGAAGGAGACTCCGATCCATTTGCCTGGTTCATAAGTTTAGATATCGGGTTCGGGGTGCGATAGGATCTTGAGGTAAGGTTGGGGGTGAACCCGCCATAAACAGCCTAGTTTACCGTCGGAGATAGGCGAAGAAGACTTGGCGACCAAGTCAATCAGCAGCGTCTGGCATTCCTGCAAAACACTGTGCATCCATCATCTCTATCCCTGCCGCATCTAGTACTTGTCGCAAAGATAGACGCTGGAAAGGGATACTGTTCACAAGGATGTCTCGACTTGGCGGGTCATGGACGCCGACGGTAGCGTCGAGCGTCGCATACCGTTCGGATGCCAATTGACAAGCTGTGGAGACGCCTGCGATTGCCCGAAACGTAGAGATAGCAAGCATCGGACCCTTATCAAAGACACGCTTTTAGCCGATGTCTGCACTGTACCGCGCTTCCAATGAGAATCATCCTATCGGACAAAGGCCGATGGGTACGCCCGACACTGCGATGATTGTACTCACCTCCGATGCTCGATCGACCGACCTGTATGAAGGGGAGCTCAACAGTCGGTCGGAGCGCCGCATCAGAGCCTGGTATAAGGCATTGCTGTGGTCCAATACCCATGACAGTCAATCATCACCATGCCGCACAAGACGATTGATCCAAAGATAGACATCTTCATTGACGTGAGATACGATCTGCAGAAAGGATGAACCTTTACTAACCTTCACTTGTCAGCGTGGTGGCACGTTCACGGACTGCATTGGCATTCCTCAGGCTGGCACTGGAGATGACATCGTGGTGAAGCTGCTTTCTGTTGACCCAGCCAATTACCAAGATGCACCAACAGAAGGCATCCGTCGTATCCTGGAGAAGTTCACCGGAAAGGCCATACCTAAGGATGCGAAGCTAAATCACTCGCATATTGGTGTCATCCGGATGGGCACGTGAGTGTTCACAGTTCCTCTTCAAAGCATGCCGTACTAAACATGACTCAGGACCGTGGCCACCAATGCACTTCTGGAAAGGAAGGGTGAGCGATCAGCTCTGCTCATTACCAAAGGGTTCAAGGATGCGCTGGAAATTGGTTACCAAGCCAGGCCTAAGCTCTTCGACTTGGCTATCAACAAGCCAGACGTATTGTACTCTGAAGTTGCAGAAATCGAAGAACGGGTAACCATGGAAGACTCTACGAAGGACCCTTTCACCACCAAGATCGACGTTGAGTCCGACCCGGCCTTGAGAGTCGGCCGCAGTGGCGACATCGTACGCATCTTGACTCCATTAGACATCGAGACCACACGCAAGTCCCTGAGAGATCTTTATGTCAGGGGCTTCCGGAGTATTTGTATCTGCTTTGCTCATAGCTATAGCTTCCCTGACCATGAGGATGCGGTCAGGGAGCTGGCGGAAGAAGAGGGCTTCACTAGCATCTCAACTTCATCCAACCTCATACCCATGATTAAGCTGATATCTCGGGGCATGAGCGCAACAGCAGATGCGTATTTGACGCCAGAGATCAAACGCTATATCGAAAACTTCAGGCGAGGATTTAAGGGTGGCTTGCAGGACACCCGCTGCCAATTCATGCAGAGTGACGGTGGCTTGGTTGACGTAGACAAGTTCTCCGGCTTGCGTGCGGTCCTCTCTGGCCCTGCTGGTGGTGTGGTGGGTTACGCCAAAACCAGCTATCATGAGGATGATAGAGTACCCGTGATCGGTTTTGACATGGGAGGCACATCCACAGATGTGAGCAGGTACGGTGGCGACTTGGAGCATGTCTTCGAAACAACTACGGCAGGGGTCACTATTCAATCACCACAACTGGACATCAACACAGTCGCTTCAGGAGGTGGAAGTATTCTTGCTTGGAGGAATGGTCTCTTTACCGTCGGGCCTGAAAGCGCGTCTGCTCACCCTGGGCCAGCTTGTTACCGCAAAGGCGGACCCCTCACGGTCACAGATGCCAATTTGTTCCTTGGACGTCTACTACAAGAGTACTTCCCTAAGATATTTGGGCCGGAAGAGAACCTTCCATTGGATTACGATATCACTAAAGCAAGGTTTCACAATCTTACCAAGGCCATCAATGAGGAGACTGGTAGCAACAAGACCGCCGAAGAAGTAGCAATCGGATTCCTGGCTGTTGCTAACGAAGCAATGTGCCGCCCCATTCGAGCACTAACAGAGGGTAAAGGCTACCACACCGCTGCTCATCGATTAGCTGTATTTGGAGGTGCTGGTGGGCAGCATGCCTGCTCCATTGCCAAGCAGCTCGGCATTGACACAGTGGTAATACACAAATATTCCGGAATCCTCTCAGCTTATGGAATGGCTCTCGCAAACCTGGTTGAGGAAGTACAAGAGCCGTGCTCCCTTGTTCTAGGCCCGGCTTCAGAAGAAAATATCTCTCGCCGTTTTGAAGCCTTGGAGAAGTCAGCACAGGAAGGCCTGCTGAAGCAAGGCGTGTCCTCCGCAGAACATATTGAAATGCAGCTATTCCTCAATCTCCGCTATGAGGGCACCGACACTCAGATGATGGTCCTCTTGCCTGAGAACGGCGATTTCAAGCAAGCATTTGAAGAAATGCACAAGCGAGAGTTTATGTTTTTGCTGCCGTCTCGTGACATTGTCATCGACGACATTCGCGTTCGTGGCATAGCAAAAGAGTTCGAGCGACCGACTGAGAACATCTTCGAGGAATTAGCTAGCAGGCGCGCGCAATCGCCCAGCGTTCCACAGCCTGAAAAGACCAGTACGGTCTACTTTGCTGATGGAGGCTGGCGAACGAGTCCGGTATTTTTGCTGTCCAATCTTGAGGCAGGAGACAGTATCCAGGGTCCCGCCATCATCATCGACAAGACACAGACAATCGTCATAAACCCCTCCTCTTCTGCCAGAATCTTGCGTGAACATGTTATCCTACATGTCAACCCGGCAGACAGATCACCAGGGCTTGTCTCTTCGGATCTCAGCAAACCAGATCCGGTACAGCTCTCGATCTTTGGTCACCGGTTTATGTCAATTGCTGAGCAAATGGGACGGACACTACAAAAGACCGCCGTTAGTATCAACATTAAGGAGCGCCTGGACTTCTCGTGCGCAATCTTCGGACCTTCTGGAGACCTAGTAGCGAACGCTCCGCACGTACCTGTACACTTGGGGAGTATGGCTTATGCTGTGAAATACCAGCATGAGAGATACGGCAGTTCGCTGAAGCCAGGCGACGTGCTTGTGTCAAATCACCCTATCGCGGGTGGCACGCATCTCCCGGACATCACCGTTATCACACCGGTTTTCGACTCTGCTGGGAAGATCATCTTCTACACCGCGTCCCGAGGTCATCATCGCGATATTGGAGGATACGAGGGCATTTCAGGGAATGCCAACGCCACCCATCTGTATCAAGAAGGTGCGAGCATTGTGACTTTCAAGCTGGTATCCAACGGTGTATTTGATGAAGAAGGAATCACAAAGATCCTTGTTGAGCAGCCAGCAAAACATCCAAACTGCGTTGGTACTCGCAGTCTGTATGACAATCTATCGGATCTCAAAGCACAAGTTGCCGCTAATGCGAAGGGGGCCGGACTGATTCACGGCCTTTTTGAAGAGTACGGAGGACCAGTCGTGCAGGTATGACGCGTCTTCGGAATGTCCTTGAAACATACTCCATACTAACTTTCAAAACACAGTTTTACATGGACTGCATCCAAGCCAATGCCGAGATCGCTGTTCGTCGCTTCTTGCAAGCTACATCTACCCGATTTGATGGCCGCACCCTACGTGCTGTAGACAGTCTCGACAATGGTAGCCGCATAGCCATCGAAATCCGGATACGAGGGGACGGAAGCGCAGACTTCGATTTCACGGGCACCGGACCAGAAGTGATGGGGAACAACAACGCGCCGAAGAGTATCTGTCTGTCCGCCATCATCTACTCGCTTCGCTGCCTCATCAACGAGGAGATACCGCTGAACCAGGGATGCCTCGCGAGTATCAATGTTGTCAATCCAGAAGGCAGCATCCTCAATCCATCTGACCAGGCAGCTGTATATGCTGGAAACACGCAAACCAGTCAGCGGATAGTTGATGTGATTCTGAAGGCTTTCGAGGTAAGTTGAATATACGCTTCTTCCGCAGCAGCGACATGTGCTAGGAAGAAATTGACTAACTTGGTGCTCAGGCGTGTGCAGCAAGTCAAGGCTGCATGAACAGTGTTGGCTTCTTTGGTGGGCGTGACCTTGAAGCAGGAGAAGGTTACAAATTCGCCTACGGAGAAACGATTTGCGGTGGTGCCGGCGCAGGCCCGACTTGGAACGGTGCAAGGTAATAACCAGTCTTTCTGCTTTTCCGGCTCCTGACTTCTTCCGCTAACGGATATCGTCTCTACTAGTGCTGTTCACTGTCATATGACAAACACAAGAATCTCCGATGTAGAGATCCTGGAGAAACGCTACCCCATAATCATCCGCTCGTTTGCTATTCGCAAAGGCTCTGGAGGCCGGGGTATTCACAAGGGAGGCGACGGGGCGGAGCGGGTGATCGAGTGCCGGGAGCCGCTCACGTTCTCGATGATCTCTGAACGTCGGGTTACGAAGCCGTACGGACTTAAAGGAGGCGAGGACGGAGCGCCGGGTGAGAACCTGGTCAAGAAGATCGCTGGAGGAAAGAGTAGGACTGTCAGCATGGGTCCTAGAGGGCTTGTGAGGTTGGGAGAGGGTGAGCAGTTGATCATAAGGACGCCCGGCGGTGGAGGTTGGGGTTGTTGAAGAACTAGAAGGCGTGAATATCTAGGTGCAAAGGCCTACGAGTAGGGTAGCTTTGTGTAGCTCGAAAACCTGCCAACTTCCACGTTCTGGCGATTGCTCCCATGACAAGACACAGCCGTAGATGTTGCAAGGTGATGCTTGAAGACTGAAAATATGGGTTGATGAATCAATTTTACCGTCCGTCTAATTCGTTATTCATGCCAACGCCGACTCAACCAGCCTGCCTGCTAACTCCACCTCATGAAATGCAGACACGAATAAAACCCAACATTAACAAGAACGGGTATCACATTCGCTGGATCCGGTTGAGCCTCTCCCTGTTGAGGGCAATCTGGTCGTCCACCTTGTCGGTCTGCACAAGTCACGTTAGCGCAATTATACGTGAGAGGCGAGATGATGACGTTACTTACCTTGTTGATAATGCGGCCGATATGCTGGTTTTGCTCGTCCAGCTCCTTGCCCATTGCCTGACCCAATTGATTGAGGGTGCGAGCTCCGCGATGGATAGCATCGAGGTTGTCTGAAGGTGGGTTAGCAAGCTGTTATCACTTGATCAAAAACAGCACACGGTCGACGTACTGTCAATCTCATTCTCCATCTCGTCATCCTCGCTATCAGCCTCAAACTGGTACTTGGCCCTCTGCGCCAACGAGGCCTTGTCGTTGGTCACCCGTACGTCCCTTCCAAACTCCCTCCCAAACCCTTCCTGTCTGGCTTTTGAGGAATAGGCGGCGGCTCTTGTGCCGTCAGCTTGCTCCCTCTCCCGGCGATGCTTCTCCAGCGCGATGGCGTTAGCCGCCTCTTCCCTCTTCTTTGCCGTGAATGGATTGGCCACGTGTACAGCGAACATGCTCCGGTTCAGAGTCTTCAATTCCCGAGCCTTCTCTTCCGCAAGTCTATTCTGGTTGCTGGCCATGTCCAGATTCCGTTCCGTGTTGTGTATACGGTCACCTTGAGCTCCTAGCCTCGCCAGTGTTTCTCTTCCAGTAGCTTCGGCCTGCTCAGCGATGCGACGGGCATTCCTTGTCGACGCAACATCCTGCTGTTTGATGAACTTGATTTCTGATTTGGCAGCCTGTACATCCTCGTCCTCTTGCTCTTCCTCGGTCAATTGCCGTTCTGAGTAATTGGAGCCGTAGCCTTGTGATGCTCCTCCACCATAGCCACCCGAGGTACTGTTGTCTTGGCCGGCATAGCTCTCGTCTCCACCTTGAGGAGGCAGTTGCGCTTGTTGCTGTTGTTGACGACTTGGCGCATCGCCGAAGAGAGCAGCCCTTCCGATGTCGGTGCTCATTGTGTCCTGACTGTTTGACCGGCCAAGACCGCCGTAGCCGCTGGGTCCGTACCGAGAAGGCTGTTGTGCTTGTGCAGAAGCTGGCTCACGACCGTAGGGGTTGCTGCCGTACCCGTTTTGCTGGCCATAGCTGCCTTGTCCCCCGAATCTGTCGTTACCACCGTAACCCCCCGGAGGGACGGGAGACTTCTCTGGTCGTTGATTTCCCGGGGATGGAGATCGGCCGTCGTACGCTGGAGGAGCGGCAAGTGAGGATGAGGAGGGTTTGGACGCGTAGGGATCAGGGTTGCTGCCTTGCACGGCGTAAGGGTTCACGGAGGGGACAGCGCTTTTGGAGCTCTTGGAGCGAGAACCGAATAGAGCGGAACGGCTTGCGGAGTCATCGTCGCCTTTGTCCTTCTTGCTGAAACCGAATGGCATGATTGCTGTGAATGTTGGGTATGGAGAGTGTATCGAAGAGGGGGAGGGCAGTTGTCAGCGATTATTCTGGGGTCGATGTTCTGGTCCCTGGGGTCCACCAGCTGTGGCTGAGCAGGCCGTCTTGGCGTGCGGCGGGCTGTCACAAGCTGAATGCGAGGTTTCAGCTTTCAGTCCGCCGTAGCACATCTTACTCATACCTTTACGTGCATGTACACGCAACCTACGTGGAATTACAGCACGCCGTATACCTGACAGATGCAACGTGCATGTGTTTGAGCTGGATAGAATAGAGAGCATTCATTCATTATCTACATGTAGGGGTAGCATTATTGCTTGGGTATCGCCTCGACTTAGAAAACCACGCCCATGCACCTATATCTGGGCAGATTTAGACGTGGTTCGTCCGCACCTCTCCCTTCCGCACCTCGGCGGCACCCTTGTTAGCGACAGCCTCGTTCTTGTTGGCTGCGAGCTTGTCGTCGACGGTTCCCTTATCCACGGCGTTGTCGGCGGCGGAGTTAACGGTACCGCGGATTTGTTCGCCGACACCCTGAAGTGACAGTTAGCATCCCAGACATGTGTGATCGAATACTGCAGGCGTCACTTACGTGGACCTGGTTGAAGGCGCCCTTGATGGCCTGGCCTGCGCTCTGACCGCTGGAAGACATGTTGTATGAAGGTCTGTTCCGATCAGTTCCGCAGCTCTCTAGGCGAGGGAAGCAAGCGTTGCTCACGTTTAGATGGTTGGTTTGGTAGTTAGGTATTCAGTTGGTATAGAGAAATTGATTGGCTTGCAGAAGTGAAAGAGACAATGGAATGGTTGACATGCGATGGTTTTATTGTAGCATGTGATGTCATAAGATGACATTTCGCAAGCGCCGTCCCTGTGATGGAATGTTTCCACTCGATCGTCGAACAAGTATGAGTGCCCACTTAGAGCTTGCGACAGTGAGGCCATTTCAGAACTTACAGTATCTACGCACGCTCCTTGAGCTTACTGAGGCTACCAATGGTTATACCTACGTGTATCATGTATCTGTCACAGACACGGCACTGTTTCATGCAGATCGATGCCGCACCCGCAGGTGCAGAAAGCTTCGCGACTTGGCCCTTCTAGCCCCCAAACGAGTATTAGATGCCCAAATGGGTAATCGTAGCACACGGCTTAGGTGCTTGCATTGCGAGACATTGGTCATGATTGAACAAGCAATAGTAAAGGGGCCAAATTGTGTTTCGGCATTCTTTCTTGCTCTTCTGTCGAATGGCAGCCAACTACCGTGCTATGTCGTGATGTCACTGAAGCCGTTTTCGACACTCGTGGACGGCCCCGGGGATTTGTAGAGCAAATGGAAGCAAAACGCTTAGGACCGCTAACTCCGTAAGCGGATAGTAAAATGTTCCATTACGGAAGTTACTGGCCCCGACCCTGCCTATCTCCTCTACTTATTGCTCTATTGACACCCCTTCACTGAAGTGGAAATTCTTCATTCAAACCATATACCAAGTTCCTAGTATAGTATCCGAAAAGTGACAGCCTCTTATCCATCACCATGTCCGACCAGGTCAAATACACCCAGAAGCTCAAGGACGCACATGTCCTGATCATTGGTGGCTCGTCCGGCATCGGCTACGGTGTCGCTGAAGCGGTCCTCGAAAACGGCGGAAAGGTCACCATCTCGTCTTCGAACCCATCCCGAGTGCAGAGCGCTGTCGAACGCCTCCAGAAGGCATACCCATCTGCGACGTCGCGCGTCACTGGTCACGCATGTGGGCTTGGTGACGAGGAGTCGCTGGAGAGTAACGTTAAGGAACTCTTCGAAAAAGTCGGAGAGCTGGACCATATCGTTTACACCGCAGGCGATGCGCTGGCCACGATGACACTCCAAGATCTGTCGATGGCGCAGCTCAAGAAGGCCGGTATGGTGCGCTTCTTCGCGCCGCTCATGGTTGCCAAGTATGGTCCCAAGTACCTCAAGCAGGGCCCAGAGTCCTCCATCGTCCTCACCACCGGAGCAGTCAGCGAGAAGCCCATGCCACAGTGGGCCATTGTGGGATCATATGCTGCCGGACTGCACTCCATGTGCCGGGGCCTCGCGCTTGACCTCAAGCCAATTCGAGTGAACCTCATCTCGCCCGGTGCCGTGTACACTGAGCTCTGGGACGGAATGCCGGCGGATCACAAGCAGGCCATGTTCAAGTCGATCGAAGAGAAGATGCCAACGGGAAGGGTCGGCCAGGTCGAAGATGTGGCTGAGGCTTACTTGTACTGCATGAAGGACAAGAACTTGACGGGAAGCATGATTAGCACCAACGGTGGTGCCTTATTGGTGTGAGCTTTACTTAAGCGTCGATGCAGGCATAGGAGGTGCTCGCTTCGGGTGGTTACCTTATCATAGGGGAAATCGGGTAGGAACTAGGAAGTAGCAAACAAGTCGCTGCGGCGTCCTCCATTCCATTCTCATCGGGAACTTTGGTGATCTCACGGTACGCATCATCGATGGTGTGGGTGAAATAGTCAAATCCAGGCAGGGTGACCCCACGCGTGGTAGCATTGTTGACATGTGCGAGGTGAGAAGTTGGCATTAGTGCGTTGCGCTTCGACGACTGGTGTTGTACTGTGCATAGGTAAGTTATACAGTGCCTGCGCCGAACTCCTGATCCTACGGTTCCTACCTCCAGTAAGATGCCCCAGATGCGTGGATGACCGGTGCCAAGCGATCTGTGTTTCAGACCCTCCCTCCAGGGCTGTTTCGACCCGTTTCCCGTCCGTTTCCCACCCCGAACGCCCCGCATCACCACTACTGCGTCATGCGGCATGCCACTGGAGGTACCTACTCAAGTCCTTCATCCCACCAGAATGATTCGAGGTTGAGCTCTATACTGCAGCCTCATGAAGGGCCTGAACTGGTTACATCTGCATCCCAACTGAGGATCTGTCAGCGCAAACCACATGCCAGCCCGTTGTTTTACCTGCCTAGGTAAGCTGCGTGGCCTTGACCCATCCATCCCTTTTCACCGGTCCAGCTGGGCATCAGCGGGCACAAATTCACCAAATTTACCCTACTAGTTCCTTCTCACATGCCCCATCTCCACCGCCTTCCGGTACGTTTGACACCAGACTCGCTCCTACGCGACACGCATCCATTCACCTCTCACCTCTCCGTTTCTGTTTCGTCAACTATACGGCCTTTCCGTGTTTCGTCCCGACCTATATTTGGAGGCTGATACCCGTCTTTAGACCTTCTGACTTCAACCTTCCGCTTTGTTTCCCGCCACTACGAAGTCACCTCCTCGAGGATTCAAGGGATCCGACAACATGTCTCATCATCGTTCAAGATCTCCGGGCAGTCGTCGCCTCCACAATCAAGCTCGCGCAACTGATAGTTGGATCACCGACCCTTACTACTCATCTCGTAGTTACGGCTCACCTCGCTCCAGTAACGAGCGCGTAATCCCCATATCCACGCAAACCTTCATCAATCCTCCACCATCAATCACTCGCCCAAGCGAACGGTACGAAGCCTATGCCGGGCGACCACGTCGATCTACCCTTACCGAGACACGCCCTCCGACTACCCATCATTCTTCGCGTGCCAAGCCGAACGTCATCCATAGTGGTAGTGATCGCCCGAGGAGTCCTCTCCCGCGAACTAGCAATCACCATGACCGCGACTACTACGTTACCCCGGCTACGTCGGCAGCTCCTCGAATAGAGCACAAAAAGGTGTACAGTGTGGATGATAGTAACAAAACGCGGCTGGTTGCGGATATTGATCTCAACTCGTCACAACGACCTTCAAGGCGAGAAAGCGTGGAAAGAGGAGGTTATCGTAGCTCTGGCAGTCACAAAAAGGCATACCATCTGAGTGGACCGGTAGCAAGGGTCAATGATGGCTCTGGGGATGAGAATCCTAGCTATTCCTACACGGATGCAGCTGGCATGTATAGGGACACGGAGCCAAGATGGCGTGCCAGGCGAGGGAGCGTAGACGGAGGAATCAGGGAACGGCCGAGAAGCATGTTATTGGAGCCTTTCCCATCAAGAACCACTGCAAGGGAAGCAGGACCTCCGCCCACGAGCCGTGGTCTTGATAAGATCAATGATGGGCAGGGCATCACAAGGAGGACTAGTCTCCGCGATGCTGTACGGTCTCCGAATAGACTGTCCTACCAGGATGCTACATACCGCGATCCACAAGATCCCTACTATGGACCTTCAAGGGCCTCAAGTACCAGGCATACGTCCAATCCCATATCAGAACGCCCGAAAGATCGGTACGACCCTTACCCTCCGACAAAGGAGCCTATGCCGAGAGATGTCTACGACGATCGAAGGGAGGTCAGAGACCCAGAGCTGTACCAACCCAGCAGGCGTCCCACAGACAGAAGTGTGGAAAAAAGAGGATTCGGCATTCGCACGGACAGTCCGGACCTCGTCAATGCTCGCCGCAGCGACGAGAGTTTTGACATGAGGGAACCTTACACTGATAGGGCTCCTCCTCCGACGTCAGATCCACGTGACTACGTTCAACCACCACGGAGGGTACGTGAAGATCAGCAAATTGAACAGGAACGACAAGATCGCGAGTATGCGAAAGAGATTGGGAGGGAGCAGAGGAGGCTTGAGCGGGAGAGACAACGTGAAAGGGAATATCTTGCTGAGAAAGAACAGAGAAGGAGAGACAAGGAGAGGTCGCGAGACGATTCGGATAACGTTAGGGTGAATGGTCGCGAACGCGAGAGGGAAAGAGAGAGGGAAGGGGACCGTCACCATCGGGATCGCGACAGAGATCGGGATTACGAGCGAGACCGCGAACGAGACTGGGAACGAGACCGTGACCGAGATAGGAGAGACCGTGGCCCACGGGACAGTGGAGAGAGCATTTCAGGCATACTCCCAGCAGCTATTGGCGGTCTTGGGGCAGCTGCAGCTTATGGCGCTGGCAATGTTGTTGCCGGTAACAGAGATAGAGAGCGAGACAAAGATGAACGCAGAGAACCGGAGCAGGATCGACCCAGGGATCGACCTGTCGAGCCTTCACTCGACCCATCTCGTGACGGCGACCGGCCCAGAAGGCACCGTGACCGATTGCCAGGAGATACAACGCCCCCGGAGAGGGCACGTCGTTATGTCGAAGAGCCTGTCGAGAGCGGAGCACCTCGGGAGAGAGTGGAACCAGCCACGGTGCCACAAGCGAACCCAGACCCTGACGAGGAATATCGTCGACGACTACGCGAGAGCGGAGCACCTCGGGAGAGAGTGGAACCAGCCGCGGTGCCACAAGTGAACCTAGACCCCGACGAAGAATATCGTCGACGACTACAGGAAGCACAGAGAGGCATTGGTCAGTCCATTCCTGACATCTCGCGCAGTGATCGACGAGAGCCTCCAGGTCAGGTACCCGGTGGCTACCCAAGGCCAGAGACTATTGACCGTCAAAGCTACGATGGACGCTACCGCGATGCACCGCCACCACAAGAGATGAGGAATGGCTTGGATGAGGAACAGAACCGGTACCGTGATAGAGACCACAGCATTCTTGATGAGGCTATGACCTCTGAGCCAGCAGAGATTATTGACAATCGAGCCAGCACCAACAGAGAGAACCGTGTCCGGATCGTGGACCCTCCATCGGACAAAGAAGAGCCGCAGCCCGTCAAGAGTATCCTGAGGAAGCCAACCCAGAAATTTCCAGAGGATCCTAACCCGATCCGGGAGGGAGTCGCACCGTTGAAGGACGTAAGTCATATGCTTATGACTATCCATCCACCCCTGTCTTCGATCCAACACTCCTCCCGACCAAAGCCGCTAACGTTTGATCCCAGGTCACTAAGAAGGGCATACCTCCAGGCGCTCGCTGGACGAAGATAGACCGGCGTCTAGTCAATCCGGAAGCTCTCGTGGAAGCCAAAGAACGGTTTGAAGAGCGCCTCGATTGCGTTATAGTCCTTCGGGTCTTGACGAAAGAGGAGATACAGAAGTTTGCCGACAAGACGAGGGAAATCAGAGGTAAGTTAGCGCCCCTGGGAACCTTGTGTCATGGGCTGTGGCTTCCATGCGGAAAAGAAAAAGTGACCACAAGATACTAACTCTGCCCCTAGAAGCTCGCTACGACGAAGAGAAACGGGAGCGACGTGAGCGGCGTCGCAGAGACAAGGAGCGTAATCGTCGTGAGCGGGACGAGTACAGTGATGACAGCGAAGACGAATACGACGACCGTCCTCCACGCATGCTGGAGGCGGGTCCCGGTGCTGCATCGGAGCCTGTAGCCGACTTTATCAGAGAGGGTGGAGATCATGGACGCGACCGCGATAGGGATAGGGAAAGAAGGAGGGATAGAGATGGCGGTAGAGACGGCGCGTATATGTCTGGCGGGCTTTGAGTGGTTTTCTTCCCTGCCTTGACAGAAGGCCGCGCACGTCTTTGCTGGCAGGAGCATGGAATGGAATTTATTGATGTTTTTCATATATACCCCCCACAAAGTTTCCTTGCCAGTCCGTTGAGATCCCTGCTATAGCGGCCCTTCTTCCTGCTCACACCATCTTTCTCACCCTTGCTAGAGCATGGTCTCCCTGCCGTAAACCTATGTCTATCCCGGATCTGGCAAAGCTTGGGTGTGTGAAAAGATCGAAACCAGATTGTCGCTGTAGAGTGGTACTAAGAATCATAATGCGGTTCTTTTCGATTCTACTCGCTACTGGAGCTGTGATAGAGGCATGCCATGTTTCCGATCTATGTGACGCGCGAGAGAAGAGACACCGTTGAGGAAGACAAGATAGCAGAGTGCTATCCACCATAGTATTGTCGTTCAGAGCGGGCCCTAGTTATTGGAAACCCATCGCCAGTGACTTGCAGAATAAACACCAGAACTTGAACAGTCTTTCACATGGCAAGGTTTGCAAACACACTGCTCAGTCCGGCCTCTACATGTCTTTGGCCTTTTCACTAGATCAGGTAAATGGATCGATACTGGTTCAGTGGAAAACCAATCCCGAATTGTCATGGCTGCAACCAGACCCAACCTGGCCTGGGCCTCGGCCCAGGCCTGCAGTCCGTATCGGCATAGGGTTGTTCGACGATCTTAATGAAATGAGCCCTCGTCGATATCAGATTCAGAAGAAAAGACCTGACCAATTGAGTTGTCAGCATTACCTACATGCATCACAGCCGTGCCTCATCCTTGCCCTAAGTTATCCCAGAAGCTCGGGACCAGCCTTGCCAACAGAGAAGGGTCCTGCTTGGCTTTGGTAGAGTGTAACGTACAAACTGTAAGTTACCTACCGGCAAATGAGACTGCAGAAGACCAAGGTGAGATACGAAAAAGGGGGCAGGGCATGGCAGGGCAGGGCAGGGTAGATGCAGGGCAAGGCAAGGCAAGCGCAAGGCAGGGCAGGCACAGTACTGTGCCACGTCGCCCGCCCGACTCGAAGCAGTACAGTGAACACCCTAGCTCAGACCCAAGACCGTGGGTCGGAATACTGTTTCTTGGGACCACGGCACATGAAATGGGCGAGTAAAAGGGTAGTTGCTACCAAGGTAGGGCTTTCTGGGGGCGGGCGAAGGGAGAGGGAAAGGCGGGAGCGGTCCTTTGGTCGGACCTTCCTGGAGCGCATCCACGTACGAAGGTACATGTAAGTTGCGGGTAAGTTACACCGCATGTTGGAAGAAAATGGAAGCGAACGGGTGCCAAAGCAGGTAACGTAGGTGGCACAGGTTGCTTCGAGTTTTGGTGGCACGAAGGGGACTGGTTTCGGGAGAGGCGGGAAGGGGTTGGGAATTGGGGAGAGGGGAGAGGGGAGAGGGGAGAGGGGAGAGGGGAGAGGGGAGAGGGGAGGCGTATCATGTGGAGGTTTCATATTCGTCCTAATTGGTTCAATGGTTCGTCGAACCAGTTTGTTGCGATAGATCTACCGGGCAGAGTCGAGAATCTGGTTCATGTTCTTTTCCGACAGGTCATTTTTCTGAGCTAGGTATCTGTGCTACTTCGAGTTAGATGGATATCTAGAAGTGACGCGGTAGGATTCCTTTCCGGGAAGGTGGGAGTAAGATACATAGATGAATCCATGTCTTTGCCTGGTAAGTTACAAGGCCGGAACCTGGATTCTTCGCACCTGTCACCCGTGTCTTGAACCGAACCTGGAAGGACGCTGGACGGAAGCTGGGAAGGAGCAGAATGGGAGCAATCTTGAGGCCGGCAGCTGTCTCGCTAAGCACGGAAGCGTGGAGGCACGTGGGAAACAGGGAACTTGAGAGGCGCACAGCGGTGGCGCCAACGGCCGCCTCCAAATCCATGTGCTGATCAACGGTGGTGCTTGGAGGGTGTGGTGCCTGTCAATAGTGCCTGATTCAGATAGCAAGATACACATGACTTCCTTCCCGTCCTGATTCTCTACTCGACAGGATTCGTGAAGCTGATAACCCAGCTATTTCGGTAGTGCGCACTATCACGATACCTAAGGTATCCATCAAATAGCGACAAGCACTGTCACGTAGAGTGAATAATGAGTCACATGCAAAGGCGAGACCGTCCCAACGAATCCTTCACGTAATTCGTGCAGATGATGGGGCGCAAAACGTGATGATGTATGATGCTTGTTGGGGCTCGTGGCTGGGCGTCGGACTGCTCAATCCCACCTGAAATGTCAATATTGCAACCCGAGAGGCAAAGGGAAACGAAAATACGCTTTGCGCGGTTCATCAAACTCTCCACAATTTATTCGCAATGAGGAAACCATAATTCTCTCAGTCTCGGGGAGGCGGTCAAACTCCTATCACGAGCGGGCTCGCTTCGAAAGCGGAAATGATGTGGCTGTCGTTGCGGTTACGACCTGTATTCGAGGCGTTCTCGAGTAGATACCTACGCTACTGTAAGTTATGTGCAGGTAGTACAGACGATGGCAAAGATTCCCAAGTTTTGGTAAGAGGAATGCGAAGCGCCCACGGAACAGATCCGAAACTCTCTCCTCAGTACTATGGCCAATCCGATGCCGTTTCCTGCTGTCAGCCGATCGTCTGTGCAATCATCCTATCTGACTGTCTCTCCGATCGTCGTTTTGCATAGATGGACGCTTACTTTGACCCGCAACATGACTTCCGGTCGTGTTCACGACATGTGTTTCCCTCAATTCCGGCGGTCAAGGAATCCGACAACATGATCGGATCATGATGGCGTGCTCCAAGGAGGGGGTTCAACGGTCGCTGAATAGGCGATAAGCTACACTAGATGTCGAGATAGTGCGAAGATAGGAGCTTGAAGTAGTACAGTGCCTGCCACCGAGGCACCGACCATGAAAGTTCGGCAGCAGTACGTATGCAAGACACATCGCCTTAGCAGGGAGATGGCCTTCGCGTGTCAGCTCCCCGAAGCCTTGTTTCAGCGCCAGTGCCGCGCTACTTCCCGAGCCAAGTGACGCAACCCTGTGGCTCCCCGGATGGTCCATTCAGATTGTCTGCATGTCGTTCCGAGGAGGGGAGTGTGGATTAGAAGTTCGGTACCGTGTAACGCAGACGACAGGTAGTACAGGTACGGTACTGTATGTATCTAGGTAGGTATGTACTCGATCACTCCACGAGTGTCACCCGAGCGATGGTTGATAACATGAGGGGTGGACTGTTTGGCGCTTGAAGGCTTCGTCCAATAGGCTCCGGCGTATCATGATCATTGATGACGAGAGAGCCAGTCTCGCATACCTGAAGCCGAAGAGCCTGGACAAAAGTCTAAATGCGCCATGGAGTGCCATGGAGTGCCGGGCGATCAGACACGGCGGGCTGGTCGATGGCTGGAGCGAGGGGGCGCTTACGAAACACGGTGGCGGCCCGGTCGCTCATCCTTCGAGGTAAACCTTCATGCTTCTCCCGCACCACCCCGGTCAATAGCAGACGCGGGCCGAACGCTACCAACGGTCGGTTCCAGCTGCAGCATTGTTGATCTGCGCACTGGTCAGTGCTCCCGGCTGCTTCATGCGACACGCGCATTCCTGCCGCATCTCAATGCATTTGGTGCTTCTTCCACGATAAACGATATGTGAGGCTGATTGTATGTGACTGCGAGTGCACGCGTCGTGCTTGGGAGACTTGCGCATCGATGACAAACGTGTCCAGAGTGCGTGCTCGACCGGGTGTTTCAATGAAACAGCAAGTGAGTAAGAAGAGCTTCACCTAGTAGGCTAGTACACAGGTAGGGGAGCAATCACGGTTCGAGCTGCCTAGCACTGTCCGGAAGGCGCAGCCGGCAGCACGCGGGTCGGCCAAC
Organism: Zalaria obscura; assembly: GCA_024184665.2. NCBI lineage: Eukaryota > Fungi > Ascomycota > Dothideomycetes > Dothideales > Zalariaceae > Zalaria > Zalaria obscura. Next base: position 284,860 of record JAMKPW020000018.1, on the reverse strand, counting down.
GCTGGGCTTGCTTGGAGTTCGATAAGGCCCGTTACCCGTTGGTAGCAGCGTGCAGGTGCGGGCGCAGGTGCGGGTGCAGGTGCCACGAGAAACGCGGCGAGCACGAGGGGATCACCGGCGCCCCGTCGCACACAGATGACAGCATTGGCGTGAGGAGAAGGCGCGCACCGGTGCGAGGGGATCGGAGGGCTTGAGGGCTTGTCGTGGTCGAATAGTGAGATAGTGGGAAGATGGATTGACTAGATCGAGACCCTCACAGCTTAGGGCTCTACACATGCCCTAATCGAATGCTAATGGCTTCTCATCGCAGCGCCGGGTCGAGGTGTGGGCTTTGGTGGTGCGGCAATAGTCACGGCTCGAGTCAGGCAGTTGGGGAGCTTCGTCATGGGCATCGCGTGGGCACCTGGACAGCTGGGAGTTGGGAAGCAAAGACCAGCAGTGGGTAGCAAGTCGGCGGCAGTGGGACTGTGGGCGTGGACAAGCGAGGCCGGGTGGCGCTGTTTCGGAATCTGCTAGTCTCTGGCTAAAGCACGAACTGCGGACTGCGGACTTGACAGTGACAGCGAACATCTGCCTGTCTGCTTCACCACGGTTCGAGTAAATTAACAGCAATAATCCGCGCGGCGCACGGGTGGTTGATGCAGGCCAACTTTACCTACCTTGACTTGCCGGACTGCAAGCTCTAAGTTACCTCACGCCGGAACACGACGACTCAGTATAAGACAGCATACCCGGCTCCTGTCACCCTGTGGCGGCGATCTCACTTATAGTGGCATCCGACTCTCGCGCCTTACTACCGTGCTACTCCCTGCTCCCTGCCACTGACGCCCGACTGTGACCGTACCCTACCCATCTTGGCCAGCTACCTGCCTCCCAGGTTGCGACCCTACCGACCTTACCGACCTGCTCGACTCACCCGCCTTGCCCGCTGCACGACCGTTGCACTGTCTCGCATGCGTCACCCACGCCTGCATCCGCATCAACTTCCACGCCGCACGCTGCAGCGCATGGTCTACTCCACCAAAGCCTCGCCGCCCTGGCCTACATGGTATGTCCTGTCTCCGTTTCTGCCGCGCGAAACCCTATCCGTTTTCGACCTGTCACCCTTGCACATCCGCGCCCACATCTACTGCATCCACATCCGCCGTGCAGCAGCAACAAGTCGACGGGTTGCAGATGCTCACCTGAGTGGGTGCTGTTGATCTCACTTGATTGTCATCTTGTCATCTTCAATTGTCATCTTGTCGTCTACATTTACCTGAGCGCACCTGCCCTAAACGCTTGCTCTTGCTTTGCCTCCATTGCGCTTTCCTCTGCTCTCCTTTCGTCTCTCGTTTAGGCTCGAAGGCTCCTTCCTTCCATCATTCCGCCTGCCGTTCCTTCCCCGTCTGGGTCCATTCTGAGTTCCGGACCGACGTCCTCGCACTTTCCTCAACCGTTCGCGCACATCCTTACTCCACATCGTTGCGCTCACGGGCCCCCCGGCCACCACTCCGGTCTAAGCTTTCGAGGTTGTCCATTCACACATGAATACATCATCTCCACAATCTGTCCAACACTGTCTGATAACTGTCAACACATCTCGCGAGCCCTTTGTCGATACATAACCTCGTTTCATCCAGTCCGTCGACTAATCAATCACGCGCTCGTCCAGAATCATCCGCGCACCTCGCAACCGGGCCTGCCACCACCACCATTACAGCCATTGAAAAGCCACCAAACACCTGTTCTGTCGCAACGACAACCTCCTCACTCTCCACACTATTCCCAGACGATCCCACGCACAACTGCAGGCCCATTCCCCGCGCCGCTGCTGTCTCACCCCGGGCCTCAACAGCCTCTACCCCAGCCATCCTTCCCTGGACCGGTCCCTTCTCTCGCAGGCCAACCTCCACACCAGGGTCATCCTTACTACGCCGCTCAGCCTAGTCCTTATACCTCCGGTAGTACAACTGGCAGTCACGCTTCTTCCGGTCAGTATCTTTCTCTCGAACATCGTCTCTCGCCAGCAGGGAACTTCCTAAACCAAAGCTCTGATCGTCCACGTCCATGTGAAACACAAAGTGTGTGTGTATCCCGCTGACCCTCTCCCAGACAACACCGACCAGATGGCTGTCCACGCTGTGAGTCGGCACATGTACCCGCCACCAATCGGCACCTATCACACTCCTCAGACCAGCTCACCTTCTTCGATGCACTCCCCTCATCAAGACGCTCATGGCCGAAGTATCTACGGTCAACCTTTCTCTCTCCCTCAGCAGCTCTATTATCCACAATACACACTCCCTCAACAACAACAGCAATATGGGCACCATACTCCCCCATCAACATATCCCGCTGTCACTTCCGCCGGTTCTACCATGATGATGGCACATCAACATCCCCAAGCGATGCATCAGGTACAGTCGCATCCACAGGCCGGCGGTATCCCCAGCAGTCCTCGCATGAAGATGGAACAGTCTCCCATACAGCGACACTCGACCAGCATGAGTCTATCACAAGGCGCCCCCGTCGCGCCCACCCATCAAGCAAACGGCATGCCAAACGTACCACCAGCTGGTGCTGGCAACAATCCCAACGCTGCGCCTGGCCCTATCCCTGCAACCACACCATTGGTTGTTCGACAGGACCAGAACGGTGTCCAATGGATAGCTTTCGAATACTCTAGGGATCGTATCAAGATGGAGTACACTATTAGATGTGATGTGGAGTCTGTCAACATCGATGAGCTGAGCCCAGAATTTAAGTCCGCAAACTGTGTGTACCCTCGGGCATGTGGTGGAAAAGACGCATACAAGGGTAACAGGCTACATTACGAAAGCGAGTGTAACGCTGTAGGATGGGCATTGGCAGAGTTGAACCCTATGCTAAGGGAGAAACGTGGTCTAATTCAACGCGCGGTGGATAGCTGGCGCAATAGCAACCAAGATCCTCGCCTGAGAAGTCGGCGAGTAAGGCGTATGGCGAAAATCAACACGCGCAAGTCGCAGAACAATGGCACCACGACTACCGCGCCGCCCCATCTATCAGGACCGATAGCATCCACAGTCACTACGGCTCAACCGCCTGTAACCATGGCTGCTGGGCCGATACAAAGACAACCGCAGATGGTTGCCACTGCTGGACAGTTGCACCATCACTCAGCTGGACACGGCGTTTCTGGAGCCGAGGACGTGAGCGGTATGTTCCATCAGATGTAATTTGACGAAACGTTGTGTTGCGTTACAAGCAATAACGGGAAACATGAGAATATGGGTTGTTTTCACGGGAGCCTTCTGTCGCTGATGTACACCTCTGTACACTATTACCCATCTGCAATAGGCGGTGGTGTGTCGGACTTTTTCTTTTTCCAGGGATCTTCTCATTGGAGCCGATGGCTTTTCTTTTCCATTTGTCGTGCTCGGCAACGAATCCTGTCGCTTCGTGTATACCCACTTTTCCATTGTTGCGCAGGCTAATTCTGGATTTCTTCTTCTGTAGCCGAACATAATTACCACAACTCTATTTCCCATCATCACACCGCGCCCAATGGTCTTTCCCTAAGTTCGCCCACCGAGCCGCGTCAGACCCAGACTTTCTATCCGAACTACCCATCGCAGTCAGGTCCTGTTGGTGCTGGTATGCCGCCGATACAGGATGGCATGGATGCGGTGACCGCCCCTTCAGCCATCATCACCCCAGCAAGCTCATCCATAAAGGAAGAGGACGAAGACAAGAAAGGCTTATTTGGTGACTTACCTGAACAGAAGCGTCGGAAGTTCATCCTTGTAGATGACAGTCAGCGTGGCACTCGTGTTCGTGTGCGTGTGATGCTGGACCAAGTCAAGATGGAAGACATGCCGGACTCGCATCTACGGATCAACTCTGTCTTCCCCCGCTCCTACTATCCTCGCCAGATGTGCTCACCGCCTGGATCTCCGGGCAATCCGACAGCTTGGGACGACGGCGACTCCGAAGAGGAAGGATATGCAGCCGGGACCTCGCCGTCCAGGGGAAAGACGTTCGTCCGCGTTCCGCTAATGGATGGCACGCACGCCCAGCTTCCGGTGCCGAGGATGACCAAAGGCCGGCGAGCCAAGGAATGTGCGCTGAATGAGCTGGGCTATAGGATGAGTTGGAGCCAGGCGAAGACGTTCAATGGCCGCGCCATCTTCATGCAGAGATCTCGTACGTGTTCTGTCCTTGTCCGCATCCTAACACTTGATATCGGGTTACTAACGTCACGACTGGTACAGTGGATGCGTATCGTAATAAGATGAGGAGCACGATGATCGCTGCGGGGCAGGATGCCGCCTCTATCGCGCCGCATTTCGAGACGAGGGTCGGAAAGAGGAAATGGCTCGAGCGCGGGAAACGGGCGAGACGCGACGTGTCGCCGTGATTTATGTCTTCAGACCCCGTTTCTGTTGTTAGAGCTCTGGTGGTGGTGGCGATTGACTCCTTTACTGAGCTTTCTAGATGATGAAGAAACGGGAGCGTGGGGTGGTAATGATTGAATGAGCTGAGTTTACGTTATGATGATACGAGTTCCAAAAAGGAAGGAAGAGGTTTCTTGGAAACGGGGAACGTAATCCTTTAATGCCACGATCTTGCGTTTCTGTTTTCTTCTATTTCCAAAAGTAGAGATACTTTTCATTTCACTTTTTCATGAAGTCAGGACCACTGCGTGGTAGGGAGGTTACGCAAACTGGGCGCCGTCCTTTCAACACAAAATAATGTTCTCTCTTCGCTCGTGCTTCCTTCCTCTCTGTTCCAATATGGTGCAGAATTAATCAAGCTTACTTAACGAAAAGATTTCGTGTGCCATGCATGTCCTTCGCACTAATCATCCTAGTACGGTGGGGTTTCTCCACGGACTTGAGTCGAATCACTAACTACGAGAGGTTGCATGTGTTAGACTGGCAGGACGGTACCGCGATCGCACTTGCACTATGTTAATATGACGGGGCTGGAGCGATCGCCTACCTTCCATCCTCGGAAGGTACGCATCCATTTCACATAGGTAGTCAAAAGACAATTGTGTAATCGTTTGATGGTATGGTGAGTTTAGCAAGAATAGCTGTGTTCTGCGCTCACAACGATCAGATATCACAGAGACCCATGAGGGGGTGGGTTTCTGTTAGATATAGATAGCAACAAGAACCTGTAACTAAGCGCTTTTGCAATTGAACATGATACTTTCGGTTTGGATGTGTTGGGATCTTCATGTTGCGTTCGACATATACCATGTTATCTCCTGACAAGCGGATTTAAGCTCTAACACAATTCTTTCGGGGAGCACTATATCGCGGCCACAGAGAATCATTTACTACTAACATGGGTCGGGGTTGTTTTACAGTAGTTTGTAGATGCCAAACCATTCTGCAGTCCACAAAGCCGACACAGCTGACCCAGGCGAGGGAAAGACCACTCACGCTTGACATGAAAATGGTGCATCGACTGATCGTCCTAGATACATTGATTGCGCGTAAATTGATATATTGGGTGCATATGTATGCATCGTTCATGACCCCTATAACCAACCCGCAGCACAGGCAAGCCGCACGACGCAACCACAGAAACGCCTACATGCGCACCCTTGCGCCACCACGTGCAACCATTCGCCCAAAGTCCCACCCACCACCTTCATTCTCAGTGCGGCACTTTTATACCCGGGGGCGGTACTGACAGCGCATACATGGTAGATGCCGGCATCCGGCGTCCTTCGCGGTCCTGACGTTCGTGGACCTGGGTTCTCACCCACACCAAACCCACAGTTGCCCTATCATCGAGGTACGCGGACCCCGAAACCACCTCCCAGAGGATCAAATGTCCCGACAATCAAAATCCACGGCTTCGACGCTGCAGGTTGGTCACATACACGTACACACAGTAACATGGTGGGTAGTTAGCATGCTCAACTCAGCCGACAGTTTTGCCACCGCAATCGGGGATCGTGAGACCCTGCTTGAGGTTGCGATTGGCGTCCATGAGCCCCCACTGACTCTCCCAGCCGTCGGTGGCGGTGTCGTAGATGTGTTTCCAGGGCTCGTCGAAGGCTTCGAACCTGTGTTATCATATCGTAATCAGCCTTCAGCCCTAATGGAAATTGAAAAGAAAGTCATGGGAGGAAAGAAAAGAAGAAGAAAGCAGTGAGTATTTCCCGAAGGATCTTTCTTCCTTTTCTTCTGCTGCTGTATTGGGACCTCTTGCTTCAAAACGTACCAGAAGTAAGTCGTGCCATTCTGCATCGCCTCGCACACCCAGGAGTCAAGAAAAGTATTCATCTCATCAATCCCAGCCACGCTACCAGCCGTGCTATTAGGACAGCCGGACGTGGTCCCGCAGTCGTTGCCGCCGGAGCTAGGCCAGCCAACCTCACTGATGATATTGCGCGGCGTGCCTGTCGAAGTCTTGCTGGCGTCAGTCATGAGCACGACGTCGTGCTGTTGCCAGAACTCCCAGGTCCAGGCGGTGGCAGCGTCGGGCATGACGCCGGCGAAGAAGGGGTGGATGTTCGCCATGACGATGTCGGTGTCCGAGGCTAGACCGGCGGTCCAGTTGTCGCCTAGGTCGGACGTCGCGACCGGGAGATCGATGTTCAGGTTTGTCAGGTTGCTGCGGACTTCTTTGAGCACGGTGCCCAGTTGGGTCAGGGTTAGGTCTTCGCGGAAGAGGACTTCGTTGCCGACAATGACTCCTTCGAAGTGTGAGGATGGATACGTGGTGAGGATGTCGTACATCTGGGCCAGTTGACGGGTGTTTGTTGTCGAGTTGTTCTCGAGCCAGACGCCCAGCCAGACTTTCACGGTGTCGTTCATGTTGAGCCGGTCAATAGCTGTGAGGACCATCTCCGTCTGCTTGCAATCTGTGCCGTACAGTCGTATTGCAGGCGCCAATTGAGACAACATTGCAATGTCGAGGGTGACGTTGTTTTGTGATGGAGGGACTGTCAGGCAGGCTGGGTATTGAGCGTTGAGAGGCGTATAGTCCATACCAGGAAACACTCTGTGCAGATTGGTGTTTCCTAAGAGATCTTTGACCTCCTGAGAGTTTGCGTCAAGGTTGCCATCTGAGGTCGATCCTGTGGAAGATGAGGTCGATGAGGAAGAGGACGGACTTGAATTCGCGGAATTTTTGCGAGAAACCATGTAGCCGACCACACCACCAACAGCACCAAGGACTGCAAGTGCAGCGATCACTCCCAGGATGATCCATATTCGCTTCTTTCTGCGCCGGCTTTCACTTGCTAGTAGCATGTTTTTCTCTGCCCTGCCATCGAACCCCCGACTGGCTTCACTACCTCCGCCAGGAAGTGGTCCATAATTTCCGCTGGCGTCTCTGGATGCAAACGCTTTAGGCAGAAAGCCAGTGCCAGCTATTGGTACAGCTGCTGCATCCGGGTAAACAGTGTAGCCTTTACGTGATGGCTTTGATGGGCTGTCGAACACATCATCTCCGTCGTCGGCGATACATCTAGGATCAATGTCGTGATCTTCCAAGCGGGACGGTGGGGAATGGAGAGGCTTCCTAATCGGTGATGACTGTAAAGGCCGTGGAGGAGGAAACTCCGAAGTTGAGGTATCTATGCGTCTCGTAGGGGAGTCGTTTCTGGCATACGAAGCGTTGGGTTGAGTAAGAGGGACCGTGGAATCATAAGAATCGTTGTGATGGTGGCCTCTACTGAAAGCTGTGGGGATGCCAGAGCGGCTGTAATGTTCAGGCGGGCTGTCGTCAATGTCTGAGAAAGATGGTTCCGGCACGGAATATAGCCGATCCACGTCTTGTAGCGCACTCATGTTCCTGAAATGCCCGCTCGTTGGTTGTTCCAGCGATGGTGTTGGTTGGTAATGAGGCGGAGGAGCAGGTGGCCCAGTGTAAGTGTAGCCTTGTCTCTCTGAGGGCACTGACTTGCGGTTGATAGGAGATGTAGGCTGTGATGCAAAGGTAGGGTACAATGGAGGCTGTGCATCCACAGGATGGTTATGGACATTTGCGGGCGGAATTTGGTACTGCCTTGGCCCGCGTTGTTGTTGGCCGTAAGCTGGCATCGCACTCGAGTGGTCCTGGTACCCATATCCAAAACCTGATCGAGACATGACCGGCGACTGACAAGTAGTCAGCTCGGAAAGGTGTCCAGGTGGTTATACGAATGGGACTCGTGAGGCTCCAGGTGATGTTGCACCAATCAAGCCCGTGCTCAGCCTTCTGTGGTGAGTGTGGCAGAGAATGTTCTATAAATGGCACGGGCGTTTATCATGTGAGTGTACGGCAAGTCGCACCGCCAAACAATATACATGCATGAGGAGGCTGAATGTGTAGAGGAGTAGGATAACTGTAGTTGCATATCGAAATCAGAACAAAGGAATAGGCAGTAGTGCAGAGAGTAGTGCAGGCACAGGGATCAGGTCTGTTTGCATCAAGCTTGGATGCTGTGGATGCTCGCCTCCCCAGTAACCGCCGGGTTGCGGCAACCTCCAGCAAGGAAGGTGCCTGCTTCCCCCACACCCACACCCACACCCACGCGGCGCACGGTCCCACTCCTACCAACCGTTCTGGATAGCCGTTGCTTCGGCGTTGGGGTATTAGTCTACAAGCACTTATACGTCGTCGCCTGACAGAGGACATGCTGTCTTTCTCGATGGCGTTTGGAATCTCGATATGCGATAGCAGGACAATGCCAATTCATCTAAAGCTGTGACAGACAGAACGCCTTGCAAACCGTCCAAGCGAATATCCGCTCCGTAATAGCCTGGCCTGCGACGTAGATGCATACAAGGCTCGCAAACCCTGCAGCCCTCGTAACTCCAATGACGGCTCCCCGGTATGCTTTGAAGGTAAATGTTCAGGTGTGACGGGATCGAGTTCTGCATTCTTTGGGCTACGCTCCGGAGCCATCTTCCTCGAACGCTTCGACGCTAGGCTTGAAGTCTTGGGCCTGAATGAACCTTGAGGCCTATGCCTTTCAGTCAGCCTGAGAAGGCCTGAGAGGGCCGCATATTCAGGCAAATCTGTCTCATCTTCAAGGTCTTGCTTCCAGGCGCTGCTGAGCTTGCATTCTCGCCGATAAAAGCCGGGAATAGGAGGATGCAGGACGTGAACACAAAGGCATACGACGCGGTGTAAAACTCGAGAAGGGAGACTTTTCATACATGCATGTAACTGAATGAGCGACGGCTATCGTGATTTCTTCTTCTCCTGTTCCTGCATCTCTAACCGTTCCGACTCATCGTCCTTGTATGCTACAATGACATATCCGATCAGGACGACATTTGCCATGATTGCTGCCGTAGCGCCTGCCCATGTCGAGTTGCCTGTATGAGAGTCAGTATTCTCCATTTGCTCCCATCGCACGCGATCGCGTCCAGTGAGGCGTACCGGAGTAGATGGTATTTAGGGTAAAGAAGTATGATCCGATCGGCAAGACTACCATGGCAAAGGTGAATCCCAAAAGTTTGAATATGACATTGCTGTGCTCTGCGTTAGTAGGTACGCTCTGCTGTGGCAGGATTTCAGGAGAGCATACGCTGGCACCGCTGGGGCGATATTGGACTTTGGCTCTGCTGTCGTCTCATCTTGATCCAGGTGGGTCTTCTCCTGCGTAGTGATTCTTCGAGTGGCCATTGTAGCTGTATTATGTCGTGTCTGTGGTATAGCGTGTGTGTGCTATATCGTGTCTGTAGTATATCAGGAGCTTGTAAATGCTGCCTGGTTGCAATATGTCAGGCCGCGGCGTGGCGTTTCGTTTCCGTATAGGGAATGCCGTAGGGCTGAGATGCGGCGGCTCGAGATGGATCTCGCGTCACGTCCCTGACCCTCCCGCATCGCGCTCCACACTTTCTTTGGCCAGACCTCTTACAACTACAGAAGTCCACCATCCGCCCTGCCAACTCATTTGGTGCCCTACAACGCGTGTTCGACAGTCTTTCCCGGTCATGCGTGTCGTCAATACTGCATAGCGTCCATTTTACAGTTTTTGTCATAGTGTTCCGGCGCTTTTTCACTCTCACTACGCCATTGCCGCTTTCTGTACGATTCCGTTTCGACGCCGCTCGACATGGACAGCGACCCTATATCTGAGGCTACTCCGAAACGAAGAAAGACAGAGAGTGGGTATCAATCGGTTCCGCGCACATGGGATTCCGACAATGATAGCGGAGATGAATTGTTCAACGAGTTTGACCAACAGAATACCGTCGCGACTCTCCCGCTTCAGTCGTCGAGTCGCGATCCTCCCACACAGTTGAAGAGGCCTGGCGCAGGCACACAACCGACTCAGATATTGGGAACGCCAAAGAAGCATTTGAACCCTTTATCCTCTCCGCCTCCTAGCGTTCAGGTTGCCCGCTCATCACCGCCGGCTGCTTCCTCGCCAACCTCCTCCCTACCTGCCGAACCGGCTCTGAAACCAAAACCACAACAGAATGGGCGACCCGGAGGCTTGTTGGCGTCCGTTATGGCACCACCCGGAACCGCTTTCCGGCGACCTGTTGGTGTACAAAAAAAGCCCCCCGTAATCGACTTGAGTGACGATGACGATGCGCCCATTGAGCATAGTTCAGATGAAGATACGCAACCTATGAAATCTACAATACGGCCTACCGAGTTCACAAGAGGAGGACGCGGGCTCAATTCAAGCCCTAACTGGGTTGAGGACTCGCCGCGACAGCAGAACTCACAGGAGAGATTCAAGAGCATCACCAGCCAGTTCAAGTACGGACAATCTGCAAACATCTCCTCTGCAAACAATCCCTCAGACGACATGGCAAGCGCATATGGTGGAGTATCTCGCACGAAGCAGAAAGTGCCGTCTCGGCAGGCTGGCCCGGCGCGTGCGCAGCCTGTGGATATGACCATTGACGACCTAACGGACCTTGATGTGCGCAAAAAAGTTGAAAGGATACTCCTGATAACACCAGGAAAGCCTATTCAACAAATGCTTGACGCATTGGCCAAAAAGCACGGCAATGCCGACGATGCGATAGAGTACTTGTTGAATGAGGATGATAAACACCTGCAGCAACTTCTTTCATCAAAGATGGGCAAGCCTCAACAACACATTGATCTCACTCTTGCAAGTTCTGACATAGAAAAAGGCGTCGCGAAACCCGCAGCCAGACCTGTAGCGAAAGTCCCGCCACCCAGACCCATGGCGAAGCAAGAAGTCAAGGCCCCTACCAGAACGATCCAGGAGAAGTATTCCTCAACACAAAGGCTTTCTATCCCGAAGCCTGCCGCAGTATCTCAGCCAGAACCACCGAAGCGGAAGCGATTGATGCAGGGCCGCAAGAATCCCAGCATCTCCTTAGACGACTCGTCGCCAGAGAAGCCTACCGTGATAAATAGGAGCGTGAAGAAGCCTGTCGTGATCGAATCCGACTCAGAAGATGAGCCAGCTGCGATCATGACTGATGATGAGGAGGAAGCGGAGGAGTACAACTCAGATTTTGAAGGTCGACTGCTTAAGTTCTTCAACACTTGCTCTGTCCAGGATCTCGCCGACGTTGCTGCCACCCCAGCGACGAATGCGGAGTTAATTGTTTCGAAGCGACCTTTCCGCAATCTGGACGCTGTTAGGGCGGTCTCTGACGCAAAGCCGAACGCCAAAACCGGTCGGAAGAGCACAAAGAAAGCGATCGGGGAGAAGATTGTCGACATCTGCGAGGAAATGTTCACTGGCTACGAAGCTGTTGATGATCTCGTCGCGAAATGTGAAGCTCTGGGCAAACCCATTGCTGAGACCATGAAGAAGTGGGGTTTGGATCTCCAAGAGGCAGCGCGCAGTGGAGAGCTTAACTTGACCACTCTGGAAGAGACTCAGGATTCTGGCATCGGCACGCCTTCAAGTTCTGTTAACTTTGGAGATGATGATGATATCAAGCCTGTCAGTACTAAGAGTGGCAAGAGCGCTTTTCTCAAGCAGCCTTCTATCATGAGTACAGATCTACAGATGAAGGATTACCAGCTCGTTGGCCTTAATTGGCTCAATCTTCTCTGGACAAAGCGTCTCTCTTGCATTCTCGCAGATGACATGGGTCTGGGAAAGACTTGCCAGGTCATCTCCTTCCTCGCACATCTACGCGAGACTGGAGTCCCAGGCGTTCACCTCGTCGTTGTTCCTGGTTCTACCCTTGAGAACTGGTTGCGCGAGTTCAACCGTTTCTGTCCAGCTTTACGCGTCGAACCGTACTACGGCTCACAGGCTACGCGCGAAGAGATGCGCTACAGCATCGAGGAGGATTTGGACGATATTGATGTGATCGTGACGACTTATGAGACGGCAGCCAACAACAGGGTTGATACGAAGTTCCTCAGCAAGCTGAGGCCCACTGTATGTGTGTTCGACGAAGGTCATGCCTTGAAGAACAGCAAATCGAACCGGCATCAAGCCCTCATGCGCATCCCCGCCACTTTCCGTCTCCTTCTATCTGGCACACCACTCCAAAACAACTTGCAGGAGTTGGTTTCGCTACTGTCGTTCATTCTGCCTCAACTCTTCGAAGAGCGCAAAGACCATCTGGAGTATATCTTCAAACATAAAGCCAGCACCAAAGATGCCGACCATTCCGCGCTTCTTTCCGCCCAGCGCATCGCACGGGCGCGCTCCATGATGACTCCTTTCATCCTCCGGCGTAAGAAGGCACAGGTCCTAAAACACATGCCCGCCAAGCATACACGTGTCGAGTACTGCGAGATGACGCCCTCTCAAGCCGACTACTACAATTCGCAAGTCGCCGAGGCCATCGCCGAACGCGAACAACAGCAGTCCAGTGGCATCAAGGCCAAAGCCGGCTCGACTTCCGGCACCCTCATGGCCCTCCGCTTCGCCGCCATCCACCCTCTCCTCAGCCGCTACCGATACACGGACAAGGTGCTCCGCAAGATCCAAACCGCTCTGATGACAGACGACGAGTTCGGATCGAACCGGCCCGACCAAGTGTGGAAATACCTGACCGAGGATCTGAAAGGCGGCGACTTTGCGCTGCACAAGTTCTGCTGGGAGCGGTCGTCGTTCCTGGGCAAGTACATGCTCAAGGACTCGGAATGGATGGACAGCGGCAAAGTGCAGGTGCTGAAGAAGCTGCTCGAGGCCTACATCGCCAACGGTGATAAGATCCTCGTCTTCTCCCAATTCACCACCATGATGAACATCCTGGAGTGGGTGCTCGAGACGCTGGGTATCAAATTCATGCGGCTGGACGGCAGCACGGAGATGGCAAGACGCCAGGACATCATCGATCAGTTCAGCACCGACGAGAGCATCCCGGTCTTCATGCTGTCCACGAAGGCTGGCGGCGCTGGCATCAACCTCGCCTGCGCGAACAAAGTCGTCATCTTCGACAGTAGCTTCAATCCGCAGGAGGACGTGCAGGCGGAGAATAGAGCGCATCGCGTTGGGCAGACGAGGGAGGTCGAGGTGGTGCGCTTGGTCACGAGGGGCACGATCGAGGAGCAGATCCATATGCTTGGGGAGAGTAAGCTCGCGCTTGACAGCAGGGTCGCGGGCGAGGGCGGAGATGAGAAGAAGGCGGAGGCGGAGGGGGAGAAGATGGTCGAGAAGCTGTTCTTTGACGGGTTGGAGAAGGGCAAGGAGGGTAAGGACGCAAAGGAGCAGTTCAAGGACGGGCTCAAGGGTGCTGGGCTTGATGTCAGAGACGACTAACAAGCTGATGCTTCTATGCCACGTTGGATGTTGTTGGCAGGGTTCGTCTTGTGCCTGTGGGGGGCGTTTTCATGAGCCAGTGTTAGAGGCAACTTAGAGCATGAATAGATCCATTATATACTACAACAACTCGGCGACATATCCACGTCTCACAACTTCTAGCACATTCAATGTGTGAGTGTTTTTGGATGCATACCTTAAGCTGTATCTGTGGCCCTTCGATGGTTGGACGTCATTGAGTGAAGTCAAGGTCCTTATATTACAGGATCGGGAAAATGCGTGAACATGTCCTTTCCGGGCCACATATTCTTTTGTTTCCTTTGCTGGTCAACTTTTATAGCATGCCTCTCCTCCAAGCCTTGTTCGCCAACGCCTCAATGCCCTTCAGCTCAACCGGTCCCCTCGTATCATCGTCCGCCAAAGCCTCCACCGCCGCTTCAGCAACCAAATCAGCCTGCAGTGGCTTCACGCCCGCCGCACCCATGAGTCCGGTCAATCTCCCGCCCACCAAGTCATTAGCCATTGCACCCATGAAAGTCAGTCCCGCCATCGGTACTGTAAAGGCCCTGCTCGAATCGTACAGGAACCCGGGCCTCAGGAACACACTCCTCAAATCCGGGAAGGTCTGAGTGATTGTGCTCTCCGCCGCGCGCTTCGTCGTGATGTAGCGTTGCGGTAACACCGGTGCGCCGCCTGCAGCCGAGATGTAGAGAAACGACGGCACCTTTGCATGGCTCGCTTCTTTAGCCAGCAGGATGGCGGTGTCCCTGTTCATGACCTCATAGGTGATCTGGCCGCCTTGCTCCTGGGGCTCGACATCCTGCTCGTCGCGCTCGAGTGGGTTTTGTGTCCCCTGCTTCGTCGCGCTGAAGGCCTTCTGTAGGCCTTTCCACACGGGCTCTTTACCCTGCAGCACGCCTTTGTAGTCGGCTTCGAGCAGGATGCCCATGGTGTGGACGACGGCGTCTGCGCCTTGGAGGAGGTCGCGGTATGTGGAGGGTTTGAGGACGTTGGCGCTGTGCCATTTTACGGAGGAGGACCAGGCTGGTGGGGTGGGAGAGGAGGTTACGGCCGACCATGTTGGTTCGCCAGAGCGGCTGGAGGGAGGATCAGCTTTGGAGATCTGATGGGGGAGATGACGGAGAGTGGCTTACCTGATCGATGTGACATCCCAATCTCGTGCAGCTGCTGCTTTACAGATGCGACTTCCTAGCAGTTGTCAGCCCACTCGTGCACCGAATACAGCTTCCCGCGTTTGTAGGTATTCACCTAGGAAACCATTGCCTCCACAGACAACAATCTTCTTCTTGACAGCTGCTGCCATTGTCTCCTGTGCTTGTCCCTTCGTACAGAATTGGTTATTGTTGCAGGAGTGAATAACCCTCTCACCTTTCGTTTACTGTATTACATATAGCTTCAGGTACGGGCGTACGATCTGCGTAGGATCTAGTGACGTCCTCCAGGTCCCGCCTCCAGCCGACACCAAGCGTCGGGCCCAGCCCTACCCGACGGAAGACGGAAGCCTTTGGCCATCCATTCCTGATGACTGCGGCGAGGAAGTCACCCGATTGGCGCGCATTCGCTTCTCCTTCGCTCGGTGGAGGACAACCACCTCCCGCATACACAACACCTCCACTACATCCGAACAGCCAGCTATACTACCCAGGCTCATATATTGATCCTTACTATACAGCTACATCGCCAGTATACTTGGAAACTTACCGTCACCCGCCGTTGCTTCCTGCCTCGACCGAACGCGTCTAGCCTTCTGCACTCGTCCACCTTCGAGGCGGGTGTCTTCCCTGCTGCGCATCCAGAGCATCCTCTGAACAAGCTTCTTCGGTCCAGGGCGAAACAGCAGCACCCATCGTCACCACCCGAAACAGGCGTCCGCTCCCGTCGCGAAACAGTCCCTTATACGTTTACCGAGCTAAACGGGAGGTCATTCAGCGACTGGGTTCCACCAGCCCTTCATTGGTACAATTCTTTCGCGAGCATAGAGACGTCCTACCCATACTCCTAGCCTACTTTACTCCTGAAGAACTTGTCGACCAGCTCCAACGTCTTTCGGAGCATCTCGATTCCCGCGAAATCGCGAAACTTCTCTTGCACATCTATCCTGGCTAGAAGCCCGCAAAAAAAAAGGGCCCAGAGGAGATCACGCTTCGCGGTTCGAAAGTCAAAACAACGCGATTCAAAACTATACTATCCAAGAAGCGACTGCCAATCGCACCCGAAACAGAAGGAATTCCATCATCCCCTGCACGAGCCCCAAAACCCACGCACCACCCACCACGTCATCTACGCAGTCCACACCGTCTGATCATTGATACCGTTCTCTTCATCCTACTCTCCGCACGACACTACCCTCTCGTATCCCCACCAGCAAACCATCACAATGCCAGCCGCCTCATCCTCAAAACGCGTAAAAAGCACGCGCATCAGCCGGCCCTTCATAATCGGCTCCGAAGCCTGGAACCTAACGCCGCAAAACCACCCCACGCCGATCCCCGAAGGCCACACCAAAGGTTGGCGCGTGTACGTCAAGGGCCTAGACGGCGGGCCGGACATCCAAACCTGGCTAAAGAAAGTCCAATTCAAACTCCACCACACGTACGCCGACGCGTCGCGGACGGTCGAGACGGCCCCCTTCGAAGTCCAAGAGACCGGCTACGGCGAGTTCGAAGTCGAGCTGCGGCTGTACTTCGACGCCAGCAGCGGCGAGAAGGCGCAGTACCGGCTGCACCGGCTGCGGCTGGAGCCGTACGGGAGCGAGGCGCAGCAAGCTAAACAGAGGGCTGAGAACAGAGTTATCGCGGAGACGTGCGAGATTGTCGAGTTCAACGAGCCGGCGGCGGATTTCTTCGCGAAGTTGACCAACGAAGACCAATTCGCGCATCTGCAGAAGAAGACGGCGGGGGCCAAGGGTGGAGGGAAGGGTGGCAGGGGTGCGAAGAATAGGATTGAGTATGAGGGCGGGAAGGAGCCGAGTGCGAATCTGCCGGAGAAGAGTACAGAGCAGAATCCGTGGAGTAAGCAAATGGAGAAGCAGTTGTTGGATATGTTGGCGAATGCGCAGAATGAGTTGAATGGTAGTATCGAGAAGGAGAAGGAGAAGGCGGTCGAGAGGCAGAAGAGGATGGCTGCTTTGGCTTCGTAGGAGGAGCTGAATCGTGTGGTCAATCGAAAGCAGAAGCGGAGCCACAAGAAGCGAAGAACTTCAGAGTGAACGGGCGTTTAGGTTGAGTAGCTTTTCACGGATACCACGGATAGGAAAGCTATAGCTTCATGGAAAATGCAGAACATGTCAAACTATTCGTGTCCATTGTGCAACATATCTAGCTATATCATTGTAAGCCCAGCTAGCGAAGCAGAAATTGCACCTCACCAAAACCCCAGGACCTCATCTAAGCAGCTGCGTCCCAGTCCTTAGCCCACGTCCTCAGCCTTCACGGGGCCACTCGGTTCCCCTTTACCGACCACTAATCTGCCCCTCGACGAAATCCAACGCCTGCTCCTTACTCACGACATCGATACTCGACGTCTTATTGATATAGCTGACACCATAGCACTTCTCAGCCACATGCAGCATTTCGGGCCTGAAAGTCGTGCAGATGAACTGGCCGTTCTCGGCGCTCTCGTGCAGCATGGCCGCGACCGCGGTCCGGTATTGGGCGTCGAGGTTTGCGTCGATCTCGTCGAAGAGGTAGAAGGGCGCTGGGTCTGAGGCCTGGATAGCGAAGACGAGGGCGAGGGCGCAGAGACCTAGGGGTTGGTGTTAGTGGATCTGTTTTTAAGAGCGGGAACGGGCAAGTGGGTGAAAGGGGAAGGGGAGGGGAAATTGCTTACTCTTCTGTCCGCCACTGAGCTGCTGGATCCTTTGCTGCTCATCATGCTTGCTGTTGAAGCTGACGCTGATACCGACGCCGGTATAGTTCTCCACACTACGAGCCTCGTCGCCACTCTCCGGGTCCTCAGCAGCCTGTCGATCCGTGCGCCGCTGGATGAGCAGCCGTCCCTTACCGGCCGGGACCAACTTTTCGAAGATCCTTGCAAACTCCCTCGACACCTGCTTGAAGGTACGCTCGATAGCCTCGTCCTTGCGCTGATCCAACGCGTCGATCAAATCCTGGATACTCCTCTGACTGTCGTCAAGCTCCTTCCTGCGCGCATCTAGTTGCTCCTGCTGTCTGGTGAAGTTGTTGTACTGCTCGAACGCCTTCTTATTCACGGTTCCGTATCCCTTGAGTGCAGAGTTGACCTTGTGCAGGCGCTTCGTCGCGCGGTCGAAGGGCAGATCGGTGTATTGCCTGGTGAACGCTGCTTCCGGCAACACGCCAAGGGTGCGGATGTTGGCTGCCACCTCTGCGGCGCGAGCAGCCAGGACCGCGCGTTTGCCAGCCGACTTCTCCACCTGCCGCTGGTATCGCGAGATGTGGCGGGCGAGGTCTTCTTGGGCTTTGAGGAGCTCAGCCCGTGATGCCTCGGTTTCTGAGAGCGACCTCTGCTTCGACTCGATTGAACTATCGCACTCCCCGAGCTGTGCATTCAGATCAGCCAAGGTGGCTTCTGCGCGCTCGAGGTCACGCTGACGCTCCGCTAATCTTGCAGCGCTGCCTGATCCGGTTTCTGCACCATTGCCAGATTCAGATACCTGGGCTTGCAGATTCTCTAGGCGCGGACGCAGATTCTCCCTTAGCTCGACCTCAAGGTTGGTCTTGCGAGCTTCAAGCTCCGAACGTGCAGAGCTCAAAGTAGCGACTTGCTTCTGCAAGTTCTGTACTGCCGGGCCCAGGTTCTCCAGTTGGCGCTCCTCGTCCGCAGAAAGCGTCTTCTTGAAGTCCGAAGCCAGCTCCTGTTCATAGCCTTCCTGCTGTGAACCCAGCTCTCGGACAGCGGCCTCCACATTCTCACGCGCACGTTGCTTCTTCTCAAGCTCATCTCGCTTCGCCTGCAAATCGCTGAGCTTACCCCGTAACTCCTGCCGCAACGGACCGTAGCTGTTTTCTTGTTGCATTCGTTGCTGCTCCAGTTTTTGGAGATTGCTGACGGCCTTGGTGATTTGTTGATCCAGCGCCTGGAGCTCTTGTGTAATCTCGTTCTTGCGGTCGCGGTGACTCTCGAAAGTAGCACGAGCGCCGGCAACGTTGCGGACACCGTCCATACGGGAATTGCGCGGATCATGGAAACCACCTGTGAGCGCACCTTTCTTGTCGGCGCGGTCACCGTCGGGAGTGATGGCGCCCACACCGTGACTTCGTGCATATTGAGCAGCAACCTGCAGGTTAGGGCAAACAATCGTCTTGCCAAAGACCTGCTGGAACGCCTTCTCGTATGCTGGCTCGTACTGAATCTTGCTAAGTAAATGTACGGCATCAGCAGCCTTGGGTATGTTCGCAGGCCTAGGCCTTAGACGGTTCAGTGGCATGAATGTGACCCTTCCAGCCTTCTCCCGTTGTAGCACCTCCAAGACCCTGGTGGCAGTCTCATCAGTATCCACCACATAGTGAAACAGACTGGTGCCAGCTGTGACCTCTGCGGCGGTCTTGTATTTGTCGTTGACGGTGAACAGCTCTGCAAGGGTACCATGAACACCTTCGATATTGTGCTGCCTGGCTATCCGTCGGACAGAAGCAATGCCGCGGCTGGTGTTTTGATCCATCATGTGAGACAGGAATCGTTCGGCCTTTTCGAGTTCGTCCTTCGCGTTTGAGATCATGGAATCAAGTTTGGCCTCTTCGCGCCAGAGCTCCTTGCGCTTGTCGATGAGGCCGTCTCTGTCTTCTCTGGCCTTCTGAATATCGCTTGAGATGGATTGTGCCTCGTCGCCACGATTGTCAATACGGGCCCGCAGGTCGATGATATCAGTATCAAGCTGTCCGAGTTGACTCTCGAGCTCAGTAATCTCCTCCGTAGTCTGCATAGTCACAGCTTTGCGCGTTGCAAGGGCAACATTAACCTCATCGATCTCCTTCTGCAACCAGGCATCTCTCTCCCTTTTGCTTCTGAATTGTGTCTGACGACCCTGTTTGGCGAAGAGTCTCTGGCGCGTATGTTCCGCCTCGGTAAGCTGCCTCCTGATCTCGGCTTCTTGCTCTCTTTGCGAGTTGTACTGTGGGTTGATCTCTGCGAGCTCGGCTTCGCACTGCCGTATCCTAGTCTCCAATTCCTGGAGCGTGTTTGTGTGTTGTGCGCGAGCCTGCTGTGCAGCCGACTGACCATCTGTCAGGTTCTTCACGTCTAGCTCGATCTTCGCCTTCTTTCGAGCTGCGTCTTTACGCTCGTCCTCGAGATTACGCTTGTCGAGATTCAAGAATTCAATCTCCTGCTTCAGCGCGGTGATCTGCCTTTCGAACTCTGACAGCTCCTGTTCGCCTTGAACAAATCGGGTTCGATTGTCGTCTGTTTCCTCAACACCAGTCGCTCTGGCTTCGTCGAGCTGCTCAAGGGCTGCGCTAATCTCTTGTTGTTCGCGATTGTGGATAGTATATTCCAGACATCTCCTCTCCCTGTCCTTCTCTTGGAATGCGCGTAGCTCCTCCTTCTCCTCCTCCAGCTCCTTAAGACGAGCAATAATGTACTCCAACAGCTCATCGATCTTCTTTCGCTTCATCGTGGTCTCCTCCATGATTTTGAGAGATTCAGTTCTTCTGGCCTCGTATACTTCTGTTCCAGCAACCTCTTTGAGCAGTGTGAGGCGCTCAGTGTCCTTCATGTTTGTCAGGGTCGTGACGCGACCTTGCGGGACAATGTAGTATGGATTCGAGCGCGAGAAACCGGCAGATTCCAACATGCTCATGACATCCGCTTTGGTGGAGTTCTTGCGATCAATAGAGTATTCATCCTTCTTCTGGCCGATAGTGCGACGAAGGACGACCTCGTCACCACTGGTGGGGAAACGCCTGTCGGTGTTGTCGAAGATGATCTCGACGTATGCGGACATGACTGCAGAGCCGGAACCTTCGTGAAGAAGAGCCTGGCGCTCCTCCCTGCTCATCTGAGTGTATGCATCGCTAAGCACGAATCTGATCGCGGCGAAGAAGTTACTCTTGCCAGATCCATTGCGTCCAACAATTACATTGTGCTTGGGCGAGAAAGGCTCGACGACCGTCTGATCTTTGTAGCTGGACGAAGGTTAGCGACTATGCTACGTGGAGAGCGCATAATGTTGTCACCTTTTGAAGCCCTGGATAATGATCTGTTTGATATGCATGACGCCGGTGCGCCTTCTTGGAGGCGTGGAACAAGTTCACCAACTACCGCATGGACTTCGGGATTCGAGTGACAGTGTCGGCTGCTTTTGCGACCGTAAGGAATGGTGGTAGATGCTGTATATAGCAAGGTGTTACGAGCTGGAATGCGGATGGCGGCGTTGTTACTGTGTCGCGCATCCGACGCGTTACGCGCAAATGGGCGGACGATTCCGTCCCCGCGATGTCCCTGTGCCAAGACCTGCCCTCTGACTTCATCGCAAAGCACTTCTATACGTGCGCAAGCGATCCATATTCGCAATTTACAACCTACACTACCGACTTTACACACACTATGCCTACCGCTTTGAAACGAAAGACATCTCCCGGCGCCGTCGACGTCGAGGAACCATCCAAGCGACGCTTTGCAGAAGCTGCACCCCAGTCGGACGACACCACCACTGAGACCGCCGCAGAACCCGCAGGAGAGGAGTCGCAAGAGATACCCACACCAGACGCGACAGAGACTCCTGACACCACAGATGACGCAGCAGCCAAAGCCCGCGAGAGAGCCGCCCGCTTCGCCGCCTTGCGCGCCCGCAACACCGACTCCCGCAAAGCGAACCTCAAAGAGACGACAGCCGAAACCCAGCGACAAGCGACCGACCCATCTCTCCTCACATCTCTGAACCGGAAACGGGACATCGCGCAACACAAGCTGCTACAAGCGGACACGGAAGCGGCAGGCGAGGACTTTGAGCGGAAGCGAGCCTGGGACTGGACGGTCGAGGAAAGCGCGCGGTGGGACAAGCGGCTGGAGAAGAAGCAGAAGCACCGCGACGACGTGGCGTTCCAGGACTTCCGGCAGGATGCGCGAAAGGTGTACAAGCGGCAATTGCGGGAGATGAAGCCGGACCGGGAGGCGTACGAGCAGGAGAAGATGTCGCTCGTGGAGCGGGCCGCGGCGAGCGGGGGCCTGGAAATCGTGGAGACTGAGGAGGGAGAGCTGATTGCGGTGGATAGGGACGGCACGTTCTATAGCACGGCGGATAGTACCGAGTTTGTGCAGAACAGGCCCAGTAAGGAAGCCGTGGATCGGTTGGTGGGAGAGATCAGGAAGGCGGAAGAGGTGCGGATGAAGAAGAGGAGGGACAGGAAAGGAGAGGATGAGGCGGACGTTACTTATATCAACGACAAGAATAAGCAGGTGAGTTCACAAGTCGGTCTCGCGGCGTCGCTACGAGCTAACCGGGAAAACAGTTCAACCAAAAGCTGGCGCGCTTCTACAACAAGTACACGTCGGATATCCGGGAGAGCTTCGAGCGGGGAACTGCGATTTGATCAGGCGCTGGCTAACTTATACCCCTACTTCCTTTCTGCGTTCGAGCAAGCAGATAGCGGTGTCATGAATAACAAACATTCTCATTTAAGCTCTTGCCACACGTCGTGTTGGAATGAGATATGATATGGCACCTACGTACATATTACACCAAGCCGATCGCACGAAACTTTGAATGCGGAAGAGAATCAAATTAGGACGCCATATTGCATGCCAAATTTTCCTTAACAAATTTCATTTACCCAATGATCCGACATTCTCGCGGGAGACAAAGTTCGAATAGTCGCCACGCCATTTTCTCACGACGTACAGATCATTCCAGCGCTCGAATCAGGCGGACAGGCTGTGACTGTGTTAGTAGTGAAGACGGTGGTGTACACAGTCGTTGGCGCAGGGCACGTGGAAGGTGAGACGGTGACAATGACTGTAGCTGAATTAGCGAAGCTCCTAGCAGTTGCTGATTTGGATAAAGCTGGAGACTTACCGTATGGGACGCCTGAAGAGTAGCTGATTGATGGGCCTGAAGTCGCCAAAGACGTGCTAACAGTGCCAGACCTCGGACCACCGGTGTTGAAGAAAGAGCCAGTAGTAGTTGTAGACGGGCTTGTGACAACTGGGGTGGTGCCAGAATAGCCACTCAATGTTGTCGAGGTTGTCGAAGACGTTGCCGTAACAGTGCTGAAGGAACCGGAGCCGCTCAGTGAAGACGTTGTACTCGAGCTTGACGTCGTCCCGCTGTAGCCAGTCAAGCCTGAAGTGGAGGAGCTGCCAGCCGGGGTTGTTGTGGACGCAGTGGGAGAGGAAGTAGACCCGCCATAGCCGCTCAGACTGGTGCCCGTCAATGAGCTATTACTGATTGTTGTTGTCGTTACTGTGGCCGTGACGGTGTTATATTCGCTGAGGCCCGTAGTGGCCGTGGCTGTCGTCGTAGTTGTTATATTCGGCCGATCCGCGTCTGCAGCCGGTGCCCTCTCCGCAAACAGCACACCAGGTGAGTATCCAGTCCCGGTCAGTGAGGAGAACATGGTACATTCGTCAGTGTCATTGGCGAATGTAAGCGCAATGCAGCCAGGCGTCATATCACATGTATCCTGACAAACCGCGAACGAACCTTCTTGGAAACGCGAAATCGGAATCCAACGGCGCTTGTCGTCGTTTGGATAATCGGCTGGGACTATGACTGTGCCGCCGCTGGGAGCCGTATCACAAGTGTTGTTGTAGGCTTTGCCACTCGGGTCATTGCAAGTGACGTTGCTGATGGCAGGGCAGGTAGGTGACGGGCAAGGAGGAGAAGGCGCCACATATGCAATGCTGCTGGTCGAGGTAGCCGTCTGAGAGCTAGCGAGGGATAGTGTACTGTATTGTGCAGAGACAGTCGACCTTGTTTCTGACGTTGTACTGCTGCCATAACCATCAAAGCTAGTAGAGGCCGTGGATGAGGTTGAGGGGATGCTACTTCCATAGCCCGTCAGACTAGTCGATGAAGTCGAGCTTGTGGTACCGCCATAACCTGTAATCGATGAAGTCGTGCTTGTCGATAAACTTGAGCTGGTAGTACTTCCATAACCTCCAAGGCTGCTACTAGTAGTGCTAGAAGTCGTCGACGTAGTGCTAGAGCCGGGTGTAGAGTATGCAGGTAAGCTTGAGGAAGACGAGGTCTCGGTCGTGGACGAGCTCGAGGTGGGGGTAGATATTGATGTGGTGGTCGAGCTTGTGGTACTGCCATAGCTGCTGAAGCTACTGCTGGACGTGCTGGAAGTAGAGGCCGTAGTACTGGTTCCAGGCGTAGAGTATGCGGGCAAGACTGAAGAAGACGTGGTCGTGCTCGTAGAGGAGCTCGAAGTGGTCGTGGAAGTCGAAGTAGTACTGCCATAAGCCGAAAGACTAGTCGAGGAAGTCGAGGTTGTGGTACTTGTGGTACTTCCATACCCTGAAGGGCTGGTTGAAGGTGAAGAGCTTGAAGAGGATGGTGTCGACGTGCTTGATGTTGTCGAAGTGGTACTCGACGAGACTCCGTAAGAAGACAAGCTGGTGGTAGTAGACGATTGGCCGTAGGATGACAAGCTTCCTGTGGTCGAACTCGTGCTACTCTGACTCGTTGAAGACAGACTTGGGTGCGCTGCACCAGCAACTCGAACACCGCCTACATAGGTGTTACCACTGCCGGGCGCAAGGCCAGTCTGTGCGGAGTTGATTTTCAAGTAGCAGCTGCCAATACCAGTTCCGTTGGCAGTGCCAACATAAGTGAATGAGTCGCAACCTTCGGTGTCATCACAGAGCGTAAAACAGTCGTTGAAACTGGTTGGCGCATCCTCCCGCGTTCCGCCACCCAAAGTGTCATTGCCACAACCGAGTAGATACTGAAACCCTGACGCGTCAGTAACATACTCATCATTGTTGGCTGGACAAGCGTATGGCGGGCCAGATGCGGCTGTGGGGTAAGAACCAAAGTTGGTGGTACTCGTGGTTGTGGTGGATGAGGTGGATGAGGATTGGTAGGCCGATAGATTTGAACTAGAAGTGGTGGTCGATGTTGAAGTTGACGTCTGATAGACGGGCAAAGTTGTCGAAGAAGTGGTGGTCGTCGAGCTGCTGCTAGAAGTGGTTGTCGACGAGCTAGAAGACGGACTTGACGTTGTGCTGGTTGTAGAAGTCGAAGTTGTTGTCTGATAGACTGGCAAAGTTGTCGACCAGGTGGTGGACGTACTACTGGATGTCGTGCTGGTGTTTGATGAGCTCGAAGATGTGCTCGATGTTGGGCTAGAAGTAGTAGTCGAAATTGTCGTCTGGTAAACTGGCAACGTTGTTGAAGACGTTGTAGTAGTACTACTAGAAGTGGTGCTCGTTGTAGAGGTGGTGGAGGAGGTACTTGAGGTTGAGCTAGCGGTAGTAGTCGAAGTTGTTGTTTGATAGACGGGTAAAGTTGTTGAAGAGGTCGACGAAGTGCTACTAGATGTTGTGGTAGAGGTTGATGAGCTCGAGGTTGTGCTTGAGGAAGAGCTTGTTGCAGTAGTCGAAGTTGTCGACTGATAAGCGGGCAAAGTAGTTGAGGAAGTCGTCGTAGTGCTGGTAGAAGTCGCGGTGGTTGTGGACTGGTATGCCGCAAGGGACGAAGTTGTAGTCGACGTCGTAGTAGTAGTGGTCGTCGAGCTGGACACCACCGAAGCCTGCCTACTCCCAACAACGAAGTTTACGCCACCTTCGTACACCAGATTGCCAGTCGCGTATTTCAGGTAACAGTAACCTCCAGTACCTGCATCACCGTTGAAAGTGAATGCAACACATTGTGCATCGCCGTCGCAGAAACCGAAACATTCACTATAACCCCCCGCCCCTACCGCGAAGGTTTGTGACGAGGGGATGCTGGTGTCGAATCCGCAGTGGATAGTATAAGCAGTACCATTGCCGTCTGTCTGAACCGTGTTGTTTGCGTCCGGACAGCTCGGATACTGCACGGTCGGAACAGTTGCCCTGGAATTGATGGCAAACTGGCCAGATCCTCCGTAAATGATGCTTCCAACGGAGTGCTTGAGATAACATATAGTGGCCGAATATGTAAAGGCCACACAGTTAGTATCGGCGTCGCAGTAGCTGAAGCAATCGCTGTAGGTATTGTACGTCGGGGCACCCGTTGAAGTGTAAGAGGCATAATTGCTATCAGCCCCGCAGTAGATCATATAGCTCATGCCAGTCGCATCCGTCTGAGTGGTACCATTTGCCGCAGGGCAGCTTGGGAATGACGCCGGAGCTGAAGTGGTTGATGAGCTACTTGTGGAGGAAGAACCGTAGCCAGCAGGGTTCGTGGTTGAGGAGGTACTGGATCCCGAAGTAGTCGTAGTCGAAGTAGTTGAGGTCGTGCTAGTAGTCGTTCCACCATAGCCGGCAGGAGTCGTAGTACTCGACGTAGTGCTTGTAGTAGAGGTCGAAGTAGTCGAAGTCGTGCTAGCAGACCTCGTAGTAGTTGAAGTAGTCGTATTCGAAGTAGTAGTACTTGAAGTAGTCGTAGTAGAAGTCGTAGACGTCGTGCTAGGAGTCGTCGTGGTGGTCGAAGTCGTGCTGGTCGTCGAGCCGTAGCCGGCAGGCGTAGTTGTTGACGACGATGTGGAAGACGTGGTAGTCGACGTAGTCGTAGTTGATGTCGTCGTTGTCGATGTAGTCGTAGTCGTAGTTGAAGTAGTAGACGTCGTGCTGGGAGTCGTCGTGGTAGTAGAACTCGTGCTGCTCGTCGAACCGTAGCCGGCAGGGGTAGTTGGTGACGTGGTAGTAGATGTAGTACTAGACGTTGAAGAGGTGGTTGACGTCGTGCTAGTCGTAGTTGTAGTAGGAGTGGAAGTCGTCGTACTAGTCGAGGTAGTGCCGGTCGGCGTGGAGCTAGTGGTCGATACATAGCCAGCAGCAGGAGTAGTTGTTGACGATGTAGACGTAGTGGACGTAGTAGTTGTAGTACTTGTTGAAGTGGTGCTAGAAGTGGTGGTGGTTGTGGCAACATAG
Organism: Zalaria obscura; assembly: GCA_024184665.2. Lineage (NCBI taxonomy): Eukaryota > Fungi > Ascomycota > Dothideomycetes > Dothideales > Zalariaceae > Zalaria > Zalaria obscura. The sequence goes on along the minus strand of JAMKPW020000018.1, from coordinate 258,198 downwards.
GCCGCTCTCATAACGGCAGCAATCTTACCCGTCGACAAGGCGCCAATGGGCGAGGTACTGGCGAAAGACTGTGGGAGAGCACTCTTCAACCAACACTGTCCTTGTCCAGTACCATAGGCGGCGCCGTTCAGGTACGTGAAACCGTCGCAGCCCGAACTAGCCTCGCAGGTCGCGAAACAGGCAGTCCAGTTAGCGACTATGGGTGTACTATATTGTGCGCCTGCGGCCGAGCCACCGCACAAGAACAACCATTGGGTCATGGCGGGATCTGTGACTGCATAGATGTTGAGAGCTGTGGTATAGCAGACTGGAGGGTAGGGGACAGTGGTGTATCCATCCGGTCCCACAGTGGTCGGTCCAGGATGAGCGGTTGTTACACTATAAGAGGTGGTGCTGGTAGTGGTGCTGGAACTTGCACTCGTGCTGCTGGTCGATCCCGAGCTTGTCGAAGTTGTCGTTGTCGTTGTCGTCGAGCTTGTGGAAGACGAGGTCGCTGTGGAGCTGGAGGTTGAAGTCGAGCTCATAGACGTACTGCTCGTGCTAGTCGACAGGTAATCCAGTGCCGGTCCATTAGGATTGGTGAAGCGATAGAAGAAGTCCATGATATTGGGAGTAGCATCAATCGGCCCTCCATTCGCGACCAACGACCAGAAATGGCCCCAATTTGGGTAAAGCTGGAAATGTGTCACTAATCCCTGGACACCACTCGAAGCACCGAATTCGAACTTCGTGACGTTTTGGTTGATAGACGTAGAAATATTGGTGGTCGACAAGCCATCACGCGAGGCCCTGGTCGCAGATGTCAGCTGTACAAGTACAAGAGAATTTTCGTCGATTGGAATTGCTTACCAGACCGTCATGTAATGGGGAATCTCGGGCAAGCAGTAAGTGCTATGAGTGGTGGAACCATAGTATGCGATCTGTGTATCAGCAGTCCCGTGAAACTCAAGGATAGGGATATTGGTGCGGGCCGGCATGCAATAATTCGGCTCTGGATAAGTGTCGATGTTGACTGTGGTTGTGATACAGCTTGAGGACAGCGTAGAGGTGTACAGCGCCCCTGAGTGAAAGCCAAAGGCGGCAAATCTGGCAGACAGGTATGGATCGCACAGCATGACACCATTCAGTCCGCCACCATTCGACATCCCGGACGCGAAGATGCGCCCAGTATCGATACAGTAGTTGTTTTCCATGTATGTCATGAGATCTTCGACGAATTGCAAATCATTCGGTGCGCTGTTGTTAGCGACGCTAGGGTTGCTGAGCCAAGACGCCTAGACATGTGAGCGAGGAAGCAATGTCAACCTAGAGAGCACTTACACTGTGAGCGGCAGCCGGGTATACCACAATGGAATATGGGTTGAAGGTTTCAGTGGACCAGGCGCTCTCCGTTTCGTGAGCAGTCGGAGAGCTACCCTGACCGTGAAAGGTCATGATCAAGGGTGCCGCCTTGGTAGGATCATATGACCATGGAATATGGATGTTGTAAGTGCGGTTAACTCCATCTGTAGTCAGGATGTATGCGGTGGTGCTGGCGCCTCCTTGGACTTGAGTAGAAGGCAACGGTGTACCGCATCCTACGCTGGCGTTCGCATAATTTGCGACAGGAGCAGGATAAGTAAAATCGAATCGTGAAGCGCTTGCAATACTTGCCGTGGAACTGATGAGGGAGGCGAGAGAAGATTTTAGATAGCAGGTCGTTCCACTATAAGTCACTGCATTGCAACCGGATGTTTGGTCACACAGAAGCATGCAGGCTTGGAAAGACGCAATGTTGTACTGAGTCAAAAATTGGGACGGGCTGGAATCGTCTGAACAGAATATCCTGAAGGTATGGCCATCGCTGAGGGTGTATGTCTGACGATCGTTACTTGGACACGGAGCGAGTGACTGTGCATATACTGTGAGAGACAGATATAACAACGAAGTGAGCGTCGCCCACGCGGCAGAAGATTGGGCAAACATCTTCCTTGAAGGCCACGGAACGATGTTGTGAAAGAAGGTGAACGAGAAAGAAGAGCGTGAATCGGAGAGACTACTTCGTAATACAACGCGTCTCCGAGAAGATGGCTATGTTTATAGGAGATGATCGGAATGTCTTGGAAATCCCTACCTCTCGGCTTCATGTACCCACATTCCTCGGAAGCAGTCTCCTAGAGAACGGCCAAGCACCAATGATCTAGAGCTTTCGTGGCCGACATCACGTCTGTTGCACATTTGATGGAACGAGATGAGTGCCAAAGGAGGTTGTAACATGGACAGTTTCATGAGCTTGGCGTCGGTGGTTGGTTGTGATATTGTCCATCCAAGTCTGCACAAGCGGCCGATATGCGTTGGTTTTTATGTGCTCCATCTCTATGGTGACTCTTGGACAACTGTAACTTGGAGTTCCCAACACTTCACGGATCTGAAAGACCAAGTCCCTCTGTCGATTGCCATATGGCATGGATTGCATAGCGATGGAGTACTGTATGAGTAGAAGGCAGACTGGAGTGAAGGTTATTGTCGTGGGTCATCTTCACGGAATACAGATATGTATGAGTGATGGAATGGTCGTCGTCGCTTCGATAAGTACGCATTGGTCACAAACCCGTTGTTTTAGTTGACGAAGAAGTGGTCACCTTACAGTAGAGAAGTGGCAGCTCCTCAGGCAGGCGGGAGGCTTGGCGCTCTGCTCCACGTTCTGAGAGCTTCCGTCCCAAACGGCCCGCATTCCTATACTTGACCGTTTATACCGAACCAGCCCCTCTGCTTTCTTTTGGAAATATTCCACGTCACTCGATATACCAACCACCATCCTCCTGCACCTGGTAGACCAGTGTATGCTTACATTCATTACCATCTCGTCGCAGCACGTACACAAGACCCCTTCTACGCCAGTCAAGCTAAACCTGCAACCAACTCGACCACATCCGGAGCTTTCGGAGCGCTGAAACAAATTGACGTCTCACCCAACACGTGCAAACCTTCTTCATAGCCAGCGACAATGACCTCAGGTACGGCCTTGCTCAACTACCGCGACAAAGCACCTCTGCTAACAGCCAACAGAAACCACCAAAGTCGTCCCCCTGACCTGCCACGGGCACTCACGGCCCATAACGCACCTCTCCTTCTCCTCCCACCACAGCACCACCAACACCTCTCAACCCTCCTACTATCTCATCTCCGCCTGCAAAGACAACAACCCCATGCTGCGCGACGGGCTGACGGGGGACTGGATCGGGACCTTCATCGGGCACAAAGGCGCAGTCTGGTCAGCGCGGCTGTCGTCGTGCGCGTCGCTGGCCGCGACGGGGAGTGCGGACTTCTCAGCCAAGATCTGGGATACGTTTTCGGGCGAGACGACGGCGACGCTGCAGCATGGGCATATTGTGCGCGCGGTCGCGTGGCCGGCGTATGAGAGACCCAGGACTATTGCGACGGGAGGGATGGAGAAGAAGTTGAGGGTCTGGGATTTGAGTCGCGCCCAGAATGGAGGCGCTAATGGGGTTGGGAATGGGAGTGTGAATGGGAATGGGAATGGGAATGGTGTGGGTGGTGGGGAAGCAGAAAGCTACGAAGTCGGGCAAGGCGTGCACCAGGGCACGATCAAGAGCATCATTTGGAGCGCATCGGATCCCAACGTGCTGACAACGGCGTGCGACGACAAGAAGATCCGGTGGTGGGACCTGCGGTCTTCGTCCCCGATTACCGAGTTCGAGGTCGAGGGCCTGATCGGGAGTTGCGAGCTCAACGACGGCCTGGATGGCAATCCGGATGGCACGCTGAGCGTTGCGGCGGGCAAGAGCGTTTATTTCTTCGACGGCGGAAGGCCCGGCCAGTTGATCAAGAGCATCAAGACCAGCCAGGAGGTGGCCAGCGTGGCCGTGAATGGGAGTGCGAGGAGGTTTGTCACGGGCAGCGGTAGCGATACCTGGGTGAAAGTCTGGGACTACGATTCGGAGCAAGTGCTGGGTGAGTTACCAAACCTCAGATCCTCTGTTAGCGACAGGTTAGAAGTGAAGCTAACGATCTGATTCCAGAAACCGGCAAAGGTCACCATGGTCCAGTCTGGACGACCTCGTTCTCGCCAGACGGCAAGCTGTATGCCACCGGTAGCGAAGACGGCACGATCAAGCTGTGGAAGTTCACCAGCGGGCCGTATGGCCTGTGGAGGTGATTGTTATGCATACAGTCGGAGGTGTAAGATGGGCGAAATATACAGGATCATGATGGACGGTGTGCAATGATACCCCTGCATTCGGTTCGGCGTTGGTGAGGGAATAGCATTGAGGGTGTTTGGAAGCGGTGGGCGATATTTTCGAAATCTTATAACAATTGTACCATCATTGAAGATGCTCCCGAGTCACATTCATGGGGTGGGGAGAATGGGCGTATTTTTCACCCTCCTATTATGCTGCCCATTTCAAACGGGGTCATCTACAGCTCCTCTACCCTTAGCTCATGCCACTTTCTTACGGGTTGCTCTTTACATGGTCCCACTTCCCACGTGCTGTAGTAATCCCTGCAGTACACTTCATGCATCTTCCTTTTCGAGATCACCTATATGAACACCTTCGCTTTTTGCACCCATGCATCCATGCGTGTGTATATGCTTGTATATGTGTATGTTGCAGCGTTGACCTGCATGACACGACATCTAGAAGCAGAAGACCTGATCCTCGAGCTTGCTGACCGGGCGTGGCTTAGTGAAGCCCAGCGACTCAGTGGCCTTCTTCATGGCGGAAATCATAGGTGGCGGTCCGCAGAGGAGCAGCTTCATGTCGTTGCTTGGAGGTGGCAGGTTTTGCTGTGCATCGTCAGTCACCGTTTTTCATGTCCTTGCAACAGTTGAGCATACCTTGATCATGTCTGCAGTCACGAAACCCACGCCACCAGTCCAGCCCTCAGGTGGGTTGTTGAGCACGTAGTGGACCCTAATCTTGTCATCCTCCCTCACAAGCTGGTCCAAATCCTTCTTGAGCAGAATATCCTCCTCGTTCACGTTCGCGAAGATCAAGTCAACCTCGGTGGTGTCTCCGTGCTTCCTGCCACGCTGAATGGCGCGAATGATCTGCAGCATGGGGGTGATACCCGTTCCACCAGCAATCATTCCGAAGCACTTGACCATGTTGGGGGTGTAGACCATGGCACCCTTGGGGCCCTTGACCTTCATCTTGTCGCCGATCTTGAGGGAGGCGAGGTGCTTGCTAATGTTGCCGGTTGGGTACGACTTGATAAGAAGGTCAAAGTGGCCCTGGTCGGCATCGGAGGAGGTAGGGGTGTAGGAGCGCACGATCTCCTTCTCGGCAGTGACACCGGTCTTTGGGTCTGTTACAGGAAGTGTTGCGGCGAGCGAGATGTGCTGGCCGATTGGCAGGCCGAGGATGGAGGTTGGACTGGGGAGCGAAAAGCGGTAGATGGCTGTGTTGTGGGAGAGGACGATCTTCTCGGTAAGAGGGAACTCCTGGAATACATTCGGGTCAAGCACCTTCTTGACCTCTGTACTACGATTAGCAATGGGTCGCGTGCGGGAGTGGAATGTAGTGGGAGAGCGTACGGTTGGCAAAGAATTGGTAGCCTCCAAGCGCTGCAGCAAGGGCAACAGCAACTGGGATGAGCTCCTTCTTCACTAAGGCAGCGCCGAGGATCAGAATCGCGGAAGGAATGTACACGCCGGTAATGTACTGCGGCGCAAAAGGGCCCGTAGGCTTGACGGTGTGTTTGGCGGACATATTGTAAAGATGTGGAGTATGATGTTCTCCTCCAATGATACGGCGGTGCGCACTTTAATCCTCCTTGTCCCTACACCGAGTAGCTAGAGAACGGAGAAGGGTTGTGGGAAGTGGAGGACAGATAACTCAATGTTGAAGCTCCCACGCGTGCGTCTCAGCAACAGCGGTCGAGCTTCAAGGTTCGCGGTTGGAAGTGGGGTGGAAAGCATCTCCGTAATCGGGCAAGCCCGGCTTCGCTACGACATGCCTGGCCTTCCCAACAGGTACATATTAACCGGCCGCAGAGCATGAACGTCAGCACCGCAAGCCTCGCCTCTGTCAACGCCAGTTCGCCTGCGCTGGCCCACGCAAATGCCATCCTGCAGCGTCTGGTGGCACAGCAGAAGCAGAAGAATGGTGGCAACAGTGACGAGATGAAGAAAGAGGCACCGGACATGGGCCTCGACGAGGGCGTCCTCAATGCGTTTCCTCTTACCGCCATTGACCGCCAGATCTTGGCTATGAAGGACGAGGACTTTCATTGCCTCGAGTGGAAGGAACTGAGAGAGATCATCTGTAATTATTTGCCACGCTCATGAACCATCACATGTACATGTAGCCTGATGGTATGAAGCCGCGAACAGATTAGAAGAGTTGAAGCGCCGCCCCTCGGACCTCCGCAGATACCTTGCCTGGTCCAAGGAGACGAAGGAGAAATACGGCAGCATCACCAACTTCGTGGTCAAAGAGCGCCTGCACTGGCAGCAACTACCCTCCGAATCGTCGTCGGAGGAGCCACCAAGATTCGAGTTCAGGAACCCTACCCCTTTCGCGGATAAGGATGACTTCCGAATCTTGAAGAACGACTGGCCATATGGCCTGGCGCCAGGAATCACGCACATATGCGTTTGGCTGAAGACACCCATTGCTACGGATCCGGAGACCGGTGATGTCACGGCCGAGTCTAGAGCTCTGATTGAAGACTTCGTCAACAAGACCTTCACGGCTGGACTGGACGAGACACTTGGAGCCGGTGACCGTAGAGACCGTGTTATTTGGTTCAAGAACTGGGTTGCATTGCAGAGTGTGAGAGGAGGTAGGTTCCACTCTGCGTCCCTCAATGTGTTGTAGAAGGAGTGAATACTGACGTCTGCATTTAGTTGACCATGTGCACGTCCTCCTTAAGGACGCCTCAGACATTTTACTAGATGAATGGACTAAAGCATGATATAATTGTACACGAACCATGGACGAACACCATTAGATGATAGACCAATAGACTACACTGTATAGATACATATCCCAGACGATCTCTGCCAGAATCCACATGATCAAGCTATGCTCTATATCTGTAACTGGAACTTCAGCTACTCAAGCATACCACAACAGTTGTCGACACAGGCCATTGCGGTCCGTTCTGCAGACACGAAGCCTACTCTGACATCGCTCAATCCACCATAAGGTCGATATCGTCATCCATAGTGCTTGTTGCACCAGTCTGAGGGTTCTCTCCCTGGTTGATCGTCGCCACCTGCGGCTCACGGCCACCTGTAGGTGCCTGTTCGGCAGCAGCTCCCTCTCCGCCATTGGAACCGTTGCCGAAATAGTCCGCCATCTCAGCATCCAGCTCTTCGGCCGTCTTCTTTGGCCTTCCTCCTACCAAAGGTCTGCCGTATGGATCCGCCCTTGCTCTGCCACCTCGCCCGCCACCCCGTCCTTCTCTCCTCTCACCCGGCCGACGACCACCCTCACGTGGTGTACCACGTCTTCTGACAGGAGAGCGCGAGCCCCGAGCTCTGTCGCCAGGGACATAGCGGTCAACGTTATCTGCACGCGGACGACCAGGGCTGGCACTGCGTCTTCTCCTGCCACCTCTAGCTGGAACCTCCTCGTTGCTCTGGATGCGGTCGAAAAGGCTACGGCTAGGCCTCTCCACGTTGTCAAATGGGTTGCGAGCTGGTCGGGGTGCACCCATTGGTACTAACTGGAGGCTGATTGGTTGACCGTACGCATTTGCACCATCATACTCGCGGAGAGCTGCACGTGCATCTTCAAGATATTCATAGATAATGAAGGCGGTGCCTTGTGAGCGGTCCTGGCGATCATAGAGCATACGAACAGACTGAATGGGGCCAATGCGAGCGAATAGCTCCTGCGAATTTTTATGAGCTGGTTTCGTATCGTAGGAGTCAGGTAACGCTTACCTTCAATTCATCCTCCCGAATGTCATAGTGGAGGTTGTCAACGCGTACCTTGCCGGCTGGATTGGCGCTACAAGGTCTGAGTAAGCTGTGGTGTGGTGGAGATGCTGCGGACCCACCTTCTTCTTTCTGGGCTTGGGCTGTAGCGATCCAGCATCTCGTCCCGGCCTCTACGTGGTCCCCGACGGTCTACCATATGTCAGGACAAGCAAGAGAATGTCAAATCAGTTGCCTTACTGTCGTTGCTACCATCGTCGAAACGGTCGTGTACCCAGTCACTACAGAGTGTAAGCTCGTGTTTCCCACTCTTCAGGCTTTGTTCCATACCGGTCGATATTTCTTGGTTCGTCTCTTGCATACTAATATTGGAGGATCTAGGTCAGCTGACGTGTCTTTCTCTTACAGGCGTGCGTAGCTGTTTGTCGCATCCGGGTTCGTTGTGTCGAAAAGGTTGTGCGTGTCGATAAAGCGTAGCAGTAGTAAGATATTAGGATAGGATGAGAGGCACCTGTGGGGTTGTTTAGTTAGAGCCTGAGACTAGACCGGGTTCCCAACATGGGCCCTACCTTTTTCTGTACACCATCGCGAGGGAAGTCTTCCCGGCGAGGAGGGCGTTCGTCACGACGAGGGCCGCGTGGGCCACCACCGCGTCCACGGCGAGGCTATGAAAAAATGTGAGTGACGTGACAATTGTGAGCGTGGCAGATGTGTGCGTACACCACGTTCAGGTCTCTCGTTGATGATCTCGTCCAAGCTACGATCCATTGCAACGTTCTGGTCCAAGATATCCCGGGAAGTTGTTGATATGGCTGACAAGCCTAAGCGTTCCTAGTTCCTAATCGGTATCTGATCAAAGCTGCAGATACGGTAGGGTCGAGTCGAGAGCGATGTCGAGAGCTTGAGACTGTGACGCGAGGCCGGCTCTGGACTTCCAAGGTTGAAACGCACGTACGGGGCTGCACTGCGCAATGACGGCTTGGCAACCCCGCTAGCTCCGAGTATGAGCAAACAACGTGGAGCTACCAACTACCCAGGATCTGAACACCGTGAGGCGCTTCAACTTATGTGCGTGATGTTGGGATCTGAGTATGTAGGCTTAATAGCTCACTAGTCGTAACAAATACATGCAAACATTCATGCCTGGCTTCATAGGTAGCTTCTAACAACGGCATAGGGCTAGAGACAACTGCTTTAAGTGGCTTCATTTTTGGGCAAATGGAAGTCCCTATGCATCAGGGCTCCGAATTCGTACATGCTTCCCAAATTACCTACTACGGAGAATCTATTGTTGTTCGTCGGTAGATCATAGCGCAATGAGCGTTTGAGGAATGCAGCGTTCTCGACGCTTATATGGAGGGAGTCTAGAGCTCCAAATCCTTTCCACATTGCAGCGGTACACCCTCTCGCAGTACTTAAAGAACTACCTCAGTGTCATATAGGGTTGAGAACTTCTATGTACATATATGCTCAACGCTCCGTTCTCGATGTTGCGGTCACCTGCACGTCGTGGATGCCATTGTGGAAGGGTAAACTTACAACACGATGTGAGCTATAGAGCACGTAAGCAAGACCTACAAACGGATATGTCGGACGGTATAAGCGGAAGCGCTCACCCTCGTCCAACGGCGAAACGGGACGGCACGGCATGGTCCAGCCGGGAACATACATGTTCGACAGCCCACAGGCTCTAGCCTCGCCAAAGGTTGGAGAAAGCGTGGCCGAGTTCCAGGTGGTGGGGTGCTCACGGCATGAATCGTCCGGGACTCGCAACCACATACGTCACCCTGCCATCCTTCATGTGCGGGTGCCCCGCGATACCAACCTTCAGGTACTTAAGTTGTATTGCCAGCTGCCCGGTATAGGCATAATTTCCATTACCTGCTTTCCCTGTATTCGTTGTCAAAGAATCCATATCAACATTCCTGAGCTACGGTTCTCGCGTTGCAGAAATAACGAAACACCTCGGAGATCTACATTCAGTCCACTGAGAACATGGTCGGCCCACACGAGGTAAGCTTGCAGCGCAGGACTTTCAAGGAAGGCTATAGGTAGGGGACCCCCTTATTGACGTCGATCAGTTTCCTGTCCTTTTCACAATTGAAGGATCCTCGAGGCATGAGGTCCTGATCATCTCCTCAGGCCTCCATCTGGCCGACTTGACAGCGAAGATCGAAAATGCGATCAAGAACTCCCCTAACACCGCCGAATGTAAGTCTACTGTCCTTTGCCTTGGTTTGCTTCCCTTTCGAGATGCGTTGGTAATTGGAGTGGTGATTGTCCCTAACGAGCGCAGTCATGGCCAAGTACAAGACGGGAAAGACGGACGAAAAGGTAGAGGAGGTCAGAGTGCTCTGGGCGAACGAAGGTCGCGATGCCAAGTTGTTCCCCAAGTTCACCATTCTGAGCGACCAAAATGCGGAGGCGGTCCTCATGCTTATGCATCTCGGTAACGGCAAGGATGTCTTGGATGTGAAGTTCAAGACTGTGGAAAAGCCGAAGTCGGAGCAGCAAGAGTAGGCATGTGAACTTATGCTGGACGAAGGACGTCTCGAGCTGATATTGTTCGTTGGTAGACTCCCAGATCGGACGAAGTAGGCTGCGTGTTATGGTTCGTCAGCTATCAGATAGTATGACTTCTTACCTACAGTATCAAGACGCAAAGTGAAACAGGTGTCGCTCTCTCCAGTTCATAACCGGCAACGCGACTGTACGACCCAAGTCCAGCCGGTGTTTGCTACTTGTGGTTCATCCTGCCGTGATGTTGTATCATCTCCTTACACAACAGTCCGCTACTTCGGCCCTTTGGTTCCATAGTGGCTAATCGTAGATTTGATCCTGAGGGCCCTTCTAAGATGAAAGTCTCGAAGCTTGTACGTCCACGTAAATGTCAGATGACCCAAGCATTCGGCGCGATATCGATCAGATTGATCTCAACAGGCGACCCATTCAGAGAATCCATGTCAAGGCATAATACCCGTCCGAAGACTGTGACTGTAGAGAGATATGGAAGATGCGATGCAAAGAGACGTTATACGCGTATTTAAGACTCTCGTCAAAGCCACCGTCCTTGACGGCCAGCTGTGTCCGTATGGTATCCGACAAACTGTCGCCTACAAGGATCAGGTCGATCTCTTCGGCGACGCGAAACTTTGGATACCAAGTCCAGCCCGCGTCCGAGAGCACACGAGGTATGCTCGCACAAGCAGAAAATTTCTGCCGACGCGGTCTCGGTCAGGTAACCGCGTCGCGCGAATCGAGGTTTGTGTCGACGGTGGCTTGACCAATGCAAATGCTCGTTCCAACAATCATTGGAGGACTAATGCCGTGTAGTCTCCTCGGCACCCTGCGTCTGTCGCACTTCACTGGCGCCCACGCGAAGTGCATTGTCCATTATGCCGTGATACACAATCCCATGCCAGGGTCGGAAGATATCGATGGTGGTTCAAGTGCCGCGAAATGGCCTTGCATCGAGCCAGAGTGCTGGGAGTCTTGTCGTTGGCGGGTGTAACCGGGCAGTTATGGATCAACGATCGATCATGCCTGGTCACTTGACCGCTTCTATGGCACGGCAGCTTTTCATATGTCGCTTTGCTGGATTGGCTGGAATGTTCCTGTTAGCAGCGCCTTATCGTGTACCCGTATGCAGACACGGCACGTAGAATGTTCTGATCCTGTCGCACTCGAACCCTGCAGCCATTCATGAAGGTTTGCGCAAAGTACTGCCATGGTCTATTACCTTGAGCTGGTGAGCATCTAAGAGGAATAGATGACCAGCGGCTGTGATTGAAGAATTGTTGTCACAAGACGGAGTCGCTGCTCGGACTCGAGTCCGCGTCGCACCAAAACGAAGTCTTGACTTCATGTCATCCATGGAGGATAGAAGCAATGATGCGTTGTAACTTTGTACGTCGCAACAGGATACTTTGCAAGTTCTGTAGAGGACTCAGCGTGGCGCGAGAGATGTCATGAAGTTAGCGGGAGGTTAGTGCTTCTATGCACGCTCTAAAGGTCACCCAGACTCCCAGAGCGGGAAGTTGCCGGGAGAGCGACAGCTTCTTTCGAGTGGCTCAAGACCCGGTCCGAAGATCACAAGGCAGGATCAGCGCTGCTGAACTATGGACACGGCTGCCCCACGTGTCCTTCGTCTCGAAAGGCGCCCGCTTATTCCCTACATTTATGCGACCATCCAACCAGCGAGTTGTGCTGACCGTGTGCGTACCGGTCCACCAGCAAGCTGCCAGCCTATCTCCTGTGGCAGAGGATAGATTGCAACATGTACCTACAGTACAAGGCTGAAGTGCCGGTCATAACCTTGCACACCATGGCCTGAGGTCGACGAGGGTTTAGGACCTAGCGCGGTGGCAGATGGACCAGTCGGATGGCCCATCGAGGCACTGCAGGGTCAGGGTTTCGGGGGGTAAGAGGGGCTTTAACCTTATTAGACTCCCTCCTCGACAAGCTGGTGGCTCAAGGGTTGGAGCAGGGCAACCATGGTTTGGTATAACTCTATCTGCTATTGAATAGGAGTAGATAGAGGACGCCGTTGAAGTCTGCAGCCATGCCAGCGGACAATAACGCGATGCCACGTACGCCAGAGATTGGGCAACGGCGAGCTCGCATAGGGTCAACTTGTCAAGCAGGCCCCATTGCCCCGTCTGTCTGCACACAACGCACCGCTATCTCTCATCTCTGGCAGGCTTGCAACAGACTGGCACTGCGATCGGTAAGCTAGTAGAGCCGACGTGCGCCTCGTCTGGCCTCCCGTGCGCCGCGTCGGCCTGGTGGCCTCTATCTTCGCAGCCGCCGCACATCCCAGCATCCCTCGCTCCCATCCCGTCGCCCTGGTTAGACTCGAGCGCTCGCGTTTAGAGTGCCTGCACTGCGCCGACTGCGTCTTAGACTCTCCTTGCTAGCAGCTAGTACTGGAATAGTACTGGAGTAGGCTTCGCACGGACCAGCTTACTCTTATCTCAAAGACTCAACGCCCACCCTCAGCAGCCCGGGCAGTGGGACACCCCGCGCCATCGCAGCAACTGCCCAGGTGCGCGTTGAGCTTCAGGTACCAAGCTGTCGCCCGCCGCAACTTCACCTCCACGCGCAGCACACCATCTCCCAAGTCCCAATTGACAGCAGGCCAATACGCAGCCCATCCAACCCTGCGGGCCTGCAGTAGCGCGACCCGGTTCGTCGGTGAGCAGCTGCCTCGGACTTCAAATCGCCTGACTGGTGCTGCTATCGCATCGCGCATCGCACATCGCGCATCTTCCCAATCCTACCTGCACTGCATCGTCCGCAACCATCCACTGCATCTGCTGTATCTGCTGCACTGCTGCTGTCGCGCAATTCCGCGCAATCGTCGACACTCACGCTGCGCCCATCAACACATTGCTCTTGACTACCAAATCGCGTCGCTGATATATGCTTCAACGTCACCGCGCGTCGCAGCCTTCAACCTCACTATCGGCCTCGTCGTCGCAATTGGCCATACGGGCCACGTCGCACGCTCACTCAGGCAACATCCTTCGAATGCGCATCTGCGAGTTCGAATCGGCTCACACGAGGGCTAGTTGCATTGTCGCCCCCGACATTTGATTCTTCCTGCATCTTGCCGCAGTGTCTCGGAGCTGGCGGAAAGGGTTCCCAAGGTACCATTCAGTGCAACCACAGACGCAATGGGCGACAACAGTCCAACCGGCTATAGACCTCCGACAGACTCGGGGCGCTCATTCGCTCGGAGCTCGTTCAGTACCTCACCAAGAACTGTATCCAAGCCAGCGCCAAGGGTCGATTCTTTCGGGCAAAACTCCGTACCTGGAATGTCGCAGTTCTACGGTTTGTCTCCCACGTCGGAGCGACGGCCGCTTGACAGAATGCCAGGCACGTCTCTTGCGACCAACAAGTTGGATCTGCTTTATGACGGAGCTGAGCCGCAAATGACCACGGCGATCTATCTCGGTAACCTACCACGCAACCTAGGGCTGGATGCTCTGCGCAGCATGCTCTTGTTTGCGACAGATCTCCTCGAGGCCGACTTCGTCACACCAGACCCGAGCCAGGACCTAACACTGATGGCGGCCATCGCCCATTTCAAGACAAGCGCCGGGGCTCGCGAAGCACAGGAGCGGCTTAATGGCAAGCCGAATGCAACGGGTGAAGCGAATATGATCGTCGAACTACTTGAATCCAACGCCGCTTACAGGCGCAACACCCTCGATGGCACTTCTTCTCGTCACCCCAGCAGCTCCTCCTCTTCTGGCCACTCCACCAACAACAATCTCAGCCGCCAGACATCCCGCTTTAACAGCGCTTTCCAGAATGTCGAGAAAGTGTCTCCGCCACTTGGGACTTCGGCCCCAGGGAAAAACGAGTTCCCGCCTCTCGAAAGAGAGACAAGCGCGAAGAACCCCTGGGCGCCCGTCTCCCCTCTTACTACAACCATTCATAATCGCCAGATCCAGGGCATCTCTGGAAAATCAGTCATTAATGACGACATAGCGGACGATGAGACCAGTGATATTCTTCACAACCCTTTAGCATACGCAAAGATTGGACATCACAGCATGCCAAGACGCACCACAAACCCGCAGAACCTCATCGCTCGTTTCGGAGGTTTGCATGTTAGTACCCAACAGAGCCCTGTCACCGGTATGACGCCTCCGGGAGCCTCAGGTTTTGCTTCGCCGAGAACGGTGCAGCCCTCCCTACAATCTCCAGCTGCAACGCCGTCCTCAGTGGGTATGGGCAACATTGGCAACAATGGCAGCTTCCCAATGTCGAATTACCAGAGACATAACTACCCACCAGTCAACCCGGCCGACCAGAATCCGCCATGCAACACCCTGTACGTCGGTAACCTACCTCTGGATACGAACGAAGACGAATTGAAGCAGCTATTCTCCAAACAACGCGGCTACAAACGCTTGTGTTTCCGTACCAAGCAGAACGGGCCAATGTGTTTCGTTGAATTCGAGGACGTATCGTTCGCTACCAAGGCGCTGAATGAGCTGTATGGGCATCCTTTACACAACAGCGTGAAGGGAGGCATCCGCCTCAGCTTCTCAAAGAACCCTCTCGGTGTACGCACAGGTCAAGCCAATGGTATGGGACCGGGGTCGCCAATGAGTCCCCAAGCTATGTCACCCGGCTTCGGTATCGGACCACCACCGGGATTTTCCTCTGCTAATGGCCCACCTCCGGGTCTCGGTGGATCGGCTACGCGTCCTTACTCCAGCTTCGGACAAGGCAGTATGCCAGATGGCTCTTCAGGAGGTTACCTTGGCTCAAGCTTTGGTCCCAATGGAAACCATCAGCGCTCACCGCCCAATTCGAACGGCTATCCTGGCTCCCCTGGATATGGAGCCCCCGGCTCGGGATATTCGTTCTCATAATCGCCCATCACGCACTCTTTTACTTTCACTACACATAATTTACGGTGATGCATCACTGCATGGCTATATTTACGGGAGTTATGGTTCGAAAGGGCGTTTTGCACGGTCACTACAGCATTTTCATCGTCATTGCAGCATGGCACGGTCATTGCCTTGTTGTCTTCTCGCAACCTTACTCTTCTGTCGAGGATGCTGGCTAGAGAAAACACGGTGCATATGGCGCGTAAGGCGGCGTATCATTTCATGGAGGCTCTCTTGTATTGCGCATACTCCGCGAAGATTCCCCCTTGTGCGACTAGTCGTTTCAGAATTGTTGTGTCATATTCGGGTGGGGGCTCGTTCTTTTGTTCAGTTCAGCAATGAGGCGGCGCTAAGCATGCATAGCATGGTCGCGAGACCAGGGTCATGAGCAATGGCGACGGGCGAGCAGAGCTGGGCATATCTGCGGTGTCCGAGGATGCTCAATGCGAAATACGGAAGGAAACGGGTTTCAAGCAGGTGAAAATCCTTCTTCGACACGCTGTCGTGCTGTCTTACAGGTCATTTGGACCGGGTATGTGAAGGATCGCGCACATGTAACATCTGTCTGTCGTTGCTGGTTTGCTTTTGCTTCCATTTCTATCATAGCGCTGCGCGTTTGCTTTGGGTCGGAAACATCATCGGGGCGTCGTGGGTAGGGTAGCATTCTTAGTGCGGTAGTCTACAATCACGGCCGGAGTATTTCATTCAGTCTGCGTTCACCAAACTTGCTGCTCCACTTTGCCGCCAGCGTGATAACATGCACCAAGGAAGAGTCAGGGCGGCCAGCTTTTTCACTGGGGACTTTGGCACTGCTGTTTAGCGTGAGCTATTCCTCTTGAAGCATTTCTAGTGCGGACAATTACCTGGACTCTCCCAGGACACTCAAATGCTCAAGTTTCCGTCGTTATTGATGAGATTGAGAAGGTACCTAACTTCGGGTGATGAAAAGTACGTGCACTAGCGACTCGGGTTTAATAATGAATTTCCTACGGGGGTGGTCACGGAGATCGTCTGGGAACTTGCTCATACGAACAGTAGAACAATCAGCGGTATGGTCGCGGCTTTGGGAGGGAACACCGTTAGCTCGCGTGACGGGTGGGTAAAAGCTCGGTCACGTGCACAGGCAATTTGCGGAAATTCTGTAGCTCGCATGCACGAAAGCTGTCTTCCACTTTTCCAACCATCACTCACTTTGTGCCACGCCATTACGAACCGCCTCAAATCGGGGCTTGACTCTCCTTCTCCCTTCTCTTTTCCCTTTATATCCTTCATATCTACATAGTCATGCCTCCACGAGCTCCCTCATTTTCTCACTCCGCATCCTTGCAATGCCAATGCATTAGCCCAAGGCCTAGAATATCCCTCCGCAAACCCTCCCAATCAAGATCTCTTTCTCAATCATCATCGCAACAATTCAATGCATCATGTCGGCAAGAGACACGGTTGCGGCGGAATATGTTCGCGTGGTTGAACGGCCCTGGCCAAGCTTTCCGCGAACCACTTCCAAGTTCGACCAACTATTTGGGCGCTTATAACAAGGAAGGAGGCCTCCGTCGACTAGGCGGTGAAGGCGAAGGCGAAGAAGGAGAGGGTGAGGGAAATGATGCCGAGTCTTCCCTTGCAGAAAAGGCGGCGGAAAGGCAACGGTTAGAAGAGGAAGACAGGAAAGCTGGTCTCAGCGAGGAGGAGATCCAGAAACGCAGAGCTTTGAGGGAAGCCGAAGCCGAGAAAGAGGAGGCTGATCAGGAAAAGGAAGATAGGCTACCACCAGAAGGTGCTGCCGATCTGACACCTTACCCACTGAACAAGAATTTTAGAAGTCAGCCTGTGCTGAGTGAAGAGTTGAGGGAAAAGATCTACAGCCTGATTGTCGATGATGGTCAGGATGTGTCAACTGTCAGTGCTGTCTTTGGTGTCGACATGAGGCGTGTGGGTGCGGTCGTAAGACTGAAGACCATTGAGAAGGACTGGTTGAAGCAGGTATGTCACAATCCCTTTTTTTTTACAACGTCTACGACACCTTTCCCTTGAATGATGATTCCACAAAAAAATTCGATTAGTCTTGAAGACAAATACATGGTTACAAAATTTAGCATGCGAGCCTCTCTGATCATATTATTATTACCACTCTTCTCACGAACAAACTGGTCTACAACAAGCGTACTGACTGTCTGATTAGGGCAAAAAACTGAACACCCCATACGCGTCGGCAGTCATGGGCATGCTCCCCAAGACGCCATATAACCCAAAGAGCAACAGAATCACCCCTCACGAACCTATCAACGACCTTCCCGTCCTTCCATCGACTAAGCAGCAAATCTTTTACCCGACGTCTGAATCTCGTCACTTCACTCGTGCCGACGCCGCAAAAGTCTTCTCTCCTACACTTTTGCCAGCAGACGAGCGTATCGCCCATCCTGAGCTCATCCAGCTCGAGAAGGATATTGCCGCGGGTGTTAGCCCAGAGGAGCGCCAGCAGCGCATCCGGGACCGCGATGAGCAACTGAAGCTAGAGAAGGAGAAACAGGAGCAGAAGAGGCTTGCGGAGGAGGCAAGAAGCAGAAAGGTGGTCAATGGAGCGAGATGGGACTTCAAGTTCCAGGACATCAATGTAGAGAATGCGGGCAAGGACGGCAGGGGCAAGGCTGCTGTTGGATGGAGATATGGAGCTCCACACCAGGATAGGAAGCGCGGTCTGGTCAAGATACCCACGAGTGTTGAGTCATGAGCTTTTGCGCATATTATTACATCTAGCGAGGAGCTGGCTGGGTCTCGGGAGACTACAGAGCTCATGTATCATATTGTACAACACAACATATACCAATAGAGAGCGGCAGCTGCAGTATTGCAGAAGTTGCGACATCACTCCTCCGCATCCAGCATGTATCGGTCTACTATCTGTAATCGTGAATGTCGTCTTCTAGGACAACTTATGTGTGCATGCAGCGTGTAAACTGTTATTCGTCTCCTGACGCTGGGTGATGACCGCCCTGCAGCTGCACGCACCCCGGACTTGGCCAGTTTTTGAGACACCCAACCACGCGCAAGGCCGCAAGCAAGCCAACCTTCTGACTCTCTATACCCACTGTCGCTATATATACCGTGCGCCTCGAGCCCATTGCTGCTCAAACCTCCAACAATGGGCATCTTCTCCTACCTCCTCGGCGGCCTCGCCTCGACTCTCGTCTTCATCCCCGCCCTCCATGTCCTCTCGAGTGTCACTCACGCGCCCGTCTTCTCCTTCGCCGCCCGCTGCATAGCCTCTTACCTCGCCCTCCTCACTTGTGCATGCTACGGCGTGATTGCAAGCGCGCTGCTCAACGTTGCAGGATACGGTGGGCTGTCGCAATGGACGACCGCGCGCGCGTTCAAGTGGACCATGTGGGGACTTACTGGGGTGTGGTTCGACGTGAGGGATTTAGACGGTGGCTTGAAGGTTAGGCCGGGTGTCTTTGTGGGCAACCATCAGACGTGAGTATCTTCCTGGTGTTGTGGGCGGTGGTCGGAGGACGTGGTTGGAACCGCTCGAGGAAGAGCTGGGAAACAGATACAGGATCACCACGAGCACAGCAATGACGAAGGATGGAAAAGCAGGAAGCTAACGATGCGGGTTTTAGTGAGCTTGACGTCCTCATGCTCGGCGCTGTGTTTCCAAAATACACTTCGGTCACGGCAAAAAACAGCCTCAAGTATGTGCCCTTCTTGGGCTGGTTCAGTACGTTATCCTGTCCACTACTTTGCTCTCGGCCACAGTCGCCAGTTCGACGACTGACTATATACGCCAGTGATGCTCTCCAAAACCGTCTTCATTGACCGCAAATCTCGCTCCGCCGCGATCTCTGCCTTCGCTAGTGCAGCGGAAACTATGCACATAAACAAACAATCCACCTTCATCTTCGCTGAAGGCACGCGCTCATATGCGAGCTCACCCACCATGCTGCCTTTCAAGAAAGGTGCTTTCCACCTTGCCGTACAGGCGCAGGTTCCTATCGTTCCAGTGGTCGTGGCGAACTACAACAACGTTTTGGACGTGAAGAGGAAGATCTTCAACGCAGGCGTCATCCCAGTCTCTATTCTGAAGCCGGTCGAGACAAAGGGACTGGCGAAGGAGGACGTGGATGGGCTGGTTACGAAAGTCAGGGACATGATGGAGAAAGAGCTCGTGAGAATCTCCAAGCATGCGGAGAAGGAGGGTATTGCTAGCCATGAGAAGGCTGTCAAGGGCGCTGACAGGGCGGGCAAGAGCTCCGGTATCGATTTGGGTATTACTGGATGAGAGAGACGGTGCGCTTGACACGGATATGCATGTGGAAGCTGTCCAGGAGAGAGGACGATTGTAGGTGCTTCCTGGTCATTCGGACACTCTGAACATGCAGCTGGGAGTCTGGACAAATAGCTATGTTCAGCAGGAGGGTGCGGGAAGAGTAGGGTTACAGTACGTGTAACAGGCAGACAGACCTGGACGACAGCTTGACGGACGACGACCTGTTGATTGCGTGTAGGTACGGTACCCACATGCTGCCACTCTAGTTACGGTAGGCGCAAACGACCACCTGCAACCGGTCCCAATGGTGGGAGTGGGATACACGACGCCTGATCACGAATCTCCACTCCACCTGCATGCAACCTACCACATGCAAGTTGACATGAAAACGAGCTCAGGATTTACCAAATGACGTCAAGCGTTGCAATCATCTTCATGTCACCTCTGTCTAGGTACATGTACATAGGCATATCTACAGTAACTACATAATGGGATGTAGGAGCTGAACCTCTTGACTGAATACCTCATCGTTACAGTCAACCTGGGAGAACCCTCTTAGAGGAATACAGCACCTCCTGTTCATACGTACATATACAAGAGATACCCTATATCCCCTGCGCTCTGAACCCGGTCTCTAAGCATTCCATCCATACCACCGCCGTATCTAATCCAATCGGATCCCAATCTAACCAATGGCTCCTCCACCCCCAGGTAAACTCGCCCTCATAACCGGCGCCACAGGCGGCATAGGCCGCGCCACCGCCCTCGCCTTCTCACGCGAAGGCTACACTCTCGCCCTACACTACAACACCGCCTCCCCAACGACCGTGACCGAGCTCCTCGAAGCCGTGTCCGCAGCCCAGGACTCTTCGTCCGCCGCGCAGCCCGCGCAGGCGTTCCAAGCCGACCTGTCCTCCTTCTCGGCCGTGCGTAAACTGCACGCAGACGTCGTCGCCGCCCTCGGCGACCCCCAGATCCTGTTCCTGAACGCCGGCTCCACGGGCGGGCTGTCGGGCGTGCAGAGTCTCAACGACGTCGACATTGACGTCTTCGAGGCGACCTGGCGCGTCAACACCGCTGCCCCGTACCTGCTGGCGCAGCTGTGCGTGCCGGCGATGGAGAGCAAGGGCTGGGGCCGCGTGGTGTTTAATTCGAGTGTGGCGGCGCTGACGGGTGGGGTGGTGGGACCGCACTATGCGAGTTCGAAGGCGGCGTTGCATGGGCTGGTGCACTGGATGGCGGGACGGTTGGCGGATAAGGGGGTTACGGTCAATGCGGTTGCGCCGGCGCTGGTGGAGGGGACGGCCATGTTGCCGGCGGGTGGGGAGGAGCTGGCGAAGAGTAAGTTATAGGCATGTTGTGAATTTTTCTCGACTAGAGAGGGGGTTGTGTGTAGAGTGTTGGAAAGTGACTAACGTGTTTGCAGAGATTCCGGTCGGGAGGTTCGGGCAGCCGGATGAGATTGCGGATACGGTTCTGTGGATGGTGAGGAATAGTTATGTGACGAATAAGGTCATCGCTGTCGATGGTGGAATGGTTCCGAGATGATTCAAAGATTGCTTGATTGGGTGGCTGATTAGCAATCGCTCTTGGTGCAAGTGGTCAGACAGCGAAGGGATTTCATATTCTTTTTATTTTACTCGACGTATCGCTTCTCCAATACCCCCTTCTTCAACATATTTTGAGTCTGTTGATTTGAACGGTGGGTTTTACATATACGTTGAGCCTGGGTGAGCTAACTGAGGTGAGATGAAACTGGTAGAGACCGCTATCTCAGATCAGTACCACGAAGTTGCTGTAGCTTCAATAGGCTGGAGATGTAGTTGTGTGATGCATGAAGCAGCTAACCACCAGGACAGATTTGCTCTGTCCTCACTCATTATGAAAAGTGACGTTCGCATGTCATTGATTAGAATTCGTTCTATGGGAGTTGTACAATCCATTGATTCGTAGTATCGTATACATGCTAACAGCCACAAAAGAGGCAGGAAACTGCGGCTAGACAGCTCCAGTCCTAGCAGCCCTCTCATCCGCTTTTCTCTGTCGCCTCCACTCCTCCGCATACTGGACACCAAAGCCATGCTGGAACACTTCTCTGACCTCTTCGAGCGTCATCTGGGCGACCTCTGGGTAGAAACAGATGACAGCGATCCAGCCGAAGAAACACAGAGCGGCGTAGAAGCCAAAAGCGCCAGACGGAGTCATGGCTTTCATCATTGATAAGAAGGTTGAGGAAATGATGATGTTGGGACCCCAGTTGCACATCTGAGAGAAGAGTCAGTGCGGGTTGCTATAAGAGGAGCGGACAATGCGGAATAGGAAGGACTCACAGTGATCATCATGGTGCCCATGGCTCTGACTTCCATAGGTAGAAATTCGTTCGCCTGCCACGGAACGTTTCCAAGCCCGGTGGCGTAGGAAGCGACGAAGAGGATGATGCAGACCAACACGACAATCCCAGCCCAACCAGCTTCCGAACCCTCGAGTTCCATCGTCTTGAGATTGATAGGAATCCAGTGGAAAGCGATGGCGGCGCCGACGAGCGAGACCGACATGCCCCACATGGTGTAGATGAGGATACGCCTCCGGCCGACCTGGTCGATCTTCCAGAGCGAGAAGATGGTGAAGAGGAAGTTTGTTCCGGCCACGGTGACGCCGACGGCGATCGGGTTGGAGAAGCCGACCATGGCGAATAGAGTCCCGGAGTAGTACATCAGCGTGTTGAAGCCGCAGAATTGTTGGATCGCCATGAGACCGCAGGCGACGATGAGCGCGCGCAGGTTCGAAAGGATCACGTAGAGCTGCTTGAGAGACTTGTAGAGGCCCATCTCGCCGTGCAGCGCGAGGGCTTGGTCGACGCCGGACTTGATCAAGGTGACTTTGTCCTGGACCTGGTCTTCAGTGGCGTGGGGATAGATGCGACGGAGCACGGCGGCGCACTCGTCCTCCTTCTTGTGGAAGATGAGCTGACGGGGCGACTCGGGGCACCAGAAGAGGAGGACGGCAAGGATGATGGAGGGAATGCCGCCGAGAGCGACCATCCAGCGCCAACCGGCGGAAACGTTGTAAAATGCGGCGTCGATGGCGTAGGCTATGACTTGGCCGAAGGTGATGGAAATGGCGTCGATGGCCACCATTCTTCCACGGAAGCGTGCTGGCGATAGCTCGGCGATGTATAGAGGAACGATCATTGCTGCTGAGCCAACTCCGAGGCCCTGTGCGTGTTAGTCGCATGTCAAGGGTGAATCTGGAGTCCTTCTACTTACGATGACCAAGCGTCCAACGCTCATCTGGGCGATGGTAAAAGAGGTGGCTTGAATGATAGCACCAACAGTGAAGACGAAAGAAGCGAGCCATATGACAACCTTTCGACCACATTTGTCCGTGAGAAGGCTGCGATGATCGCTCCTACGAAGCCGCCTGCCGAGGTGATCGAAGTGATGAGCTCGGCCTCAGAGCTGGTGATTCCACGACCGTCAAGATCCGTGCCGATCACGACCAAAACTCCTGAGATGACACCGGTATCGTAGCCGAAGAGGAGACCTCCGATTGCAGCAGCGAGGCAGACGAGCCAGACGAAAGCGCCTGGGGTTGTCTGTTCGATCGTATCGAGGTCCCTTCCTTCGATCGAAGAAACTTTCTCGACTTGGAAGATCTCATCCTCTTTCTTGCATTCGTCCAGCGGGGACATGGTTGACAGGTGACGAGAGAAATGGAGTGAATGATGTTGATATGAATGGGCAAGGGGGAAGAGGCGTAGGAAGCAGAAGAGCCTGGACAGTGGGATAACAGCAGGATTGGAGACTCAGAAAGTCCTACCTTGACCGAAACGGAGGCGGATCTACCAGACTTATATACCAATTTCTCATTCGTACCTGATATAACGGGTGCCCAGATACTATGCAAAGCCCGCCCGAGACACGCCGTCAGGGAGCAATGATATCGTGCTAGGGAGTCATGTTCATGCTGCACCTAGCGCGGTTTTGATTGAAGGTCCACAACGCGCAACTCCCAAGCCTGGGGCTCCGGCTTTTGACCCAACGGCCAAGAAGGACCCACAACTCGTACCCCGTGGAGTAACAGAACCCAATGGGAGGAAGGGCATGGACCACTGATGTTGTCAAGTAATGGTCAGCTGATTCTGCATAGCCTCCGTTTTGCTGTCTTGCAGACCCTCTGCGTTTCCTATGTCTGCGGCCCCAGCGCGTTGACTGTCGTCATTGCGGTATGAGTAGGTATGGCGCTGGGGCATTCGTCGAGGGCAGCATCTTATTGTGCATTTGTATCTGCATGCATTTCTGTGCTGACCATGGTCAATGCTATGCCACAAAAGGCGTGGCTCTGATCTGGATTCACAGCTGAGCTGGATCCCTGTTTGCCGTGCTATCCATGGACACTTGCCTAGGTAGGTAGTTGTTGGCACTGTTATGACGTCCCGCGATGAAGGGTCGAGGGTCGAGGTTGGTAGCCAAGCCATCGGACGAACTGCGGCTGGGAACTGGTGGTAGCGTCATAAACAGCAGCCCAGCATCGCTATCGTTTCGCCGGTCCGCCGCATCAACTAGCTCCCAGCCAATGACGAAAGGCTCATGGCCCATGGGATGAGCCTATCGCCGCCTACGAGCATCTCAAAGCCCGCCCGGCCCGTTTCCCTCCTTCGGGAAGGATGCGGCGACGCTTGACTGGGCAGTAACCGTTCTAGGCCATGATTCACTTCCAGGGTCGTCCTATAATGCTTGTGGTAGCTTCTATTACCGATGGCCAGCAGCTTTCCGCCTTGCCCTGTTATGAAAGAGACAGAAGGAAAAGTCTGATGTTACCGTATCCTCAAGGCCTGATTTGAACCGACAAAAGACAAGTCCCTCACCTGGCAAATGCTTCTGACACAATTATGACTGACAATCAACACGGGAAGTATAGAATATGAAATATGTCAAGAGCCCAGGTCCCATCGATTCCATAAAGCAATCGACGCATCTGCAGCCCAGCTAGACATCCCTCAGTTTGACTCGACACGGCAACCCTTCTCTTGGCTTCGCAGTACCCAGCTGAATCTGATATGCCTCGTCCCCAAACTGTTCCTGTATCCCGCTCGAGTCGCTCGGATAGCCGCTCTTGTCGCCCTTCAGCTTGTCAAGTTCGTCGTACCTAACGCTGAAGTCAAAGCAGCGCACAGCCATGGCAAGCACGATTTTGATCTCTATCAGAGCCAACTCTTGACCGATGCAGTTGCGGTTCCCTTTGGAGAACGCAACATAGGCATCGCGGTTCGCTCCTTCGGGTGGAGGAGCGTGCGCCAGCCAGCGCTGAGGACGGAATCGATTTGGGTCACTCCACAGTTTTCCGCTGCGGTGGTAGTTGATGTTGACGGGAAAAAGCATGAAATCGTCTGTTGGCCACTGCTCATTGGTAGTTGGATCGTTGAGAAAGAAGCTGTAAGAAAAGTCAGCTCGATTGCCCAAGGTCAAAGCGCTTGCCAACTCTGTTGATGTTATATGAGGCGGAAAGTGGTTTATCATACTCTTTATTGCCTATACGGATTGTGCTTGCAGGTGGATGCAAGCGCAAAACCTCTCGAATCACAGCCATTGTCCAGTCAAGCTTGTTGATAAGGTGAGGTTCCTGCTCGATGATCTCACCAACCTTCGAGACATCAGTCCCAAAGACCGCGTCATGCTCTTTTCGTACTGCAGCGAGCGTTTCAGGGTTTCGGCTGAGGTGATAGAAGGCATAGCATATTGCTGAACTGCTAGTGTCGTGGCCAGCGAAAATGAAGACCTTGATATTATCGATTGCTGCCTGCTTGAACCTACTGTCCATGGTCCTGTTGACGGATTGTGTCTTTGCCGGCGGGTTCTCCTTTAGGTAGGTATTCAGAGCTAGATCAATGATGTTCTTCTGCTTGCTGCGTTCCTCAAGCGTGGCAAAGCGTTTGTCCAATTCTCTCGCTACGCATCGATCCATGGTCCTTGTGTTCCTCCATTGCACGAATGGCCGGAATATGTTGATCAACTCAGTTGGCCTGAACATGGCGCCTACAGGTTGCCACGCTACTTGACTCTCAAATGCGCTAACTAGTTCATGCTCTCCACGCTGTGACTTGAAGTCAAGATCTCTGGAATCGAGTCAGTACGCGGCATATCATCCTCATCATGAAATATTCTTACAAGACCACCTTTCCAATAATATCAATTGTCAGCCTTGTTGCATGCTTCTCCAGGCGGAAGAGGTCATTCTTCCTAGCATGTTCTCTTAGGATATCGCAGAAGATAGAGACATTGGTGACAATGCCCGGAACAAGAGTCATGAGATGTGAAGCAGAAAAGCCAGGATTGAAGGCACTTCTCCAGGTCTTCCACTCCTGAAACTCGGCCGTGACCAGGTTTGTTCGCCCGGCAAGTGGCTCAACAAAGTCTGAAGTTAATGGATGCTTAGGGAGAGACTGCTTCACGGTAAATTGGTCACCGAATACCGGATCGGAGACTACGCAAATTGGGGGCCCAAATGGCCAGTTGTCGACGTAGAAGATGTCGCCGAGATTGTATTTCTCCTTGACAAAGATGAACAGAGACTGCGGGGCGACTCGGAAAGGTTGGGTCATCATACAGCTCGCTACAGCAGGGATATGACCAAGCAGCCAGGAATGCGGAGGCCCAGGCTAATCATCTCAGTGGAGTTCAAGAAGAGAAAGCTACATATCTGCCTCTCGCCGAGTACTTACCAAGCCGCGCACCTTGGTCCGATAGTAATACATCGTCGACAGGAAGCGTCCCAGAAGAGTCACCACGATCGCACAGACAGCCCATTTGAGGGCGATCGTGGTGCCTTCATTTTTCCATAAGTCGTTCAAGTTGTTCATGATGCGTAGTAGGTACGAGAGCAAACAGAGGTAGAAGATGACATGTAAGTCGTCGCAGTCGGTGAACAATATCCCCCTCGAAGGATCAGGAGCAGTGAGCAGGAATATGAATGAACGCATCGGGTTGCACCCTGGGCGCCACCAACAACAGGCCAGCACGCCGAAGCGCAGCCAATTGGAGCAGCCAGGTTTGGTTCTCACAGGCTGCGCCCCTCAGAACATAGCTGGTCTTGTGTCTCGTGCTGCTATGGTGGAATATCCCTCAGCACGAGATCTCTAGCATTCCAGAATGGACCGAAATGTAAGTAAAGAGCCTGTGGCAGCGTACATGACCTACTGTATACCTACCTAAAGGTATTAACATGGCAGCGGCAATTAGACGCGCGGGTAAGGTACTGAGCTCGCGCTTGTTGACACGTGAAGTGGTTTCTCTTCATGACGACGAACTTCTACACGTGCACTAACATGCACTCCACCAAACACAACTCTTTGCTCTTGACGTTCTAGGACTGCGACATACAAGTTACTGTTTGTATAGGCGCACAAGCTGAAGTGGCTTTATAACGAGATGGATACGCGCCGTTCGACGGCGCGGGGCCCAGTCAGGGCGCTAGCCGAGCATGCCGAGTCCCATTCCCAGGCGCCTCCAGCTGAGTCGGCCGATGACGCTGCGCTGCTGCCGGAGTGCTCCTCAAGCTACCAACACCATCTCCATCTGCACGACTCAGCCTCTATCTGGAACCATCCAACCAATAACAGACGCTCGAACTCCCCTTCATCTTCTCTCGCAGTCTTGACCGCCGACGACGCAAGCATCCATCATACCACGTACACCGACGACGACACTCCCGACGAGCGAGACTCCCAACAGGCAGACAGCGAGCGTGACTTCACCTCAATTCTCCCTCCTACAAACTCATATAGGGAAGAGTACATCACCGACAGTGATTGGGATCGATCTAGCAGCGACAGCTCGATCGTAGACCTAGGCTTGGAGATAGAAGACCCAGCTCGTGCGTGGGCGCAGGAGACTCACCGCTCAAGGGGACGGATCCCTTCTGACCCTCTGACCATGGACCAAGGCGAGGACTACGAGCACGATGACTGGCAGCAGGCTGGACATAATGCAGATGCGCAAGATCTGGCGGGTCCTGGTGCGCATGGAAGACTGGAGTGCACCGTGACAAAGCCTCAGAAGGAGAATGAAGGCACCCAGAATGTGTTCGTCTCGTATCTTGTTACAACCGACGTAAGTACCGCCGAGCGCGACTCTCCATGAGTACAATACTGACAAATCTATAGACCGATTTCAAATCGTTCCAATCTTCTCACTCAGAAGTGCGACGCCGCTTCACCGATTTCGTGTTCCTTTACAAGACACTGTGCAAAGAATACCCACAGTGCGCAGTACCGCCGCTACCTGATAAGCACAAAATGGAATATGTCCGTGGCGATCGCTTCGGACCGGATTTCACGTCACGGCGCGCACACTCTCTCCGGCGATTCCTCAAGCGTCTGACGCTTCATCCTGTCCTTCGTAGAGCCACCCTTCTAGCCTTATTCCTTGAGAGCAGCGATTGGAACGCGGTGATGAAATCAAGACCAAACCGCGGCATGAGTACAAGCGAGGGTAGCTCAACCATTGACGGCTGGACGGACAGTGTGATGAACGCCTTCACAAAGCCTCACAAGGAAGACCAGCAGTTCTCGGAGACCCGCAGCAAGGCCAGAAAGCTGGATGATGACCTCTCCACGGTCAGCAAGACGGTCGCACGAGTCGCACGTAGAGAGTCCGACTTGGAGACGGACTACGCCGAGCTTGCGACGCAATTCCAGAAGCTAGCGCAGCTTGAGCCGGGCGTTCAAGGCGAACTCACTAGCTTCGCAAGCAGTATAGAGACCATGGGACAGGGATGGAAAGCAATAAGGGAACATACAGACCAAGACTACCTGGGCAGTCTCCGCGACCTCGAAGCCTACATAACCTCCATCAAAGCGCTCCTCAAGACAAGGGAGAGTAAACAGATCGATTTTGAGTCCCTGAGTAACACGCTACAAGCAAAAGCCAACGAGCGTGACGCGCTGGCATCGAACACTGGCATGGGCGCCTCTGGCTTCATTCGCGCCAAGATCGAGGATGTCAGGGGTGTGGATCACGAAGCGTCTAGGAAAGAGCGAATCCGTGGGCTAGAGGTCCAATTACAGCGTCTGACGATCGAAGTGGAGAGTGCGAGGAGGACAAGCGAGGCTTTCGACAAAGAGGTCATCAACGAGACGAAGGATTTCGAGCGCATCAAGGCCGTTGAGTTCAAGGATACCCTTGGTGGACTGGCTGATGCCCAATGTTCGTTCTTCAAGAGTACCATTGACACCTGGGAGAAATTCATACAGGATATGGAGAGGGAGGTTGAGACTACGGCCTGATTGATGGTGATGCGGTGAAGATGATGGAGACATCTGTTTTAGCGAGGGACATGCGGCTTTGGGGACCGTCGAGTCAGACAAATCTGGGCCAAAACATGGCACCTTAATCGGCTCAAACGCGGCCTGTCCAGCGTACTTACTTTGTTCCCTGTACCATAGACATACCCAGACGGCTGGCATCAACCATCCGGTAACTCAAATATACCACAGTGCGGGCGCCTTAAGGCACAACTGTTTTTGCAGGTAACCAGCTTCTCCTATGGAGGACCCAGCTGCCTATATAATGTGGATCTAGTGGAGTCTCCGCGAGACAAGGGAGAAACCCCATGGCACAGTTGAGTTGATCAGCAGTGGAGCTATGGAAAATGAAGAATGGAGATAGTGGGTTAGCACGAGGCAGTGCATCTGAAACGCCTCGCTCCTTCGCGGCGCCTCCCTCATGGCGGCTCATGCAGGACACTAAGACCGCAGGTGGCGGTTGCATGGCCAAAGCTTGATGTCTCTTCACTGGACATCACCAGCTGGCTTCCAAGTGGCATGACTACCTAACATGTATGTTCGCTTGACCATGTGGCATTGATACAACATACAAACAAGAGCGATCCTCACACTGCTCGAGCCTGTACCAGCTCTACCAATCGACCGCCGTGACCAATCCCAAAGCGGACAAGCACCTGCGATCCTGCATGCCCTCCATGCACCCTACGCCCCGACTTCTTAGTGGGGGGTAATTGCACCGCAGTACGCCCGTCCGGGGGGCACATGATGTACCACCTGGCACCTGTTCACCATCATGGACCGTCACGGACCGAGCTACTGTACGCAAATCTATCGCTGACGGCGCCGTCGACTGGTAATGACTCGTTGTCTCCTATCGCTTTCGTATGCCTCTGCTTCGGAGACGCCTGTCACGGCGAACGACGGCATCATAATCACGTTACAAGCAAGCGGAGCGCGAGTCCTGGCAGTAGATGAGAACATAGGGTGCCCGGTGCCTCAAGGATGCGGGTAGGGCGCTCTTTGTTGCCAGGGTTCGACGTACTTCCCTCCCCGCCTCTGTCTCAGAGTCGGCCAGTCGCAGTCTCCCAGACATTGACTCGATCCCACCCAGCTCTGACGGGCTATCGGAAATCACGTTTCGGCGTAGGCGTGTGGCCTAGGTACTGTAGCTAGTCTACGTCCACGCGGTTTAGACAGACATGTTCTCAACGCCGTCAGTCCCCGCCATGCCAGTTTGAACCTGCCGCAGACAAGGCTTGACTCGGGATGCCAGTCACGAGAGTCGGCCCGTATCGTGCATAGTATGAGATGCAGATGTACATGGGGAGCGACATGGCGAAGGCTTGAGCCTTCGAGCCCCTTGGTCTCGGACCGAGAGATAGCGCAGTCATTACGGTCATAGTCCCGTTCCAGAGTCTGCACGCGTGGTCTATTTGTGCCTCTTGCTAGCCTGCATTCGGGGCTATACTCGCCAACCGTTTGGCACGGCTCCAGCCGATCGTGAACCTGCGCCTGGACGGTCATCTTCATCCCGGCTTAGCATCTGGAGCTTAGCATCTGGTGCCATGGGGAACCCCGCGCTGCAGTACTACCCTAAGCTACACCGGATTCGCGACCAGCCCATGGGGCACCGCATTAGGCGGTCCTGTGTGTTGTTCAGAGTATAAAAGCCGCCTGTCACCCAGTAGGACTTTGTCCAAGCTAGGTATCCTTCCTTTCTGTTCTATCAGGACGCACACCATTCCCTTCAGTACCACTGTTCTGCCTGAAAAACATTTCGAGCTTTAGCCAATATGCCGGCCATGTTGAGACCGCCTCCGGGCACGCCAGGTAAGGCGTGGCCTGCTATTTCCGTCGGTCTCTTCGTCGCCTTTGGTGGTGTCCTGTTCGGGTACGTTTGCATCCCTCCAATACATTTGATATCCAAGCACTGATTACGCGAACAGTTACGACACTGGAACCATCTCCGACATCCTCGCGATGCGATACTGGCTCAACCTCTTCTCGACGGGCTACAAGGTAGATGGACTCCCAGCCATTACCGCCGCCCAATCGTCCGAAATCGTTTCACTTCTCTCGGCTGGTACATTCTTTGGCGCTCTGACTGCCGCTCCTACTGGCGACTTTTTCGGGCGTCGGTATGGACTCATGGTGTCCGTCCTCGTCTTCACATTTGGCGTCATCCTTCAGACTGCTGCTACCGCCATCCCGCTCTTTGTGGCTGGTCGGTTCTTCGCCGGCTACGGTGTTGGCATGATTTCCGCTCTCAGTATGTTCTGCATTGTGGACATGAGTTCCAGACCTTCACTGACATGACATAGTCCCCCTATATCAGTCCGAGACTGCCCCTAAATGGATCCGTGGCACAGTGGTTGGCGCTTATCAGCTCGCTATTACAATCGGACTCCTGCTTGCTTCCGCAGTTGGTCACTCGACACAGGGCCGGAACGACACTGGCTGCTACCGTATCCCTATCGCCATCCAGTTTCTTTGGGCTTTGATTCTCTTCTTCGGCATGCTCATACTCCCAGAGACGCCGCGCATGCATATCAAGCGTGGAAAGCCCGAGATGGCAGCCAGGTCCTTGTCACGCCTGCGACGTCTAGACACCGATCACCCAGCCGTTGTCGAAGAGCTGAGTGAGATCCAAGCGAATCATGAGTATGAGCTTTCATTGGGCAAAGCTTCCTGGCTTGATTGCTTCAAGGGCAATCTAGGCAAGCGCCTCGCGACTGGATGCTTGTTGCAAGCCCTGCAACAACTTACCGGTGTCAACTTCATCTTCTACTACGGCACATCCTTCTTCGTGAATTCTGGCATCAAGAATTCCTTTACCGTCAGCTTGATCACCTCCTGCGTAAACGTCGGGTCAACATTCCCCGGCCTCTATATGGTAGAGAAGTGGGGTCGCCGGCCTTTGCTCCTCTTCGGTGCAATCGGTATGGCTGTCTGCCAATTCATCGTGGCAGGCATCGGGACCGGCGCTGGGATCGCCAACTTGGCGGCGCAACGGGCCCTTATCGCCTTCGTGTGCATCTACATCTTCTTCTTTGCCTGTTCGTGGGGCCCAGTGTAAGTCTCCCCCCAGTCTTCTCCCGTCCAACCATTATCCCAACACCCTAGCCAACCCTGATCGCTAATACCAAACCTTCTAGTGCTTGGGTCGTCACTGGTGAGATATTTCCGCTCAAGGTGCGCGCGAAATCGCTCGCCATGACCACAGCGTCCAACTGGCTGCTCAACTGGGCCATCGCCTACGCGACGCCCTACCTCGTTAACAGCGGGCCGGGGGACGCAAACCTGCAGTCCAAAGTCTTCTTCATCTGGGGCGGCTGTTGCTTCATCTGCATCTTCTTCGTCTATAGCATGATCTACGAGACCAAAGGACTGTCTCTCGAACAAGTCGACGAGCTGTACGCTAAGGTGCCCAAGGCTTGGCAGTCGAAGGGGTTCGTCCCGACCGTCTCGTTTCAGGAGGTGCAGGACGTGCATGCCGACGTGAGGAAAGCGAGTCTTACGGATATCGAGGCCATTGCTACGCGCAAGAAGAGCGTGTCGCATGTTGAGGAGGATGGCGTGTTGAACGAGAAGCATTAGTCTGGGTGATGGCTTGAAACGAGTTCACATCGCTGTGCTGCGTGATGCACCAGCGGTGCGCTTGATGAAGATGCTCGAGGAAAGAAGGATCTAGGTCTCGATAAAGAAACAGGAACCCTATATAGGTCAGATCGTATCCATGTCAGCAATTAGTGACGTAGTCTACCCGCGATTCAGCAGCATTTTCTCCTCTTTCTCAACAGCGTCTACTTCAGCATTGGCGTGACCTGAGCAAGTCACGCGTGCATCAACAGCATGGCTTGCAGCGGAGCAGAAGAACAGTCTGGGCGCGAAAGTTGATCTATAGAGGCACAATCACGTAGATAACTACGTCCACAACTGCGGCCAATGCAACCAGCACGACAACGTCATCTTGTAGCATGACTTATCAACCGTAAGATTTGATTGCCTCTAGCCGGGGATATAAGAATTCCCTTCGCCAGCACCTGGCACCTCATCCAGCTCGGCAGCCCTCCTCACCGCAGCGGCCAATCGTGCATACGAGATTTCACGTGAGTCCTGGCAACATGTCTGAACATCTAGAAAGCATCCACAGTATGAAGGAGAGAAAAAGTGAAGAATCTATTAGGTGCTATAGGTATCAACACAAGATTTTGCGCTATGAATCGTAAGAAGCAAGGGCAGGGGGCATAGCGACCCCCAAGCCCCATGGCCTCTACATACGGCTACGCTGTCCGTGGGCTTCCTTCCACAGACCACGCCACATCAAAGCTGATAAGAGCTATGGTGCAGTGCCCGCACTAGACCATTTACAGAGGCTTGCCGCCAATGAAGTCACTCCACCTCCTGACTTCAGCAGGGATACCTTCCTTCTTAGGAAGCTTCTCGCTCATGCATTGGGAGAAGAGCACGGCGGTCTTTGGCTCCATGAACAATGGCACGCCAAAGTCGACAGCGTTCCTCCTCATGACATAGTCCTCGTCGAGCAGGCTGCTCGCCCTGACCTTGGCCAGGTTGAACACACCCCTGATGTCATACTTCTCGAAGACCTCCCTCAAGGCCCTCTTGTCCTCCTTGGGGAACTCGATGACCTCGACCTTGACGCTGCTGTCCTTGGAAGACTGCTCAAGGTGGTTCTTGACTTCCTCGTTGGCAGCATAAAGCTTGTATCCGAGTGGGTTCAGGTAATCCACAATCTTGGCAAGGTCGCCAGTCTCAGTGTTGCCACCGAACAGGAGACCCTCACCAGGGTTTGGCATGCGGAAGTTCATGGTAGATTGCATGGCAGTCCAGTAAGCCTCAACGAGGTTCTTACCAAAGCAAGCCATCTCACCAGTGCTAGACATCTCAACACCGAGGTATGGGTCAGCACCAGCAAGACGGGTCCAGGCGAACTGTGGAACCTTGACGGCAAGGTAGTCACGCTTCTCCTTCATGAGATCAACTGGTTCAGGAACGTTGTTGCCGGTAAGAGCTTTGGTCGCGACATCGATGAAGTTGGTACCGAGAACCTTAGAGACGAATGGGAAAGAGCGGGAGGCGCGGAGGTTGCACTCGATGACCTTGAGAGCACTCTCACCACCATCCGGAGACTCGGCGTTGATGATTTGCATGTTGAAAGGACCAGTGATGGACCAAGCCTTGGCCACCTTCTCGGCAATTTCCTTGACACGCTCGATAGTCCGCTCAGAGAGGCCTACCGGGGGAAGAATCAGAGAAGCGTCACCAGAGTGGACACCAGCGTTCTCGACGTGCTCACTGACAGCGTGCACGAGGAGCTTGCCGTTAGAGGCGACAGCATCGACATCGATCTCGCGAGCGCCGTCAATGTACTGGGTAATAACAACGGGGTGGTCAGGGCTGACGTTGCTGGCAGCCAGAAGCTTCTCCTCGAGCTCGGACTCGGAACGGATGACAGTCATAGCGGCACCGGAGAGGACGTAACTTGGACGAACAAGGACTGGGTAGCCAACGGTCTCAGCGAACTTCTTAGCCTCTTCGTACGAGGTAAGTTCCTTCCAAGCAGGTTGATCCACACCAATAGAGTCGAGAATTGAAGAGAACTTGTGGCGATCCTCGGCCTTGTCGATATCCTTGGGGTCGGTACCAAGCACCTTGGCCTTGCCAGTCTCCTGCAGCTTCAGCGCAATGTTCTGAGGCAGTTGACCACCAACAGAGACCACGACGCCGCTGGCGGACTCGAGTTCGTAAATATCCATCACACGTTCGTAAGAGAGCTCCTCAAAATACAGTTTGTCGGCAACATCGAAGTCAGTGCTGTAAGTTTCCGGGTTGTAGTTGATCATGACAGTCTTCTTGCCCTGCTCCTTGAGGGACAGGGTAGCGTTGACGGCTGGGAGAGATTAGCAAAGGTTGCACTCTCGCGTAAAGAGCTCGAGAATAGCTTACCACACCAGTCAAATTCCACAGAGCTTCCAATGCGGTAGACACCAGAGCCGAGGACAACGACACCGTGGTCGTTGAACTCAACATCGTGGGAGGAGGCGTTGTAGGTCGTCTAGGCATGTGTTAGCAAGTGTAAGGGTACGCTGACAATCGCGACAGGACTCGGGACAGGACTCGGGACAGGCACTCACGTAAAGATAGTTGGTATCGGCGGGAAACTCGGCAGCAAGGGTATCGATCCTCTTGACCCAAGGCTTGATGCCAAAGTTCTTACGGCGCGCACGGACCTCATCCTCAGTGCTGTTGACAGCCTTGGCGATCTGCTTGTCAGAGAAACCCATCTTCTTGGCCTTGAGCATCAGCTCCTTCTTCACACCGTAGAGACTGCCGATAGCCTCAAGCTCATGAGTGCAGTCAACAATGTTCTGGATCTTGTAGAGGAACCATTTGTCAATCTTGGAAAGCTCGTGGACGCGGTCAACCGTGTAGCCCTCGTGAAGCATAGCCTGACCGACGGCCAACCAGCGCCTGTCGGTAGGGTTTGCCAATTCGTCGTCGAGGTTCTCGAACTTGTCACCTTGAACACCGATGAACCTGGGGTCGACCTGGCGGATGGCCTTCTGGAAAGACTCTTCGAAGGTACGTCCGATAGCCATAACTTCACCGATAGACTTCATAGCACTGCCGATATCGCGCTTGACATTCTGGAACTTGCTCAGATCCCACCTTGGAATCTTGGTGACAATGTAGTCCAGACTAGGTTCGAAGTTTGCAGTGGTAGTCCTTGTAACAGCGTTAGGCAGCTCGGGCAGGGTGTGACCGAGACCGATCTTTGCGGCAGTGTATGCGAGCGGGTATCCAGTAGCCTTAGAAGCGAGAGCAGAAGAGCGAGAGAGACGGGCATTGACTTCAATGACCCTGTAATCGAGTCCATCAGGTTGAAGGGCGTATTGAACGTTACATTCACCGACAACTCCCAAGTGACGGACAATCTTGATGGCAGCGGTCCTCAGCATGTGGTACTCCTCGTCGCTAAGGGTTTGACTAGGAGAGACGACAATACTGTCGCCAGTGTGAACACCAAGAGGGTCGAAGTTCTCCATGTTGCAGACAGTGATGCAGTTATCCGAAGCATCTCTGACGACCTCGTACTCTGCCTCCTTCCAGCCCTTGAGCGATTTCTCGACAAGAATCTGGGGGGACAGCGTAAGAGACCGAGCAGAAAGGTTGCGCAGCTCCTCAGGGTCGTTTGCGAAGCCAGATCCAAGACCACCGAGTGCGTAAGCAGCACGAACGATAATTGGGTAGCCGACCTTGTCAGCAGCCTCCAGAGCCTCGTCCACTGAGCTCACCGCAATACTCTCGGCGATGGGAATGTTGATCTCTTTGAGGGCCTTGGCAAACAAGTCTCTGTCCTCACTGGTCCTGAGAGTCTGGATGCTGGTACCGAGCACCTTGACGTTGTATCTGTCGAAAATGCCCATCTCGTCCATCTTGACACCCAAGTTCAGAGCAGTCTGGCCACCGAAAGACAGGAAGATACCATCTGGACGTTCCTTCTCGATCACGTATGTCACGTATTCCGGAGTAACTGGGAGATAGTAGACCTCGTCCGCAAGCACGTGGGCGGTTTGGATAGTAGCGATGTTCGGGTTGATCAAGACGGACTGAATGCCGGCCTCCTTGAGCGCCTTGAGAGCTTGGGAACCTATAGATAACTTCTATCAGCAACAATTCGCGCATCTGCTGAGCCACTGGCGTATGGGCGCATAGCCTCCCAGCCCGAAGCGTCAAGACGCCTGTGGTATATAGATAGGGACTCGAGTGTGCTTACCAGAGTAATCGAACTCTCCAGCCTGTCCAATGCTCAATCCACCACTACCAATGACGAGGACCTTCTTCACATCGATGAGGTCCTGGCCACCTGCGATGGCGCCGCTCTCCAAGTATGCCTTGGCAGTTGGTGCGACCTCGCTCTGGCTCGCATATCTGACCTGTGCCAGGGAAGCAGAAGGTTTCTTCAAGTAGGGATTTGGCCTGATCTGCCTGGAGCTCAGAGCTGGGATGTTCTTGGTGGTGTACTGGCGGGCGCACTTTCGGGTGGGCGCCAATTGCTTGCTCTCCTGGAGCAGCTGGCGGGCTAATCGCCTGGTAAGAGCCATTGGAAGGAAATGCCCCAATGGCAAAGTATTAAGAAGGCTCTCTAGTGAGGCCTGGAAGGAGTGTCGTGACCAGATTAAAAGGACACGCGCGCGGACGGGAAAGGTAAAGGTAGAGTCACAGCGGTTGGTTGACGAATTTTTGCTACGGGCACTGAGCTGCCGGGCTTAACGTTATCGCTACCTACCGATAAGGCATGGATCCACGGAAAACAACAAAG
This sequence comes from Zalaria obscura, assembly GCA_024184665.2. NCBI lineage: Eukaryota > Fungi > Ascomycota > Dothideomycetes > Dothideales > Zalariaceae > Zalaria > Zalaria obscura. The sequence goes on along the minus strand of JAMKPW020000018.1, from coordinate 221,004 downwards.
CAACGGCTGGCCGTCTGTTCACTTGCGCACTTTTACGGCAACCGAAATATATGCGAAGGCTGACAAAGGGACCAAAATGCCTGTGCTGCGGGCATCTATTTGCTGCGCGCCTGCAATTGGGCTTTTAGCAGCGCGACAGACGCTCTTATCAAGCAGCAACAGTCACAGAATCGGCGACGGTTAGGCAGTGTCAAAGCTTACCAGATGCACAGGCCCGAGACCGGAGACGCGGTGGAGACATTCCGAGGGGTATCATTTCGCAACTCCAGCTATGTACCTAGGTACCTTACATATATGTATGCACATACTGTACATGTAGATACATGCAAGCATAATCCAAGTTCGCCTTTATGCGATGGATGCAAACGCACGCTTCTTCCTGCCCTTCTCCTGTCGTTCCTCCGCTGCCTGCTCCTCCTCCATACCCCGAGCCTCGCCTTCACGCACTTCTCGGCCCATGACGCCAAGCGCCGCCATGTTGAAGCCAAGCACGCCCTTTTCCTCCCCAACCCACTGGCCGTATGCTTCCAGAATGTCGCTCATAATGCCCTTCAGCTGTTTGCTCGCCACAATCTGTGCGTTGTGGGTCTGTAACAGAATGTAGAAGACGCGCCAAGCCACCTCCGGTTGCATTCTTTGCCGCAGGAAAATTGCCAAGAATGTGAACAGTGTAGGAAGGGTCGAAAACGGAATGACTAGCAACGCATCATGAAGCGAGGCTGTAGGCACCTTCCTGATCGTGTTGAGAACGTGCTGCTCTGCACTGATGCCACCGAGAGCCATGAACAGCGGGTTGCGCTGTGGAGGGGCGAGATTCGGTTTGCGAGCCTTCTCTGCCTCCCACTCCCTCACTGTGAGCAGGTCGGCGTGGCCAAGTTCAAGGGCCTCCATGATCCTCTCACCGTACGTCAACGTTGCTATGGTTTGCTTCGACGCTGCGCCAACTTCTCCATCGGCGCCCTCCTCCTCGTCGGCGTAGTCCTTGTCGATTTGGGTCGCAAGCGTCGACTCGTACATCTCCTCCAATTCCTTTTCCCGCTCTTCCTCGAGGAAGATGAGGTCGTCAGTAACATCCCAGACGCGGATGCTCTTGTCGTGACTCGCAGTGATGACCTTTTCGCCCGTCCGGCTCACCGCCATTGCCCAGATCTCGCCGTGGTGCCCCTCTAGCTTTTGAATCTGCTCGAACTTGTCTCCATCCCAAGTCTTGACCACGGAATCTTTACCAGCACTGAAGAATAGATGCGCCTCATCCCTTTCGACAGGATGAGGAATGAACAGCACCTGCATGACGCTGTCTTGGTGGGCGAAGAATGCCTTGTGGCAATCTCCGAAGTCGAGACCCCAAATGCGAACATTCTTGTCGGCACTACATGTCGCAATAAGCTTGCTGTCGGAGGAGATTGAGATGTTGAGTACAGGAAGTTTGTGTCCGTAAAGAGTGAGGAAGAGCTTTAGTGAGTCGACGAAGAAGACCTTAACTGTGTTGTCCAACGTGGAAAGTGCAAGAAGTCGGGAGTCGGGTGAGAAGCACAGACTTAGCACGTCGTCTGCGACCTTGAGGATGCGTGTTTGGGTGAGCTTCAGCTTGGGAGTTGTCCGCCTCGTTCCCGGAATCTCCTCTTGGACAATGTCGAAGTTCCAGAACTTAGCTGACTTGTCCGCACCGCCAGTGACAACAGACCGACCGTCAGGATGAACCTGAAGGGTCCAGATGGCACCGTCATGCGCCTGAAACTTGTCGATCAGCGCCGAAGATGCGATGTCGTACATCTCGAGCTCGCCAGTCTTGGTACCGAGCAAAACAATCTTGTCACCCGGTAGGAAGGCACAGCAAAGTGACTGTCCACACTCCAAGGTTCTTAGACAGCTCTGTGTTCGTACGTTCCAGATCTTGAGCAGTCCAGCTGATGCTGATGCCAACATGCGATCGTCAGAGCTCAATGCGAGAGCCCTGATATCAGTCCTGTGGCCGGGCATGTCTACAGCCAATGCACGGCTGTAATCTGGTGCCTCTGTAGTCGCGCTCTTCTTCGATTTGTCCTTTGTGGCGACACTGTAGAGTTCGAGCTGATTGTTGGTGGTCGAAGCGAGCAATTGAACAGACTTTGACGGCCGGCTTGCTGTCCAGGCAATGGATCTGACCTTTCCACTCGTCCGTACGATAACGTGAGGCACAAAAACTTCGGTTACATCAGGCATGCCAGATTCCTCCGGCTCCTCTTCGACAGATGCACCAGAAGCAGCAGCCTTCTCCCTTCTCCTCTTCCTCTTCCTAGCCAAACTCTTTTGCACCTCTTCTCCTGAGCGAATACGCCAAATCTCTACAGCCTTCTCTGATCCGTGAACGGCGATGTAATCGGCTTTTGGATGGAAGACCACGCTCAAAGCTCGGTCTTTGCTCTGGCGGTGCAGCACGCCCTGGCTGTGGAGGCATTTCCGCTCCTTCCCGTCACCAAGTCCACTGCCGATTTCAGCAAGACTCTCCAAGTCCAAAGACCAGACCTTAAGCTCGCCGTCGTTTCCTGCGGTTATACAGCCCTGACCATCAGGCGACATTCCTAACGCCCAGCATTCTCCGTTGGTTTGCGCGACATGGGTCTCTATACAATGTGGCGTTGTGAGATCCCATATCTTGATCAATGCATCTTTGCTGATGGACAGCAAGTACTTCTCCTCTATCTCTCCTTCTTCATCAGGCGCAGACAGATCTACGGCCTCATCGGTGTGTGGTGACTGTCTCTGTGAGACGCGAGTCTGAATAAAGCGCAACCCAGTTATTTGGTCCTTGTGGCCGCGCAGACGGAACTCTGCAGTTTCTGATAGTAGATTCCAGATAATGATGTCCGTGTCGCGGGAACCGCTTGCCAGTCTGGATCCTTCCCGGTCGAAGGCAAGATGCGTAACTGCGGATCGATGCCCGTTGAAGGTGATAATGATGTTGTTTGACAAGGCATCCCATATCCTTATGCTACCATCATTGTAACCCACCGCAAACACATCCTCTTGAATCTCACACTGGCTTATAGCCGTGACCTCAGCTCGACAATCGCGGTCGTGCCAGCGGCTCAAAAGCTCTCCTTTTTTGACATCCCAGCAAAGAACCTCTTCATTGGCGCCTACGTAGGCCTTTCCTGCGCCAGTGTTCCTCGCCGACGCTCCAGAGAAAGCATCGCGAGTCCAGGCGATGTTAGAGGTGGCGGAGTTGACGAGGCCGAAGATAGCCGACTGTTCGTATTTCCTGTGCTTGTTAGTGGCCTCTCTGACATAGACTGTTCTGCGCAAGAATATGGCTCACCTATATGACTTGACCATCTTTCGTGCGGACTCCAAACCAAACGATCATTGCCTGTCCGAACATTTTCTGAAGCCCAGCGTATTTCGCGGGGAAAGCCAAAGCTTGGCATTCTGGGCCCGCGGGCATGACGAACACCGAACACGTAGGGCTGCTCCCCCAGCACCACGCAACGCAGCTGCACCCGTAGGACACCTCCAGACCGGGCGCATTGCAAACACTCCCTCATTCTTGATTATATCTACTCAAGCCACCCCTTAAGCAGGCGCCATGTTGCTTTTGGACTACCAGAATGTCCTCATTGAATCGCTGCTGAAGGACCGCTTCTCAGGGTGCGCCTTCCCGTGCAATGAAACACCCAACCACCCACTGACCCCAAAGCAGTGCAGCACCAACATCAATCGACCAGATCGTCTCCGATTTTGACGGCGTCACCTTCCACATTTCCACACCCCACTCCAAGACTCAGATCCTCATATCCATCTCCGTGAAGTGCTTCTCCGACCTGGTCCGCTATGGTGCCGAAGCGGTGCTCACCCGCGAGTACGGCCAATACATTGTAGAACCAGAGCAAGGCTACGATTTCTCGGTTCAAGTAGATTTGGACAACTTGCCAGCCGAACAAGAGGCAAGAGATGACTTGATCAGACGGATAAGCTTGCTCAAGCGCAATGCTATGGCTGCACCCTTCGAGCAGGCCTTTGATGAACACGCCGACCTTCACGAGCAGGCAAGCAAGTACACGTCCGAGAGCGCACCACAGGGTGTGCGGGAAGGTGGTGAAGTCAGGGCCATCCACTACAGAGAAGAGGAGGCAATCTACATCAAGGCAAGCCACGACAGGGTAACGGTCATCTTCAGCACCATCTTCCGGGAAGAGACGGACAGAATCTTCGGCAAAGTGTTCTTGCAAGAGTTTGTCGACGCACGGCGCAGGGCTATCCAAAATGCGCCTCAAGTGTTATTCAGGAATGACCCACCTCTGGAACTGCAAGGCGTACCAGGTCTTCCAGCGGCTGGAACACAAGATGTCGGCTACGTTACATTCGGTAATGCTTGATAACCCGTAATTGCATTACCACAAACTGACAATGGGCTAGTGCTCTTCCCTCGGCACCTTGCGAACCAACGGCGCGAGGAGGTTATCTCTCATATTCAGACCTTCCGAGACTACTTCCATTACCACATCAAGGCATCGAAAGCATACATCCACTCTCGTATGCGGAGAAGAACAGCAGATTTCCTGCAAGGTGAGTACCTCGAATTCAGCTCACTTGATCATGCTGACAGGCAACAGTGCTGCGGAGAGCCCGGCCAGAGGCGGAAGAGAAAGAGCGGAAGACGGCAAGTGGCAGGACCTTCAGGGTGCAAGCTTAGAGCAGACTGTAGCGTAGACATCAAGCAGATCAAAGCGAACCTGGTCGCATATCGACCAGAGCATTTTGAGCTCTACCCATTTCACCGCGGTTTGTGAGTAAAGCAGCCGCGGTTCCAGAATTGCAATATCTAAATGTACTCTATGCCTGTGTACGTGTGTTTCTCGGGCCTTGAACTCCTTTAAAGATATGTCTATCCAAGCACGAGAGCAGCCAAGAGTGTTCCAAACGGATACAACTAAGACAGTAATAGATTAGTGCGTTGCTATCGGGCCGTGGGGGTAAATGATCAGGATACTAGCCCCCACCACCAGAGAATACATGTATAATACAGGTCATGTATGCTTCAGCCTCACCTGCGATTTAATGCTTACACATATATATGCCTACTACATCTGACATGGTAACTATGACTGTATCGACCTCCCTTATGTCTTTCTGCTTCATGCGACTCAATCCCAAGCAACTATAATGAGGGGAATATGCCCAGAGTAAGAGTAAAAAGTGGCTGTATTACATGCAGGTACGCGACATTCTTCCGCTCGTCAGATTGTATGCCAAGCTAATTGCAAAAGGATACGGCGAGTGAAGTGTGACGAGACCAAACCATCTTGTGATCGCTGCCGCTCGACTGGACGATCCTGCGATGGCTATGCACCGCCGTCCTTCTCCCGCCGCGATCTCCTCGCTGCAAGTCACCGCTCTGCCTCTGGACCTATCATACGAACTCTTTGTACCGACCCGGCCTTCAGCACTGATGCAGAGAGACGACAATTTGACTTTTTTCGATCATGTACTGTTCCGGCAACCAATAGTCTCTTCGGTTCTGTCTTCTGGAACCGTATCGTACTCCAACTCGCTCACCGTGAGCCAGCTATCAAGTATGCGGTCTCTGCACTGAGTGCAGTCCATCAGCTAGCCACATTACAGGAACGAGACAGCACATGTCATCATCTGCAGCAGAATCACGCTCATTCAAGCTACACAAGGGCCGTGTCGCAAGCGCAGAAATTGCTGTCAGCGACGAGCAAAGAAGACCTGCGTACTGTGCTTGTCTTGTGCGTATTATTCACATGCTACGAGAATGTTCGCAACGAATGGAGATGGGCACAGACCCATCTGAAAAGTGGTCTTGCTATACTTTCATACCACTGGGGCAAGGACTCAAGGGGTACGGAAATTGCACCTATCGCTGATGTGCTACGGAGACAACACCTTGCCGCCTTGATACTGTCGGATACGAGGATGCCATACGAGCACGAGAAAGTAGACTTCCCTCAAGCTACTAACCTTCACCCCAGTCACGACTTGGATATGTTCAGAGACAGCTTGATGAACATGTTGAGCTACTTGCTACATATCAACGGACAATATTTTCGGGACTTCTGGACGGGGAGTAGTCCAATCATGCCAAATTTAGAGAAGCATCTGAGGAGGGCAAAATTAGAGCTCAGGGCTTGGCGTATTGCGTTTGAGCAGGCCATTGCATCTCGAACGCTCCCTCGGGATCAGCACGCCATTGCGTTTATATGGCTTTACTATCATGTGACTAACATCCTCGTGGAGGCTGGTTCGAATAATGATGAAATGCGGTGGGATGCCTTTGAGCATGAGTTTGCGATGATGATCGAACATGCTACGCGCTTTGTAGAATATGAATCGAAAGACACTGGCCTATCAGGTCAGAAGACGTTGAGTTTCGAAATGGGACTCATCATGCCGCTGTCTTTATTAGGTAGTCGCTGTCGCAGTCCATCACTACGCACGAAATCTCTTAAAATCTTGGGTTCCAAAGAGAGAAGGGAGGGATTCTGGAGCAGTACTGGCGCCATGGAGGTCCAGAAGGCGCTTATGAACATTGAGGAAGATGGGCTGGGGGAAATTCACTCAGCCGCGGAGATTCCGGGAGAAAAGCGTGTACACAATATTGAGCTCATGTTTCACAGGCAGGAGCGGCAACTCTCCGTCCACATGATGACATTACCATACGGCCTCAAAGGGGATTGGCTCATCAAGACGGTCAGGGTACCATTTGCGGCGGCCGACGATATGCCCCACAACAGCGCGCAATGTCGGCAGGGCGATATTGCAACTGGGGACCACAAGTCTGGACCGAGCGTAACTGCATTGAATTTATCCCTAGGACAAGGGAGTCTAGCATCACTGGCATGTCTAGATCATATGTCTAAAGTTACATCGATCATTCAGAAGCACGACGATGCCTAGTGTCTGGATCATCTAGCAATCAATCTACCAACGACATACGAGTGAGGAACTGTGAAAGGTCCTCACGATCTCCCACCTGAGACGAGCCTTATTTCCAAGTCTATAAATCAATGTGAGATGTAGGCTCGTTACAAAAGGGGATGCTATCAGATTTCCTTGTCGTACTGGTGATATACATGGTCGAGCATATTTATCCTAACATTTCCTGCTCTACCACTGAACAGCATGTCGTAGAAAAGCCTCATTACAACATTAGTGGCCAGGGACTTTGTCAGGGCCTAGTAGCGAAAATTGCAACCGTTGGCACCTATATCAAACATCACCCGCACACATGTCAACCTCCAGGGCCGTTTCTGCCTTAGTGTTGTGTTGATGTGAGTCAGGCTCAACAAGTGACTCGCAGGACAGCCTTAAGCTGTCTTTGTCGACTTGCTCGTGTCGTTGAGGTCAGTAAGAAGTACCAAGGTTCCCAGGATAGCGAAACCCGCACAGCCATATACTCCAACAGCCATTGCAGTGTTGTAGTGTGATGGCAAGGAGTAATGTTGGTAGGCTCCAATACCAGTCATGACATGGTGAAAGACATCTGCCATGATGACGAGTCTGGCGAGCGATCTTTTGGCGCCGGAGCCCTCCTTTGCTGATGCAGAGTTTGAGATGGGCACAGCGTCGTACAAAGCGAGTAGCATGAGGGCGATGGTCAGGAGGCCCCACGCATCAGTCCGGATGTTGTACTTTTCCAAGTCTTGAAGAGTTACTTAGTTCAACACCTCGAATAGGGATTCGACACATTAGCCTACCAGTTGCTGTGTTGCTAGCCAGCGTCGAGAATTCTACTGGCGGTCGGAACCCTGTTAAGTATCAGTCAGAGGTTGAACCATGTGCCATCTCAGGCTCTGCTTACAACCAGCGACCATGTCAGGGTCATAGATGCGACAGAACGCTCTGGTAGCATACCAAAAGCTGGAACCGAAGATATAGGCGTGGAAGAGCTGGTCTGATTCAGCTCATCTTACATGAACTTCCTTCCGGTTAACCTACGTCTACGAGTGGCATGGCTGCTGAGATCTAACGAGGCGGACGGATGAATGCTTTTTGAGAGTACGGTTGACAACGTACATGTACTGAAAGGGAGTAACCACCTTAATTATGCCAATTGGCGTACTACAAGCCTACAGACTTCCAGCCTCTCATACCTGCGTCATCGCGGGGAGACTGCATGTACGTGTCACTCGAGGCAGAGTATAGAAACACCAGATCGGCAGGGCGGAAGCTTGAGAGCAGATCTGTTTCCTGTTCTGTCCCAAGCTTCATGTTCGTGTTGCTTCCCGATCTGCTTCTCTGCCAGATATCAGGCCGATTGGTGTTCAATCGGACCCACACCCCGCGATCGTCCCAGCTTCGGCAATCTCGACGCATCCCGAGCATTCACAGCGTTCACTAGTCATGAGCAATCTTCCACTGTCACCAAAAGCTCAGGTGCGGTATCACAAAAGGTGCAGGCCCGATGCAAATCGGGAGTCACACCCTACCTCCGGGTTGTAATCTGACAATCAAGCAATTACCTGCCATAAGCACGGGAACCTCGGCTTGTGCTTCTAGCCCTGATGGCTGCACTTGAAACCCTTTTGCGCTCATGATGCATCGAACAATCTGGGAGGGGACAAGTTGCAGATGAAGATTATGGATTAGACGGACTATTTATGCCGAGCTGGTACTTGTTGCTGTCGCCGCACTGCTCGCCGTTGAGCTGCTGCTTGAGCTGCTCTTCTCCACCGTAGCCTGCACCACCTGTCCGGCGGTGTTGAACACAACATCCACGAGAGCATTCAGCGGTGCGTACGAGTACACTTTCTGCGTAAGGCCGTTTCCAACGCTCGTGCTCGTGCCGGTGTAAGTCATGTTTGACAGATAGTTACCGACAATAGTGCTGGTGACGCTGCCCGCGGTCCCTTCAACTTGCTGCACGATGTTGCCGAGATTGTCGACGATGAAGGAGAGGGTGTTGCCACCCTGAGTGATTGTGCCGAGCAAGCTGTCTACTTCACCCACCACATCTCCGAGCAGCGACGTGGTGGCGTTTGCGACACTCAGAAGCAGAGGGTTGAGGTCCAGAGACGAGAAGACGCGGTTGACAATATCGACGAGATGGCCCAGGCGCACGATGAGCTCTAGCTCTACGTCAACGTCGGCAATGGTGAGATTGATGTTTTGAACGGAAAGCTGGACGCCAGCGTTGATGGTGACAAGAGAGGCAACGTTGGCGGCAAGGTTGATGTCGGCTTGAAGATTGTCGACGTCGAGCTCAATGCGGCCCACAGACAGTTGAGGCACGTTTAGATACACATCAGGTGGGGACGACGCATTCGCGGCTGAGGACGACGTCGATGTGGTCGAGTTGCTGTACGGCGCCGCAGTTGTTGATGGAGCGGTCGTTTGCGCAAGAGCTGCAGGTACGAGAAGAGCACCTGCGGACAGGCTTGCTGCGAACAGGCGGAACGACACCATGATTGCGGTGGGCAGGGAACGAACGAGTGGAAGAGAGCTGGGAGACGCGCAACGACTATTGACGACGAGGATAAGAAGTAAAGGTAAGTCCAGCGTGGAGGTGGAAAAGAGCGCAGCCCATTGCAGGCTGGGCTCTTGACGTATCCCTGATGACCTTGGTTGTTCTCGAACTACCGCTGTAGTTCATGTCATTGTCTTAGCCTCTTTCCTGCGCGAGACGGGTAGGTTTAATTGCCGGGTCGAATGTGGTATGGCTCCTAAGCCCCCTATTTGGTAGTATAGACCCCGCAAATCTTATCACCCACACCAAGGCTGACAAGACGCCCTTAGCCCCCGCGGACCACATGGGTTCCAGGCTTGCGCATGTCTAAGCGCCTGTATACTCAAGTACAATCGTATTATTGGCTGCTAAGGCTGACATTAATTTCCGCAAAAGGCATGTCCCTGGCGGAAGGCCTAGGGAGATCGACCGCCACGGCCGTCATCTTGTTTCCTGCGCCGCAGTGCATCGACGCCAACGCCAATATTCCAGGCCCCTCAGAACACCGGTAACTCACTACTAACGTACAGTATCTCCATGCTTCTCCTGATCATGTACTCTCGCCTGCTGTCTCCTCTGCCATCAGCTCGACTCCATTCCTTCCTTCGCTGAGCTATTCTTTGGCCGGCGCACCTCTCAATATGATGCGCTCCCTTTCACAGAGCCTTGCGCTCATTTTACTCTTCGGCGCATCCGTCATCAACACGCAGACCGTCTCCTCCTCTGCGTCCGGTTATGCAGGCTACACTCTAGCCGTGACAGGCGATGGCGAGTCCGCAGGCTACGAGACCGACAACACCGACACCAGCAATTCTTCCCTCGCGAACCCTCCGCCCGACGTCTACTTGAACGCCAGCGTGCACGTCGGCGAGATTGATATCCTCGTTCAGAACCTTTCCGCAAAGATCAACCTGGACGCCCAAGTGCTGAATCTGCTGAATTTCAATGCTGGTGTCGACGTCTCAATCGGGCGCGTGGACCTGACTATCCAAAACATCACCGCCAAGGTCCTCCTCGAAGCTAGACTTTCGAACCTTGTCACCATGATCGACGACGTGCTGGACTCAATCGACCTGAACCCCGTAATCGCAACGCTGGGTCAGGGGCTGGACAACGTCGTGGACGAAACCAGCAGCGCGGTTTCCAGCACCGCCTCTTCAACCTCCGGCCTGTCCTCGAGGTCATACGATCTTGCGGAAAACATCCTCTACTCCGTGAATGACTACAGTGGGAACACGCACACTAACCGCGTACTGGAACAAGACGGCACAATCGTCGACCAGTACCTGGACAATGATGGGAACGTCCATGGGCAGAAGGTCGTGGGGTTGTACTCGAAGGACATGACGTTCACTGGACATGAGCTGGCCGCAACCGTCGGGGGCCAGCCTGCTCGACGCCTCGAATATTCCTATGCACCATTTCATGGCTTGAACGTCATCAGCGCAATCGCGATAGACGATGCTACGGGCAAGGTGCTGTCTGCACAAGTACTTAGTGAGAGCTTCGCTGGTGGAATGAGCACAATAAGGGAATCTTGATAGGGCAGCAGAGGCGTTACTAGAGATACCACGTCTAAAATATATTCTCAACATCATCAGTCCTTCGGTGTATGGCGGCATGATTCACATGACCCATTGACGCAGCAGCGCGGTCCTCCTAAACGCCAGGAGCCGCAAAGCGCATGATGCAGCGCTTGCTGACCGTGTGCAATGATAAAACGCGACATGTGTCGTCCGTAGTGGGATTGAGATGGTGAAATTGAGGCTTTTGGAAGAGTGCCTCCGTTTCTGATCGGATTGAGCATTCTTGAAACTATCAAAGCTTACTGCTGATGCGGAGACTGCGATTCACCGACCATGGTCAGTCTCAACAGTGTCTGGAAGCCGATCACAAGTCGGGCTTGCTCCGCAACCCAGAAGGCATAACCTACTTCTTCTGCTCGGGTATCAATGTGATCAGACCCTTCCCTTCTACGGCTGACTTCAGGTTCTCCAGCACAAGGAGCTCCATATCCTTCTGCGTTTCCCAAGTAGCCGTGCCAATGTGGGGTAAGAGCATGACTTTTTCATTCTCCAGGAGACCAGGGTGGATCTTGGGCTCCTCCTCGAACACATCCAAGCCGGCTGAATACACCTTTCCAGCGTTCAAAGCATCCACAAGCGCAGCCTCGTCGATGATGGGTCCTCGAGCGGTGTTGACTATGACTATGCCCTCCTTCATAATGTCGAACTGTGGTTTGGAGATGATATGCCGTGTCGAGGCATTGAGAGAGAGGTTGAGACTGAGCACATCGGATGTCTTGAGCAGCTCGTCAAACGACACATACTTCGCATCCCCGGCCTGTTCTTGAGGCAGAGGTTTCCGATTATGATACTGTATTTGCATGCCGAACGCCCGCGCCCTTTGTGCAACAGCCTGTCCAATTCCGCCCATTCCCAAGACTCCGAGCACCTTGTTTTTCGGATCGTGACCAAGCGCGAAGCCTTTGCCGCGCCATTCTCCTTTCCGCACTGCCTGGAACGGAACCGTGACTCTTCTCAGAGCTCCTAGCATAAGGAGTATTGCTACATCGGCTGTCGCATCGTTGACTGCGATTGGAGTACTGGAGACTTGTATGCCACGATCGGTGCAGGCTTTCACGTCGATGTTGTCGTATCCTGCTCCGTTATGGCAAATGAAGGAGACCGAAGATGGGAGAGCCGAGACGAGCTCTTTGTCGAAGGGGCCAGTAATGCTTGTGGATTCATTGCTGCGGTAGATCACGAAGACATCCTTGTACTCGTCGGACTTGAGCTTCGTGATGAACTCTTCTCTTGAGCCAGAGCCGTATTCCTGGTGTTGTACTCAGTATCGAAGTGCCGGCGTTGTGATGTCAGTTGCCTACCTTCAGCGATAATAGCGAGCCGCACTCTTCCCACTCCTTGCGAGCATGCGCAATGTTGCCAATCAGCAGAGCAGATCTTGAGGGGGACATGGCAAAGTTCTATGGAGCGTATCTTCAATTCTGGAAGGTTCAATGGATGTATGTTGGAATGTATGATGGTAGAATAACTGGCCTCGGGGACGCGGGGCACTCGGCCCAGAAGTTGCGGCGACCGGCTTCAGTTGCCGACTTCCAGATGCCGCGTTGGAGGAGCGGCTGTCATCATGCGCTGCTGGACTCGGACGGGAGTTGAGGTTCGAGGTCGGCCGTCTCTCCTCTGCACCACATTGCGGCTCCTTTGCGAGATTCCACCAATGGCACAAACTACAGCCGTGGAAGGTGCATGAGAGCCGGCTTATCTTGCCGTATTGGGATCCGCGGGCAAGAACACCCAGTACTCATTATAGCCCTGCATGGTCCGGAAGCTGTCACTCTCTTGTTCACACATTCACAGTACCCATTTTGGCCAAAAACCAGATTGGTGGCGTTGATCAGGTATTGATGTCGGCGAGAAGTACCATACTTCGTTCGGCGGGACGCCCTCGATGCACTCCAAAGTGCGGGATATCATGACCTTGTCCCTAGCTACAAAGCAAACGTCCAATCATCCATAGGTCCCAGAGCATCCATGTTGCCAAATGGATTGTTATCGGTAGGCAAGAATCCTGTCCACCAGTCCGCCGCGTCCGGTGCCAAACCCTCGTTCCCATGCAACGCAAAATTGCCAATAGCATCCAAATCAGTCCAGCTGAAATCGCCCATTTGTTCTGTAACCGCAGGAGAGTCATTCGTTCCGGAGTGGGCGGATAACGATGCCGGAGTTGTAGCTGAAATACTACCAGGCCGGTATGGATTCTCGAGCGTGGCAGTACTTCTTTGCTCCTTCCGATTCTTCTTATCTACCCTCTCCCACAAGAGCTTCAGCAACTGGGAATAACGGCTACCTGGATGCTGATCGCCAACACTGGACTGCTGGAGTTTCGCTACTGTTTGTTGTATCATTGTCTTCACAGAAGCCTCCTCCTCGGGGGACATGACGCCGACGCAACGAGCGCGGTAAAGGAAAACTCCGGCATAAATGGTATACAAGTAGAAACGCAACGGCATGTATCGCAGAGACCTGAAGTAACTGTTAGCAGCAATTCCATTGATGTGAGACTGCATACTCACTTCTCCGCATCGACAAAATTGTTCATCGTCGTCAGCAGGCTCTTTGCTGCATCAAGGCCCTCGTAGATGAAGCGAGCATCGCCAACAGCTCCAACGTTATTGTAGAACACACGACTGAAGGTAGGCTTCGAGCCCTGCTTCTGCGGTAGGGCTCGTCTGATGGTCGCGTGAAATGCAAAGGCATTTGTGTACAATCGTAAATAATCATAAGACATTAGTAGGGTTGCTTTGAGGTTGGGAGAACCTAGCAAAAAGGTCAGGGATTTCCTTTTAATCATCCACTCTTCCTTGCCGATAACACTCACATGTCAAAACACCCCAGACGCTCTTCCACTGGTAGATAGCAGATCGAAAGTCATCGATGTACTTGATGTATCCGCCATTCAGATGACTCCGGACACCTGTGGGATTAGAGTAGAGCACGTCATGTACGTTGCTAAAGAGCATGGTCAACTCCAAGGTCGCTTGGAAAATGCTGGCATGATCCTCATCACCACGCATCTGAGGTTGCAAAGAGGGGAAGTCTTCCTTTCGGAGGGTTGTCAAAGGGCCAGGCCCACGACTCCAGAATGCCCTTCCAATGCGAATCGAGATTTGACGATCTGAAATGTAGCATGCGGTCCATACTAGCCTTTTCCTCTGCCACTGGGGGTCCTTCGCATCATCCATGACACGAAAGGAGTACTTGTCCAGACCGAGAAAGTAACCTACACGAAGGGCAGTCCCGACATGCATCCACGCTTCACGATCTTCTTCGCCACGCCCTACCTGCCCGGCCTGAGTCCGCGAGGTATATGGCGTCCATTCTGCAAGTAAGAGGAGAGCTTCTACCGCCTCAACACCACCACGTCCACCTGCTGCCAGCGCTGAAACGAGAGATTGCATATGTTCGCAGCATGCACTGAACAGATTCGGTTCGTCAAGGAGGTCCTTAGACGCAATGACCAGCACTGCGGTCAGTAGATGCGGCTCATCTCGAGCAGTCGTTGACAAATTGCTCGCATCCAGACTGTTTGCGGGTACGATTGGAAAGTATGGGTGGTAATAATGTCTGTAGCGTTGAAGGAGTTGAATGATTTTCGAAGGCGTCATATGTCCCTCGCGAATAAGGTAATGATCGATACCATTATGGTGTCGGCTGTCATAAGCGACGCTGTTCATGTGCGTCGTACTTGCTGTTCTCTTTGGTTGCCACGATGTATGGCGGTCTGCTCCACCGTCATTGCTCGCTATCTGGGCAAGAATGTCTAGTGCATCTGAGGGGTTCTGGAGGTCATTGAAAGACATGTTTTCATCGCTAGAGGACCGCGAATCCTGGGCTTGTCCCTCCTGTCCGGAATGCGCGGGTGGCCCCATAGTGCTGAGCGCTGGATCGATTTGCATGGGCATGTGATGTGACATGTCAAGTCCAGTGCTAGCGCCAGGCCCGGCAAAATCCAGGGAACCGCTGCCAGGAGGTCCAGCAGCATGACTGAGGCTATACCCTTCGTCCCCAGCCGGTGGCCTGAACTGCGTCAGCAAACACTTTTCGGTGCTCTCTCGGTTCATTCCATGCGACTGGTGAGGTTTTCGACAGTCACGTACCATGCGAATTTGTTAGACTTGGCAGGTGTGCTGTTCGATTGCGAGGCGGTTGACCTTCGTACTCGCCTACCGCCACGATTGCTGGTACCTATTACGCATTGCTTGCCTTCACGCTTGCATCGCAGGCATGGTGGGACGGGAGTACCATCGGCAGAGTCGCTGTTGTCGGCATCAGCAATAATAGGATTGGTAGGATGAGTATCGGGTGTCGGTAACCTACAGCGTGCATTTGCTCTTCCGCGCTCGGCATACCAGACAAGCCTTGCTTGTTCGCTTGGGTGGTTTTGCATCGGGTCCCGGATGTTCTGATTGGGACTCTGAATGCGCGTCTGATTTGATGTCAGGCGCGGACTCGGACATGTTTCGTCGTGCGTATGGCTATTGATGGTGATGCGGATGAGCGTGCGCATGCCGACCTGGGGGAGGTTCAAAAACCGGGGATGTTGCCAAGCCACGCAAGTTGGAAGCTGGCAGGGTCGGGAAACTCTCGGCTGACAGTGGGCAAGTCTGTAGAATACGTGTTCGTAAACGTTAACGTGTCTAATAGTAGCCTATGAAGATGTACTACCATTGAGTCCATCTATGAGGCGAAATCTTGAGTATGGGCACTCAAAGTATGCCTTCTTGACCAGCGAAGCACTTTCCACACGTTCGCCCATAGCCATGAAGCTCATCAGCTCGAAAGCCGACAGTGGAGTCGTTCGCCCACGTCGGCGCATCGGCGCATCGGCTTCGATTGAAGGTTCCTGCGGGGTCATAACACTCATACCTTTGTGAGGTACCACGCACATGTTGCATGCACTCATCTTGCCTAGGTCTCCTACCTACATTATATGTACCTGTATGTTCGGACGCGCAGCCTAGTACTGTGGACACTGTAGTCGCTTTGAGATCCGGGGCCACACTGCTTGCACTGTCGCATAACGTTACCCTCCCGTATTTGGCCCTCGGCGAATGAAACACATCCGAGTACCCTCCTGCATCTAGATGAGCAATGGCATCAAATGATATCGCAGGACGACTTGTCCTGATTACAGGCGCCTCCGGAGGGTATCACTTCCCAGGACCTTGCCAATACCTAACGTTGACTGATAAATGCCTAGCATTGGCTCGGCATGTGCAAGACACTTTGCTAAACATGGCTGTGATCTTGCTCTGAGTTACTCTTCTAACGCGACATCTGCTGCTGAGCTAGCGAAAGAACTCCGAGATTCACCACAGCAAGGTAACAGCAGAAGACCTCTGAAAGTCACAGTCCACCATGCAGATCTTGCCGACCCGGAGAAGGCTATTGGGCTTTGCAAAGACGTGCAGGACGCTCATGGCAGGGCGGTTGACATCCTCATCTCCAATGCCGGATACGGCAAGAGAATTAGGGACGTCTCGTAAGTTGCTGTGGCCGCGATTCGGACCACCCATTAGACTGACGAACTCCGAGTGACATACCGTTGGAAGAATTCGACCACACGATCAACGTGAATCTTCGAGCGCCGTTCCTGCTGGTCAAGGGTGTCGTGGATGGCATGAAGGCTCAACACTGGGGACGCATCGTATTCGTCTCCTCCATCGCCGCGTATGGTGGCGGAATCAACGTGAGTGTACGTAGCAGCACCAATCTCCTACTTGCTGATAATGGAACAGGGTTGCCATTATGCTGCCTCCAAGGGTGGGCTTATGGGTATGATGAAGAATCTATCGACCACTCTAGCACCTTTCGGCATATCGGTCAACGACGTTGCGCCAGCCATGGTAGGCAATACCGGATTGATACCGAATGGTGACACCATCCCAGGCTTGGTCGAAAGTATTCCTCTACATAGGCTATGCGAGCCGGATGAGGTTGCCCGAGCCGTCCTCATGTTTGCTGAGACGGGTTTCAGTACGGGCCAAAGCTTGGTGATAGCAGGCGGATTGAAGTGAAATAAGTTATCTAGGGAGGAGCACTCTTGAGCTTTGCTGTCGTACAACAAGGGCCGATGCAAGTCCGAGTGACTTTCTATCGCCGTAGGTAAGCGAGGCAATACAGTGAATCTCTCCACGAGGGTAGCTACCGGACCCTTTCTCCTCACAGCCTTCCTAGTTGTTAGCAGCCAACTTCCTTCTCATCACATATATCATGGAATATGTACTTCTGGGGGGGTCATGCCCTCATGGTGCCGAAGGATTCATGCCTCGGAACCCCACACCAGCCCGCATCATCGACTCCATCCCGTTCAAATGCACATACCCAGCAACTGTCTACGAATGTGGCCTTCCGTCTTCGATCGGTTGGCTCTGGCGAAACCAATATGGTGAAGATCATGCATGCCGTCTTAACCAGTCCCCGTGCAAGGGTCTCGTCCGATCATTGCTCGAAGTCCGATGAACTCCATAGATCTCTACTGGCCCGTCTAGAACATAATCTTGCCAGGCACTGACTGCGATATATACATGTACTCGCCGCGCCGTCTCTCGTCCGACGTGGTGCTGCAGAAGCTCTCCGATCACGATGGCGCTTGACAAGAACACTTCACTCAACATTCTCGTTCTCGGTGGAGGAGTGGCAGGTCGGCGATTGACCATCTGCAACATAGAGGCATCACGGTTCTGACATGATACTAGGCCTTACTTCCGCTCTGGCTCTGGCCAAGTTCTCCAACACTTCTGCCCCTCCAAACATCAAAGTGTTCGAGATCCGACCGGCACCTGGCATGATTGGTGGCGCTGTGAACCTGACAGCCAATGCTCTCAGACTCTTCGATCACTTGGGCGTGCTCCCATTAATGAGAGAAAGACAGTATGGACTGGAGATCGATGCCATTGAGATATTCAACGTCTACGAGCATGAGCAGATGGGAGAATCTAGTTTCCGAGGTCCTAATGGAAAAGGACTCGGAGATCCTCCATACAAGGTCTATCGCAGAGGCCTCAAGATTGGTCTAATGCGCTGACATGAACCTCCCAGGCCTTGCGAGTAACCAGAGCGGATGTTATGAAAGCCCTCGTCGAGGCCGTCGAGACATGCCCGCTCATAGACTTCCAGTGCGGCAAAAAGACTACGAAGATCGAAGAAGATGCTGACGCTGGAGTCACGCTGATTTTTGAAGATGGCACTACGGCTCATGGAGACTTGCTGGTTGGCCGTGACGGAATCCATTCAGTTACACGCTTGAAGCACGTTGAACCAGAGCGGAAAGAGATATACTCGGGCATAGCCAACGCCTTCGGCTTCACCCCCTTGACGACAGACATCAAGTCTCAGCTGCATTTCCAGAAGACAGCCATCAACTTTGCACCAAGAGGTATGCTACTGACCTCCTTCTATGAAGAGTCCAGAACGTCTGTTTACGTGGGCGGACTCCTCCAGGTCCCGGAAATAGCATCTCGCGACGGATGGAAAGTGCGTGGATCTGACCAGGAAGCGACGAAGAGGGACATGAAGGAACGCTTTGCGACCCCGGATGTCGTCCACGGCGATATCAAGCCGCTCATTGACGGTGCCCAAGACTGGTTCATGTGGCCTGTCTTCACTCTTCCTCCCGGCGGGCGTTGGGCTACGAAACGAACAATGCTGCTAGGCGATGCTGCTCATGCCATGCCACCGCAGGGAGAGGCCACTGGAATCGTGCTCGAGGATACTGTCCTCTTTGCCCGAAGCTTGGCCAGGCAGCAGGAGCTCGGTACTGGGACTCTCGAAGACGCCTTCAGTGCATATGAACGGTTGAGGAGAGACAGGATTGATGCGGCGTTCAAGGAGTCCCAAGCAGTGGTGAAGACCGTGCAAGATGCGGGTTGGCTGGGGCATAAGATAAAGTGCTATATCGTGCCATGGTTCCTATGGTGGACGAGGGCTTCTCGGGAGAAACACTTCATCGAGGATGTCACAACGTCGGATCTTGGGTTCTGAAAAGTTTTACCAAAGCTAGATTGCAACTGCTTGCCAGAAGAAGCCGCCTTACTTCTCTCCAAAGATCACATCAGACAGTCAAATGAATCGATGATCTGTAACATCATGATTTCATTACGCTGGAGCTATGGCTAAAAACCGTCTTTCTTAGTAGCAATGGCAACTGCCATGAAGTATCCGCGCAGTGACCATAGCGCAATTCCGAACAGCGTCGTACATCATCGCGCACTACCGCGTACAATCTCAGACTCCATGTTAAACAAGCAATTTTTGAGTGTTGATGCCACTAATGTAGACCGAGATGTACTGTGCCGTAAACGACTGGTCTCAACCTCTTACATGCGGTATTGCGGCCTTGAGAGACAAAATAAGTTTTCGAAACCGGCGTTGGGTAAGTGTTTACAACGAGCTGTAAGCCCCTAAGCGAGATATACCATACCTGGGATTCGCAAGCGGGCTACTGTAGAAAACTTACTGTTTTCAGAGCACTGATTCTCGTTGATGCAAAATGGTAACATGGAAGGACTGGAATTGAATGTTGCATAGTGAATAGATCGTACAAAACCTTCCCAGCTTTTGCATCCGGTGTATCAGCCTTTTGGACCAATGATTGTGATCTTGCCAACCGACAGGCATCTTTCGTGTCTCAAATTCCATTCCCATGTCAACCGCAGAACCACAAAGACCACGAAGCAGAGTTGTGCTGCGAGTTCTTGTGGCGGCTTTCGCTCCACGCAGCTTACTAAAAGATGTTAGTCTGAGGTTCCTCACCCTGGGAACGCGGCTGCGATGCGACCGCGCAGTGGCCAGTGAAGCGCGAAACGTTGGAACCATTCAACGGCCGATGAGATACTTTGCAGCCATGAGTACAAGAGAGAACGCTGCCGTACACGTACTCCGGTGCATTCACTACACAAGACACTCCAAACCTGACTTCCAGGTTGGTGAGACTTATGATTAGCGAAACCCAACTTTATGAGACTTATGAGTCACGGAACTCAACTTAGTGAGACTTGGGAATGGTCAAACCTTCATACAGGTTGCTGTGAGTAAAATACAAAGTTTTCCATGCACTACGGGCGCTAAGGATGCGAGAGACATGGGAGAATGCGACGAAAGGCCATGTCCAGACTCGAGGGCTCCCTTATGATGTTTGTACCAGACAAAAGTTATTGGACCTCCTCCTCTTTCTCTGCCGTTCGCGCATCATGGCCTGACGACCGCAACCTGCTTCGCTTCTGCTTCCAGAAATCCCCAGCAGACCATCTAGAACGACAGGCAATCATCACGTCTCAAGCGTACCGGCTTACCAGTGTGTGCTCACAGGGCGTCACGAACAGACTCCATCGCGGCTTCTTTCTCCATGATCGTGTAAGTTATTGATATCAGGGTAGACCTTCCCAATGCGACAGCAAGAGTGGGCAGTACCACAAGCACGCGCGCAACCCTTGGCGAGTCGTGCGCCCGCGGTCCCACCGGCCAGCATCTTGGCTACGATAGGGCCACGCACTCAGCCTCACCGTACCAACTCGGTATGAGTATCCGGAAGAGATGTATGGATTTGTAGAAATAGAGGCGGCACGTCCAGCGACTGTGCGGCTTGTCCATCAACACCATGAAACTTGACAAGTTCCCCAAGCATCAGCTCCTGTTCCCCGGACCAACTCCCATTCAGCCTCTGAAGCGGCTCTCTGAGGCTCTGGGAGGGAAGGTACATCTCTACGCCAAACGTGAGGACTGCGACTCTGGACTCGCTTTCGGAGGCAACAAGACCCGTAAACTCGAATACATCATCCCGGATGCGCTCGCTTCTGGCGCCGACACTCTTGTCTCCATCGGCGGCATCCAATCGAACCAGACTCGGCAGGTGGCTGCTGTAGCCGCAAGTCTTGGTCTGAAATGCGTGCTTGTACAGGAGAACTGGGTGAACTACCAGGACAACGATGGCGTCTATGATAAAGTGGGCAACATCGAATTGAGTAGGATTCTGGGCGCTGATGTCAAGCTTGATGCTTCAGGGTTCGACATTGGCATTAGACAAAGCTGGAAAGCTGCGATGGACGAGGTTGAGGCGAAAGGAGGCAAGCCTTATGGTATTCCGGCTGGCTGTTCGGAACACGAATACGGTGGACTTGGTTTTGTAGGGTTTGCGGAGGAGGTCAGACAGCAGGAAGAGGCACTTGGGTTCAAGTTCGATTACATTGTCGTGTGTGTGGTTACAGGATCGACCATGGCGGGTATGGTGGTCGGATTCGCTGCGGGCGGTCGCGCTGACAAGGTCATCGGAATCGATGCCTCTGCAAAACCGCAAAAGACGAGAGACCAGGTCTTGCGCATTGCCAAGAATACTGCAGAGCTTGTGGAATTGGGCAGAGAGATAACGGAGAAGGACATTGTGATTGATGAGCGTTTTGGCGGCCCGGAGTACGGACTTCCGAATGAAGGTACCATGGAGGCAATCAGGCAATGTGCCAGGCTTGAGGGCATGCTCACAGACCCAGTGTACGAAGGCAAGTCCATGGATGGTATGATTCAGATGGTGAAGAATGGGGAGTTTCCAGAAGGCTCGCGCGTACTGTACGCTCATCTCGGAGGCGTCCCAGCTCTGAGTGCTTATAGCTCCATTTTCAGGGATGGATGAAAATGGCAAAAGAGTATGAAGGCATCCCGGAATGCACTGGACGCGAACAGGCTCCCCAACGTGCCACCCTATTGTTAGCCTAAAGCATAGAGATAGGAACGTCGAGCTTATCTCTAATACTATAATAGTAGGAGAAGTAGTGAGCCACTGCGCTCGGGTTTCCGAGAAGCGATCCAGCTACACGGCTCGAGGCAGACAGTGAAAGCACAAAATACTGCATGGAAACAGATGTATCCAGGAATATCGGGCGAAGGGCTTCTACCAAAGTGGATGTGAAAGTCTGCCATTCAGTGTGCACATGAACTATACCACCAATGTAATAGCCAATCAACAAAACGCCTCGCTAATCAACAATGCTATGCCATGACAGGCTCCTTACTCCTGAAGGCCACCCAACTTGCGCAAGCGCTCCGTAACCGCATCTATCAGAGCAGTCTCGCGCTCCAGAAGCTGCATAACTTGGGCAATCTTCTGCTTCCTGAAGTCGGCCGGCACTCTTGAACTTGTGCTACCGCGCAGTGAGTCCTCATCATCCTGACCCTCTGTTTCTGAATCAGGTACGCTTTGGGCTTCTTTAAGGAGCTCCTGCTTCAAGTTTTTCGCCGCCTGAAAACGCCCTGTCAACGCCGCAGCCTCCTCACTCTGTTCTCCTTCTCCTTTTCCCAGAGTGCTGCTCAGTCCATCAACCTCCCTCATCCATGCCTCTTCCCTCACACTCATTTCCTTGCCACCCAAGCCAGCAAGTCTCCTGCGAAGATCCTCAACCCGCTTTTGCAAAGCCTCATTGTGCGTGTTCACAGCGCTGATGCGTTGATCGACCTTCTCTCTCGCATAAACATGGTCTCCATCTTCCAATTCCTCATCCTCGGCTCCAGTGACTGCATCGATCTTGTTGGCAATCTCCTCAACCTTGCGGACTTGCTCTCTAAGCTCCTCCTGCATGCGCTCACATCTGCGGAACAGATCAGCTGCAGCGAGACCAAGCTTGTTGGTTTCGCCGGAGAGTATGCGGTGAGCTTCGGTCAAGATTTGTAGCGTTGCCGGCGAGAAGCGGACTTGGGAGGTAAGATCTGAACGCTTGAGCGACGTGGTAGCAAGTAGGGACGGAAGAGCTGAGGATGCGAAGAAGGCTTCAGCAGCGTGGTAAGGTTGGCGGCTCTCGGCAGCTGGTAGAGCACCCACATCTGGTGCGAAATCAGTGTAGATGGAGGTATTGGACGGAATCTCGAGAGTAGCTGCTTGAGGGAGGTTTGAAGTCGAGCTGAGTACGAAGTATCCGAGGTCGGAGTCCACAAGTGCAACACACGCTGCAGGAGTTGTAGTGTTGGTGCCCGCATATTCGGCATCGAAAGCAATCACCTGCTCTAGCTGGCTCTTCTCGGTATCGAACAGAACTTCCATCCGGAAGCCAGCACCGGAATCAGTTGGTCCAGATAGCTCATCTTCCAAGCTCGCGATCCATGGCGACAGAGACAGGCTGTAGACACCCGTGGAAAGGGTGAGGAAGAATGTGTAACGGCTGGCTGAATCGAAGTACGGGTTACGAATGTCCATGCCGTGACTGAAAATTGGCCAAACAGTAGTAGACCTGTCGGCAGAAGGCTCGACAACGATTGTCTCCACAATCAGGAGCTCGGAAGGCTCCTCTTCCGACACGAAGCGGCGTTTTGAAAGCAGTTGCTGTCATATGGATCAGTATTTGAACGGCAGACACTCAAGCGGATGTACGCACCTTCTTCGACGGCAACCACTGCGCTTCAACCCCATCAAGGTCAAGGCAAACGTGCACATTGCCCGCGTCAGTTGCCAGGCAAACAACGTTCACCGACAGACCTTCTGATTCAGATTCCGCGATTTCGTCCTCATCCAACATAAGCGCTTCATCATCGACCTTGGCTGCCACAACGAGGATATCGGTGACTTGTCCGAAGTCTGGCTCAGGAGTCAAGCGCATCGGACCTTGAAGCTTCGGGATTGCTGGTGGGCTTGAAGGTCGCTTATAGACCTCGTTGGTGGCAAACTCATCCAAGTAGATAGGATCTTGGTTGTCAATGTCCGCAAGCCACTTCTGCTGCTGCTCGGTTATGCGCTTCTCATCCTCCGAAACTGAGGAGTCGCTTTCAATAATGGAAGCTCGAGATACGACGGAGGTAGTCAGAGATGGCAGTGTGGTGGGCGTCGGGCGCCATTTGGTGGGCATGAGCGGACAGAGAGCGTACACATCACCTTCTGTCATGGCAATCCAAAGAGTCATTGGAGCCCACCCATGCTCGTCGGACCGTCCAAGTCCACCAAAGCAAGCAGAAGCTACCTCCATCTCCACAGAATCTGGTGAGAAACCCTTGCTTGTACCGTACTTGGAAGCCCGAAGATCATCGCCAGAGGTTTGTGCATTAGCGAGCTTCCTCAGGTCAACAGCAAGTGCTGGCTCGTCGAAAGAATGTCGTGAATTGCGATCCAGCTCCCATAAGCGCACACAAGCATCAGTAGTAACGGTGACCAGACAGTCAGACGCGCCCAAAGGATGCCATAATGCAGAGACAACAGGTGCTTGCTCCAAAACATGTGCTGTAGGGCCAAGCTGGAAGGTCTTCAGCCGGAGAGGGGTAGTATCCTGGGGTGGACTGAGGTGAGACACGTCGGGGAGGATGGCAACATGAACAGTATGGCTCGTGAGAATTGCCATGTACTCCATGCTTGGGCTGACAACAAGCTGCCTGATTTGGCCTGCGACTGGGGTCTTTAGGACCTGATGATTGTCAGCGTGAGCTCTCACTCCTCAACACCATCTTATTCACCCTGTAGTACAAGTCTTCATCCTCAATTCCACTCTCTCCGTTACCATTCTGCCTGGAAACACCTCTCGATCTACCCAAGCTTTGTCTGCATTTCTGCTCTTGCGACTCTCCTGCGTCCTTCAACAGCACAAGATCGGTCCACCTAATTTCGTTGCCCACAGCGTAGAAGACTTCGGTATCTCGGTGTGCAATTATGCGAGACGGTCCAGCGTAGTCAAGCTTCTTGCCACTGCCGTTACTGAGTGCGCTGGGTGCCTTCGCATTGGGAACTGGTTGGAAAAAGTCGAAGCCAGGCGAAGGCCTAGATAGCCAGGAAGGCGTGTGGGCGAGCACCTTGGACATGGTAACGAATCGTGCACCTAGAACTGCAAAGTGTATCAAAGCATTATGATTGGGGAGAAGATTCCCTAATAAAGTACATGCGCTGGACAGGTAAAGCTGCACGCGTTTCCGTGAAGGTGAAGCTCGGACCCTGCTTCCATCACAGCGCGGAGTGAAGCAAGCAAGACCACCGAACAAGCAGCACTTCCAAACCCTGTACACCACACAATGGCGCCTTTAACTGTGCGCAACACTGTCGATCGGCTTGACAAACCAAGCTCCTACGCCACTAGCAAGGTGCGTATGCGACACAACCTTCTCCACAGGACTCAACATTGACAAATCTTAGCAAAAGCGTCGTAGATACCGCAACCCGGATGAAGAGGAGCGAGAGAAGTCGCCTGAGGTGGAAGACAAGTTGAAAGATGCGACCACCCTATATGTGGGCAACTTGTACGCTACTACATTGATGACCATTGCACGAGCTTGTGCTGAGATGTTACAGGTCATTCTACACAACCGAGGAACAGATTCACGAACTCTTCTCCAAGTGCGGCGAGATTAAGCGACTCGTCATGGGCCTCGATCGTTTCCAGAAGACTCCCTGCGGATTCTGCTTTGTCGAATACTACACACATGCCGATGCGCTGGACTGCTTGAAATATATTGGCGGCACAAAGCTGGATGAGCGTATCATCAGAACAGATCTGGATGAGGGCTTCGTAGAGGGCAGACAATACGGCAGAGGCAAGAGCGGTGGTCAGGTTAGAGATGAGTACAGAGACGAGTTCGACCCAGGTAGAGGAGGCTATGGAAGGAGGGTGCAAGAGGGCTACGCAGACGAGTACAGGTGATCTTGGGCGCTTGGAGATTAGCTGAGGTTCAGGCACGGCGTTTGGCGTACGAAAAGGGCAGGCAAATACCAGGACTACGAGCACCTGCACTTGCATGGCGAAGGCTTCTTATGACAGGTGTAAGATAGGTCTAATTTATTATGAGACGTCTAAATGGACCAGAATCTTGAAAGCGAGTCTAGCGATCTATGCGAGTTTATTTCTCCACAGTTGCCTCCATCACCTGTTGCATCCACCAGACATGGATTCTAGCATCTCCTGTAAGCTCCGGATGGAAGCTCGTGCCAAAGACGTTCCCTTGTCTAACAGCCACGATGTCTCCCTCTTCACCCAGGTCTCTAGCATTCTCTCCCTCCCTCTCTTGCAATGCCTTGGCTCGCCCTGGTAGCTTCGCCATGATCTCGACCTTGACTCCAGTAGCCGCTTTCGCCTTTTCACCCTCCGGTGCTTTAGATGGGGCAATGACCGTATCTTCCAGCTTTGCCTGTAGCTCTTGAATTCCAGGCTGCGGCTCCAGCAGCTTTTCTACCACAGGTGCGCGAATGAATACACTTCGAAACGGCTTCTTGCTTGTCTCAAATTCTTCGCCTCCAGCGGATGCCAGGAACGGAAGGTCTAGGGCTGCCTCAAAGCTTTCCACCTGCCGACCGAAATGATTTCTGTTCACTCTGACATCCAGACCACCAATGAGCTCCTGGCCCGTCTGCTTCGTCCGGTTCGCACTCTCAGCCAGTAAGATTAGACCTGCGCAAGTTCCCCATACCGGCTTACGTTGGACCTTGACGAATTCGCGAAGAGGCTCAAGAATGCCGGACCGAGCGGCGACCAGTGAGATGGTGGTACTCTCGCCTCCAGGAAGGATCAGAGCATCGCAGGAAGAGAGTTGCTCAGGCGTCCGCACTTCGATGAAGTTCCATGCTATTTGTTGCTGAGCATTTGTGGACGATAGGAACGAGGCCGCCTGGCGGAGACATTGGATATGCTCGCTGAAGGCGCCTTGCAGAGCAAGCACGCCGATGGTAATCGTAGTCATGTCATTTCGAAAGTTGTTTAAGGTTTCACAGGATGAGCGGCTTTCCGTCTGCGCCGAGGGCGGAGGCGGAGGCGGAGGAGCATCATCAGCAGCGCGAGTCATGCAGCGTGAATTCGCCTGTGGCTGCATGGATGTCCGGAATCGTGCTGTCGGACATACTTCATGCACATTCGGCAACTTTGAGGCTGTGATGACGGTCTACATTTGCTGACGAGAGATGCTGATATAAAGGCAGCAGTAATGTTCCTGTTCGCTTCGTTACCTGTTGAGAAGGTGGTAGTAGGAAGGCACGCATGAACAAGATGATAGCAACTCGTATTAGTCGACCACGTAAAGACGAGATCACATGCTGGCTACTTGATACTCGTACACTATGGCCAGGCGACAAGATTGAACGTGCTGTAAGCGAGACCGGGGTTCTTGGTGGAAACGACATTGACTCTCAATAGGCTCCGGAAGCACTCAATCTGATCTCTCACAAAGAGCGGCAAGCATGTCTCAGCAAGATGTTCATCGCTGATGCACGAATGGCACTGGGCTCGGCTTTACTAAAACGTCTCTTCGTCTCCGAATCACTAGGAATTCCATGGCACGACGTCAAGTTTACCAAAAGAGGAGATCCAGTCCACGGCAAGCCTTGCGTTCTGCTTCCGGATGGTGTCTCGTCTCCTCTTGACTTCAACATATCCCATCAAGCAGGACTGGTAGCTCTCATCGGCTGGAATGGAACGTCGAAACCGATCTCTTCAGAGTCTGTCGGAGAGAACGATCCGATTCATGTTGGAGCGGACATTGTCTGTGTCAACGAGCGGGACGACTGGCGGAACATTGATCTAGAAGGCTTTGATGGCTGGATCGATATTTACGAAGAGATCTTTTCAGAAGAAGAGCGCTGGGATATGAAGTTCAACGTTGACTCCGTGACCCTTCTGGACGGCCAGATACTCACAGCGGAAGAGATCGGCCGCCATGACCGATGTCTTCGAAAGGATGTGCCGCTCACTGTAACAAGGATGAACGGCCAACAAGTGACGTTCAACAGCGATCTTCTCCTTGAAGCAAAACTCCGGCGATTTTATACCTTCTTCTGCTACAAAGAAGCTTACATCAAACTCGCTGGAGAGGCGCTGCTTGCACCCTGGCTTAAGCAGTTGGAGTTCCACAATGTCAAGAGTCCCAAAGCAGGAACAGTGGCAAGATGCTCTACTCATGGGACCTGGGGAGAAAGGATTGACGATGTTGAGATCTTGATGCGAGGCAATAAGGTTGAAAATGTGAAGATGGTCATCCAAGCTTTTGAAGAAAACTTCATGTTTGCGACCGCTGTCCAAGGAAATTCTAAGACTGAAATACCGCCTTTTGAGAAGCTCGACCTCGAACATGATATTCTGGCGGTTGCAAACATGGCATGAGCGCCTCAGGAACGGGCAGGACCTGGTGCAATTTCACTGCATATCACACCTGAGCAAGGCGCCTCGAAGAGCGACGATACTGACATACAGGCAGGGGAGGTGCAACGAGCTAAGGTACCTTCGCATGGCGGCCCTCTTTCACGAGTGTCTTCAGCCTCGCAGATCGCATTCGTCCTTCGGGGGTCGAAAAGCACACGGCTACTGGCATTGCACGCTCTCTTCAGCCGCAAACAAGTGCCAAAAGTTCAGAAGAATGCATAGCCGTGGACATATCGCAAACACCCAGAGAGGAATGCAATGAGCGCATTAGTCGGAGCGAGACGACCGACAGTCTGCTCATATGTGGATCGGCAGACGACAGCTGAGCTCCAATGTCCAGGATGCCCTAAAGCCATCACCGATCGATTCACGTTACAGCGAGTAAGGCGTGCTCCTGCGAAGCTTCCGGGTTTGCTTTTAGCTGTCTGCGACACGCGCGACACGCGCGACACGACACGACAAGGCTGGCGGCCCGCGATCCTCGGCTGTGTGGAAGCTTGAAGCTTCCAGACTGCCCCACCATACGTCACGCTACTTTTGTTCACATGCAGGTTGCCTTATCATCCGCCAGAAAGCGCGACGAATGCGTGTTGGGGGTGGAATGCATCATAGCGCTGCTACGCAATCTGACTGTTGCACGCGTGATCACGGATGTTCGCAGCATAAAGGGGTGGGCTACCCCTTGTGGACTCTCCTCAGCTCGATCTATCGCGAATTGTGCAGCGCAATTTCATGCCGACTCGAAATCCCTTGCAAGTGGTGACCCTAAGCATTCCTTTTACGCTTGAAGAACTAGCTCAGAAGTGAAGCCACTGCGTCTGATTGCTACATTGTCTTTCTCGAGTTGTGTTGTCGGTCACTGGACGAGCATTCAATCAACATGTCATCAGAAGCCATAATTCAAGTACTCCAGACCCCAGAATTATTAGAACAGATCCTCTCGTATCTGCCTCCTCTCCAACTCCTCCGTATACAGAGAGTTGCGCAACTCTGGAATGGGACTGTATCCTACTCACCTGAGCTCCAGCGCCTGCTCTTCATGCGGCCCGACTGGCGACTAGAAGCGAAAGCATTCGATCCATGGCGTGAAGTGAACAAACCCGGCGAACGGCCCAAGAACAACCGCATGCTAAGACGGGTGCTGGATGGTGCATACCCTACCGTAACGCTCAAGGTGACCGATAGCAACCCAGAGCCACCACGAAAAAGTAGCGACCAAGAAATGACATCTGACGGGACTTTGATGTCGGAAGAAGCTCCAAGCGACGGAGCGTTTACACCGGCCAGAAGACGTAGCGCAGGACACTGGTCGTGGGACCTCAACATATCTTACCCAGCCGATCACCCTCCCCACACCGACCTCGCTCTGCAGTACGAAAAGGCAAGCTGGAGGAGAATGTACTTGTCGCAGCCGCCATGTACCGCGCTTCACTTGGTTAGGAGATGGCAGAGGACTGCCGAGCCAGTGCTTGAGAATCCCGAAGGCATAAAAATGGGCGAGTTTGTTGATGTGGCGGCCAAGCTCAGTCTCACACCGTACAATAGGCTGTTCAAGGCTAGTGACGGAGATTGGCACTTTGAGGCTCCAATAAAGTGCAGTCGCTATGAGGAACAGGCCGAACGCAACGGGCAGGTGCGCTATGATAATTGAGCATAGCTGGGCGAGCGACGAGCAGCATGCACGATGTTCTTTGTAACTTTGTTAAATTGGATGTACGATATAGGCGTTTGATAGATTCTGCTTGGCGGCGCGTTGCGGTTAAGGGATCCTTCTTAATGGCCATCTATTTGTCAGATATGATACCACATTGTACAGTCGCAATCCAATCTTCTGTATCTTCTGCACTTCTTCCTGACATGGTTCCTCCTCGCTGGCTCCATTCCAGACCTTTGAGTAGAGCGCCCGCCTTCCAGTTAACTCCTTCAGTGATCTTACAGTGCTTCTTGATGATACAAATACCCGAACGCCGCCATGCTGTTTTTGGTATTCCAGTAAAGCCATTCACAACGCCAGACCATGTTCGAGCCTGCCGATCCATTTGGCAGTCTCATACCTCCTCTTCGGGCGCCTCGTTTCCATCCGTCGTCTTGACATCTCCGAACGCCGTACCGCCCGCATAGAGTTGATGATTCTTGTTGTCCGCGCCAGCCTCAAGCTCCGTGCTCGTCGCAATGGGTTTGTTGCCCCTGAACCGTTTTCTCATGTCGATCATGCCGCGTTTACATTCGCCGTAGCCGCGCTTGAGTTGCTGACATTGCGTCGGAAGTGTCTCAAGGAGAGGAGGTTTCAGGCAATCTATCGGCTTATTTCGGTACACCATCACACAGTCGGAGTTTTGAAGACATTGTGCGAGTGCCGCACCTGAGAAGATATATATTAGAACAAGAGGAGTAAGGGTAGGCTTGCAGGAAAGGCGTACGGATGTCTTTGCAGGAAGATGGCATTGTGGGGGCAAGGAGCAAACGCTACCGCAGGACTATCGCATGCCCATGTACAAGCACTGTATACTGAAGTGCTCCGTAAGATGTAAGGTGCTGGAACGTAGACTCTTGACCCGAATGGAAAGGGAATGTCGACAATCCAGATACCTTACTCTCGTGATAGGCTTGGCCGGCCTCGGTCATCAAGCAATTCCCGAATCCGAACAACGGGCGCTCCCGCAGAGCCGCATCCCTTTGAAACACCGCCCACATGACGTTTGCGATCCGTCTCTTCTGAATTGAAGCGCACATGTGCATTGCTTTGGACACATTTCGAACCGTTCTATCTGCTTGACCGCTCAGTTACATCTGCATAATTTATAGTGTTGTCATCTGCAGCCATATCACCCTGCTTAGCGACACTGTTTGCCTCCTGTGCGCCCGTTATCGAACGTCGCCCGAGCATCGGTTGATGAGAAGAACATACCATTGAGTTTAGACCGACCGTCATTCGTTCTGTTTGTACGGCCGACGAAGGAGCTCTATCTTTTCCCCCGTAATTCATAAAACGGACCGCGATGCCGCGGGTACCGTTCATCGGGCGATTGTTCTTGTACGTAACCCATTCGCATACTCTCTTACCCTGCTCTCAAGGAGCACGCCCAGAGAGAATTGTAATTGACGTATGTGTCTTCAGCCAAGAATATCTGGCTCTGATAGGGTCATTCATCCTTATCGGTTTCGAAATATTCGCTCGAGCATTTACTCTCGCGCTCCGTGAGTTCTGTAACCCGCCAGTGAATGATATGTCCATTGACAACAGCAGCTGCACCTGCCTTTCGATTCTTATATCAGAGCTCTAGGAAAGCGTTCAATCTATTCTCTTCCACGCATAGTAAGAAATCCAGAAACAGGAAGAAAGGTGCGTCGTTTCTTAGCTCCCGCGATTCTCATTACTGAGTAGTGCTAGCTCTTGTCACAGCGATCGCGCAAGCCTCCGATTTCGTGGAGATATGCGAGCTTTTCGGCTACCAGGCGGAAGAGCACATCGTTCAGACCGGTGATGGCTATCTTCTTGGCCTCCATCGCCTAGCGTACAAGAAAGGCGAAGAAGACAAGCGTGTCAACAGTGGGCAAGGCAGTATTCAGAAAAAGGTGGTCTACCTCCACCATGGCCTCATGATGAACAGCGAGGTTTGGGTATGCTTGTCGGAGAAGGAGCGTTGTCTTCCTTTCTTGCTTGTGGAGCAAGGCTACGATGTTTGGGTAAGTCATTCGTTGCGCTGGTATTGATGTGAGTCTGACAAGGTCCAGCTCGGAAACAACCGTGGCAACAAGTACTCGAAGAAGTCTGTCCATTACTCACCCACTAAACCAGCTTTCTGGAACTTCAGTATCGACCAATTTGCCTTCCACGACATCCCAGATAGCATTGCCTACATACTGGAAACGACATGTCAGCGGTCACTCTCCTATATTGGTTTCTCCCAAGGAACTGCGCAAGCATTCGCCACACTCTCGATCCACCCAACGCTCAATGAGAAGGTTGATGTTTTCATTGCGCTTGCTCCGGCTATGGCACCTCCAGGCTTAGCTTCGGGCATTGTAAGCTCGTTCGTCAAGGCCTCTCCGGAAGTCTTGTTTCTTGCCTTCGGCCGCAAAGCAATTCTTGGGAGTGCAACCATGTGGCAGGCTCTGCTTTATCCGGCTATCTTCACATGGTTTCTCGACATGAGTCTGCGCTTCTTGTTTGGTTGGCAAACAAAGAACATCACACCACACCAGAAGCTGGCTGCCTATCCCCACCTTTACTCCTTCACCAGCACCAAAAGTGTTGTACATTGGTTCCAAATCATACGCAATGGTACTTTCCAGATGTACGACGATGAGGTGCAAGCGCCGCTAAGTATCACAAATGGCGCCAAGTACTACAAGGTGGCGAAATTTCCGACAAGGAACATCAAGACTCCTATCGTACTGCTCTATGGAGGCAGTGATAGCCTGGTAGACATCAAAGTCATGCTAAAAGAGCTACCGAAACACACAATCGCGAGGGAGGTGCCCCATTACGAACATCTGGATTTCCTTTGGGCTTCAGACGTCGACAAACTGGTATTCCCACCAGTGATTGACGCTCTGGAATTTCATGCTTCTGGCAAGGGTAGAGATGGAGGGGCGGTATTGCGCAGTTCCAGCAGTCAAGCACCGTCTACTGTGCAGCCGCCAAGCTACTCCGAAGATGAGCGGATCCCAAAGGTACCAGCGGGCCCAAACGGCAACGATTCGAGAGAGGACACTGATCACGGCGGAGACACAGTGAAGCAGCAACAGACTTCCAGTCTCCCTACATCGCCAGGTCGAGAGGCGCCGCAAGGCAGGGTCGTGGCAGTAACATCGGCATCCCCAAGGCAGACGCCACGCTCACCAATCAATTCGCAATTTACAGACACATCGGCCAAGTCAAGGCCAGAGGGATGGTGGTCATCAGACGATCCGGGTGACAGGTCTGAATCTCCTTCGCCAGGGCAATGGCATGCTCCACAGTTTGGCCCAAGGACCATACCGACGGCTGAGCAAGGTAGTACTCGCTCGGCACGACATAGAGCACAAACCAGCTCAGATAGCACCCGCTCCAGCGATGCTAATTTCAGCGAGCGAGGCATCACTTTGGGAGGCGGTAAGGCCCACGCCGTCGGCGGTCTAGTGAGCAGAGAGACCGCAGCGCAGAGTTTGAGGAGTGCGACTGGCAGCCTGAGTAGCATTGACAGAGATGTTGCGAGGGATAAGAAGAAGGGCCGGAAAAGGTAGACTTCGTACAGAGCATCAATGAGAGTACTTACATACCTTACTGCTCGAAAGCTTCACTCTGGTTCCGATCCAGCCGGAGCAGTAGGGATCTTGCATCGTCCGTCCGAACAGAGTAAGGAACCCCTTGTGTTAGGAAGCGTGGCAGTTTTGATGGCGCAAACTAGTGCTGAGGATCCTCCAGCCACGCTATGCACGAGGAGATCTCGTCGGGGCTTGGGCAGCTGGATTGCTTGGATCGTGTGGAGTAGAAGACGCGTCGTCTGCTCAGCTGAGGTGGCCTTTCTTCATGAGGTGTGTAATCGTATGCATGCAACAGGACGAGGCGGCATGCTTCCTGGCCAGTGCCAGACCTCCACGACGTCTGCAGGAGATGCAGCCCAAGTTCGTTTCAAGATACAGGTAGCTACGATGTTGCCAATGCACGCCGTGGCCGTGACTCTGACGGGTGGACGAGATGGTGCAGTCATGAGAGACTTGAGACTTGCTATTAACTACATGTAAGATAGCCATGCGTGACAGAGATGTCGGCTTTACGTGTGATGGTCGCCTTGTTGGACGGAATTAGTACCAATCGAGTTGGGCGAGAAGGGATCTGTGCGCCGAGGCCGTTGCGGGGCCCCTGCCACACGTTGTCCTGAACGGTTGCTAGGCGTTGCAGCAGGTAAACAAAACGGCTGGGTGGTTCATAGACCTTGCAGCCGCCCACACCTGCATCCCCTTCCAATCCCACTCCACACGCCACGTATAGCATCTCTTCCCTTGTATCTATACATTCCTCCCTATCCTGTCGAAAGATAAGCTTGCGCATCTTCCGCTTCTCACTCTACCCCTCAATCCAACTCAAAACCCCAACAAGGACTACAAGTTCATTCTTGTTCTCCTTTCGAGTTGTTCTCGTAACGATTCGAGAGGCGTACAAGAAGGAACTCCCTTCATCCAGTAAATCTGGATTTTGACGCAAGAGTAGGTCCCTCATCCACAGCTTGTACACCGAGCATCATAGCTAACGGCTGCCCACAGGTTCCGATTCCCTTCAGTGGTACGCCGCCCTTACACCTTAAACCCCCTTCGCTTTTACTCATACCAGTCTTTAGTCTTCCCGTCCTCGTACCGGAGTGATACTGTCGAACAGTCTACAGAGGTCAAGGTAGACGAGCAGGTCAACCTTTCCACTTCGCGCCCCGGACGGGAAGGTCACGAATCTCGCTACTCCTCCTACACCTCCGGCCCGCGCAAAGACCGGCGCTACGAGGAGGACGTGAAAGTCTACGAAGAAGACAGGTACCGTCCTGGTCGTAGAGAAAAGACTGTGAGAGTGTACGAAGAGGACCGTTACGCACCCCGCGATAATACCCGCATCGACGTCGATCGTGAACAGTGAGTTTAACGTTCCTAACGGCGTTGCAGAAACGCCTGCCCTTTGCTTGGAATCACGTTGTTCTAGTGCCCATACCCTACTCCTCTCGCGCTACACAACTCATAATAGCACACTGAGACACCTTACTGACATGGCTTTGTTCTACAAGATACCGCGAGCCCTACCAGCGCTACGCCGACGTACAATTCGACACAGAAAGCCCTATCGACGTAGCTGAACGAGAGTTCCGCACACGCACCACCCCATTCGCTGAAGAGTTTACCTCTTCTCGTTGGCAAGACAAGTCTACCTACCCTCGTGAATTTGTTGAGGGGCAAGGTTACTCCGCACCAGCTGAGAAAGTTCGGGTCCACGAAGAGATCCGCACTACTGTCGACGAACCCAAGCACAAGCTTGACATGGGATACTACGACGAGGACGGCCATTACCACTCCTTTCGTCACGGTCTTCACCGCGCAGCCGACCGCATCCTCCACCCGATCCACGGAGGCAGACATCACCGCACTGATCGCGAAGAAGACGTTGTCGTGGAAGATCGCGAGATTACCATGTCTGCTCCCCGTCGTGAGCCCACCGGTCGCTACGTCG
Organism: Zalaria obscura; assembly: GCA_024184665.2. NCBI lineage: Eukaryota > Fungi > Ascomycota > Dothideomycetes > Dothideales > Zalariaceae > Zalaria > Zalaria obscura. The sequence goes on along the minus strand of JAMKPW020000018.1, from coordinate 185,700 downwards.
AGCGCGGTGGCATCCCCAATACCATCACCATCCCATGCCACCATATCCGCATTGGCGATCTCCTGATTCTGCAGGGTCGTCCATGCCAAGTCATCCGCATCACGACGTCGGCGCAGACGGGCCAGCACCGCTATCTCGGAGTTGATCTCTTCACCAAGCAGCTGCACGAAGAGTCGTCTTTCGTCTCGAACCCTTCGCCATCCGTTATTGTTCAGAACATGCTCGGCCCAGTGTTCAAGCAATACCGCGTCCTCGATATCCGTGATGACGGCCGCGTTGTTGCTATGACCGAGACTGGTGATGTAAAGCAGGGCCTTCCTGTTCTCGACCAGAGCAGCCTGCTGTCTCGTCTGGAGCAATCATTCAACAATGGACGTGGCAGTGTCAGGGTGCTTGTCATCAATGATGAGGGCCGTGAACTTGCTGTTGACTACAAGGTCATTCATGGAAGCAGATTGTAAATGCGGACTGCATAGCTTCTCAATTGTGTTCATAAAGGGACATGGTCGAGACCTGGAGCTCACGCTTTTTTTCTTCGAGGGATGCACACATCCAGCTTGATGCAGTTGGCATATTCGGTCATGGTCCTCACTGGCTGTGCCTTCGCACTGCACGCCCCACCAAGGAGAATGTGTGCAGCTTCGGTGAGCATGAGGCAGGCGATCAGATAATGTATCTAGTTGTGGAATAAATTGTATTCGCGCTTGAATTGACTCAGTTTTACGGCTTTAAGGCCCAATTGGTGCAAATCAATGTTGATTGTATAGACAGGCCTTCTCGTTGCTTGGTAAACCGGAGCGTGTGGTAGGGTTGCGGCGGAGTCGGGTCCCGGGCTTAACAAGCATTCTGTACTTGTACAGTAAGCTGTGTCGCGGAATCCGGCCCCACGAGACTAATTACACTTAATGTGGTGGCAGAAAGCAGGTTAATTTCCCGGATGCGGCACAAAAAGGCGGCCGCCCCTCCGCGATAAGGCTGAGGATTATTAAGGTTGCGGCTCTGCGGCTCAATTCCACACAGCGTCATGCCGACTGTTTATTCAGCTTTCAATGTTCACGTTCCAGATCTGCCGTGCAATCCACTCTAAACGGGGTCAAATAGGGATAGGCTGAAGTCTGCGAGTCTGGCATCGAGGCGCGGATGTCCCAACGCCGGTCAATTAGTGTTTCGACCTCTTTCCTCACCGCCCTGTGCATCGCGCTGCTGGCATATATAATCGCCTTCGACCTCCGTTTCCACGCCATGATGAGGCCCCACTTGATTAAAGCCATCAACCGTCTCACGAACGTCCCACTTGTCAACCGAGCAGCAGTAGCCCCTCTATCAGCTTCCATTTCTTCTACATTCTATACTCCAACAGCTTTAACCACTCCAATCCACACATCCCGCGCCTTTTCCACCAGCAAGATGGCCTCCCAAATGTCTTTCCTCGACGCCGTGCGCAACCGCCGCTCCGTCTACCCTCTCACCAACAAGGTCCCAATCAGCGAGGACCGCATCGTCGAGATCGCGACCGAGGGCATCAAGCACGTTCCTTCCTCCTTCAACTCCCAGAGTGCCCGCATGGTCGTTCTCCTCAATGCCGAGCACGAGAAGTTCTGGGACATGACCAAGGAGGTCCTCAGGCCTCAGGTCCCAGCCGACAAGTTCGGCGCCACCGAGCAGAAGTTGGACATGTTCAAGGCCGCTAAGGGAACGGTACGTGAAAGATCCTTCATCCTATCTGGAGTCGCGATATCAATTGAGGCGGAGAAGGGCCTGCATCCCTATTGCGGAAGGAACGACTCACTCTACCTTTAAGCCTACCACATGCAGCTAGCATCATACACATCGGCAAGCAACAGCACGCTGACAGAACATCCGCAGATCCTCTTCTTCGAAGACCCAGAGCCAGTCCGCCAGCTCCAGCAAAAGTTCGCCCTCTACGCCGAGCACTTCCCACAATGGTCCGAGCACACCTCCGCCATGCACCAGTACATGATGTGGACCGCGCTCGAGGCCGAGGGTCTGGGCGCCAACCTCCAGCACTACAACCCAGTCGTTGACCAGAAGGTCAAGAACGAGTACGGCATCAATATGGAGTGGGCGCTCAAGGCCCAGCTCGTGTTCGGTGGTTTCACTGAGGGCGGCAAGGAGCAGATCGGCGAGAAGAGCTTCCTCCCACTTGAGGAGAGGTTGATCATCAAGGGCAAGAACTAGGGGACGGTAGATTTTTAGAGGTCCAGGGTGGATAGAGTCATGAATAGAGAGATAGAGTAACGCAGCGAGCACATTGCTTTCGCGCAAACCACTTTCGAACAACTATATGTCCAATCCTGCGTCATCTCTCCTGAAATTACACGCATAGCTGAACGTGCGAGAGTGTATTCAGGGAATACAAGTTGAGACATGGCCCACACGAGATACTCCATCAAGCAAAATGGTAGATTGCAACGTATGATGAGTGCGCGCTTTTTGGAAGGTGGTACGCAGCATGGAATTGCTCTCGACTGCTTAGATTTTGAGTTCTGAATGGTGAAGAGATATCCAAGTTCACCCATATGTACAGTCCATCTATAAGAAAAGAAATACAGACGCCATCGCCATGCATCTGAAAAAGAAAAAGATTTTACGAAATATCCCCGAAACATCATTTGGCGCTTAGCAGGCGCTGAGGTCGTACTTGATGTTCTTGGCCGAGTTGCCATAAACACCGAAAGATGGGCTGGAGGTGTAGTCCTGGTAGGCGTACCAGAAGATGTGGATCTGGTTGAAGGCGGCGCAGGCAACCTGGCGCCAGTACTTCTGGGCGTTGGCGGTGCTGGCGACGGCGGAGCCGTAGTTGGGGCCAGATACTGGCCAGCCGGTCTCGGTAACCCAGACCCCTGTGATTTGAGTCAGCAAGGCCCTCATTTCATTTATGTTACACGAAGGAAGACGGGGCAGCTTACATTTGCCGGGGGAGACATTGTTCACGACGTTGCGGACAGCGTTGACGGAGTCCCAGAAAGTGTCGGCGGCGTCTTCGATAGCGGTGGACTGGAAGTATGGGTATCCGTCGGTGCCGATGAAGTCGGAGGCCTCGATAACAGCAGTGTTGGCGCCGTCCACCCACGCGGTCCAGGTGTCAACATGTCCGACCTCCTGGGTAACACCCATTGCGCGCACCATACCCCTGACGTCGTAGATCTGCTGTGCAAGCGTCGAGGCGTCGGTGTCGCCACGGTACAGGTCCTCGCTGCCGACGGAAATGGCAATCATCCAGTCCGAGCCGTGTGCGTTGATGGCGGCCTTGAGGGCCTCCTTCTCGGCATTGTAGTGGGCGGCGTCCTCGGTCCAGACGCCGACGAGGAGCTGAGTGCCGGTGGAGATGGCGGCTGGGACGGCATTGGCGAGGGTGTTGCAGTCAGAGGCGGCGTAGACACGGACGGAGGTGAAGTGGCCGGGAAGATCTTGGAGGAGTTGGAAGGCACGCTTCCATTGAGCCTGGGAGGACAATTAGATACTGAAATGGTATGGAAGCGGGAGAAGTCAACGCACCTGGGTCTTGCAAGATCCGTCTGGGTTCTCGGCCGCGACGTTGAAACCCTTCCAGTAGGCAGTGGTGTATGGGAGAGCTGCTACGAGAGCAGTTGCGACGGAGAGGAACTTCATGATTAAGACTATAGACTATACAGTAAAGATGTCTTTGAAATTATAGTAACGAGTGTAAGGAGTGTAAGGAGTGCAAGAGAATGACGAGGTATCTACCTAGGTACAAAAAGAACGAGTGTCGGAGTATGAGGTCTCTGCCAAGTAAATGGGAGACAAGTATGGGCGATGACATTCGCATTATTTATTGATCGAAGCGAAGACGGAAATAGCTCTCCCGCTGCGGGCGGTGGTGGTCGAGTCTAGTGGCGGACGTTGCGGCCGCGGCGGTCAGCTTCACCACCGATTGGCTGAGCGGAGATTGAGCTCGCTGATCCTGGTCACAAACTTACACAAAGGCCATAACAATCTTCTGAATGACAGAATAACTCAGGTTAGTTGCTTGTAAATTGTAATGAGCCCCATCTCGTACATAACGGACCGTGTGGCTGCGTGAAGCTTACGAGGCCTTTCTCTTGCTTTGTATCACAGTGCCGTAACGTGCAGCGCGGAGAGACATTGCAAGCGACGAAGTGTTGTGCTGTCTGGACGGCATTCGGTGCAGCTATATCGCATCTACTATACCAGCCAGCTACGGGCTAAGCCTGCCATTGCCGGCATCTACACCATGCTCGTCGGGGACTTAAACCCTACTCCTTTACCACAACTAACTCACAGCTTCGCACCCTGCTGCCTCCTCTTCTCCCTCTCTTGGTCGCGCAACAGACGCCTTAGGATCTTCCCACTTGGACTCTTCGGTACCACATCGATAAACTCAACACCACCAGCGAGCCACTTATGCTTTGACTTGTGTTTCTCAACGTGCTTCTGGATTTCGCGCTTGACCATTACGTCAGAGTCCTCTAGGCCCACGGACGGTGATTTCACAACGAAGGCCTTCGGCACCTCGCCATCACGGTCTGACGGTACACCAATGACTACACAGTCGTTCACGGCTGGATGTGTGAGCAGATGTGCTTCTAGCTCCGCCGGTGCAACTTGGAGGCCCTATTGATGATTAACCCATGACTGCACCTCATCTTCTGATCGACGGCACTAAGACTACCCACCTTGACCTTGATGAGCTCCTTGATCCGGTCAGTGATGAAGACATGCTCATTGCCAGACTTTGGATTTTTCCTAATCATGGCCTCATCGCCTGTCCGCATGTACCCATCCACGAATGTTTCCCTGGTGGCTTTTGGGTTGTTCAAGTAGCCGAGGACAACTGCAGGGCTTTTGACCCAGAGCTCACCAGGCTGATCATATCCCGTGATCTCGTTCCCTTCGACGGTTACCAGTCGTGCCTCAATGCTCGGTGCGAGGCTGCCGGACGAACCAAACCAGTTGTCGTGAGCGGCGTTCGCGCACACCAGCGTGGCCGTTTCAGTGAGGCCATATCCTTGTTTGACAATCCACTTCGGAAACATGGCTTGGAGGTCTTCTGCTGTCTCTTTCCCGAGAGGCGCTGCGCCAGTGAACATGTGTTTCACTGAAGACAAATCATATTGATCCAAGATGGTTTTCGACTTCGTTAAGAGGATAATGATCGGTGGAACCTATAACCCATCAGCTGGCCTGCAAGGTATCGATCCACGGAGATCTGCGAAGAGATTGATGGTGCACGCTCGGATTGGCTCACCAAGAATAGCATCTCGATGCTGAATCTCTGAATGGCTTCAAGCATGGGCTTGAACTCGAACTTCGGAAGGACGATAACGCCATCGCCACGGTAAGTGCTTGCGTGGCAGATGAGAACGAGTGCATATATGTGGCTCATGGGCAGCAGGCCGAGTATTGTCTCGATGTAGTCCGACTGGTTGCCCGGCTCGATCTGCGTATCTCGCCATGGCTTTTCGTAACTCGCAAATTGCATGACATTCGCAATGACGTTGCGATGCGATATCATGACACCTTTCTGCGATCTCATCAGTTTTAGCTCTTTCGCGATCTCAAACATCATAGCATACCGGTAGGCCAGATGTTCCGCTAGAGTAACACAAAAATGCCGTCCTCCTCTTTCCCTCTCCGTCTTCCCAGTTCAATTTCTCTAAGCTGTCCAGCTTCTTACCCTCTTCTATCAAATCATTGACGGTCTTGTAACCTTCTGAGGTCACTCCAGGAGTCATGCTCTCAGGCACTTCCAGGAGATACACTCTCTCCTTCGGTATGCCAATCCTCTGTGCTGCCTCAAGCGCGGTTGGGAGCAGAGGAAGGCAGGTAAACAGGCATTTCGCACCAGAATCGCGCATCTGGTGCTCGACCTCTCCGACAGAATAGGCTGCGTTTGCCGGTGTCTGTATGCCACCGAGACGATGAGTTGCCCATGCCAAAGGGAGGGTGTCAATCTGGACTACAGTCAGTGGTCGCGCTCATCCGCTCATCCAGTTGACGACGGTACGTACGGTATTGTAGCTGAAAACACCAATGACCTTATCCCACTCTGACCCCACGTTGGGAAGAAATCCAAGCTCCTTGCTCAGTGCCCTTGCGAGGTAGTCTACCCGGTCTTTCACATCGAGCGCAGAATATGCCTTCCCAGTGAGACCACAGGTGTATGGTGGCTTGGAGTAGCCCATTGGATAGCGACCATAGTTCTCGTCGAACATGAACTTCTCTATTGGGATGGAGTCTGGAGGGTCGAAGGGCAGCTTGGGCACCCATTCTGGAGGATAGAAAGGCATGATGTATGCCAATTGGTGTTTGGCTCAGTTCAGGGGAGATTGAAGCGTTCTCTTGGGTTGAGGGTGGTAGAAAGGGTAAATTATACAAAAAGCTGTATGACACAACTTCACAGCTGAGAACGACCGAGGGCCTGGAGCTGACTGTAGCGTCTCTGTGTGTCAGCCAGTCTCGTATGGCTGGCTGAGGAAGTCAATAGCACGAACGATGGGAGATGGGTGTAGTGTGTCTGAACGCCGACGGGATACAGACGTGAAGGGCTGAGGTGGCATGATGGGACCACGCAGCTTAATAGGCTGGCCCTGGCCCATCTGGCGGCACGCGCATACAATGCTCCCGTCCCTCTTCTCTGACCGAGATCCCCACACGCCCCCGGTTTACAGATGCGGGGGTGTTCCCTGTCGGAAGTGAACAACCGGAAGCCTGCCAAGCCTTTCCCTTTCCTTTGGCCGCATTGCTCCCAGCCCTCTGAATTATGTATATATATGTACATACATGGGGATACTTCCAAACTTGATCTGAGTTTGGGATACCGCTATGGCTTAGTAGACGGTCTTAGAATATACTCCGGACCCGTTCTTCGAGGTTATCCTCCGAAAGTGCACAACATGTAATCTGACGCTTCGGCCTTCCTACTTCGGTGACGTCGAAGCTCCTCCGCCGCACGCCCTATCAGGCTGCATCTTTGGGAGTTGATAAGTTCATCACCACGCATGACTCGAGTGCTTTGATTATATCTATGAAGGAGCTGCCCAAGAACACTTCAACCTTGATCTACATGCATCATTGACCTTTCAGTAACTCTAAATCCCTGCAACTGACATCCAATTCGCCTCAAGCCCACCATGTCCCAAGCCGACGCCACCACTGAACGGCCATCTGACCTCCCAAACCCCAAGTCAACAGCCTCCTTTTGGCATTCTGAGCCATCGCCGCTGCTCTTGGGTCATCGGTCGACCCGCGAACTGCCCAATCATGCTGATGTAGTTGTGGTTGGCAGTGGCATTACGGGTGCCAGTGTAGCTCATCATCTCTTGCGACATCATGATGAAGATGGTAAGAAGGAAAATGAGAAGCTGAACGTCGTTATGTTGGAGGCTAGGGAGGCTTGTTGGGGAGCTACTGGACGTGTAGGTCCATCCTTGTTTATTTGCGATACTATTGATTCGCGTCCGGCACCGTAGTGTGTGCTGGGAGAGAGCAAAGTTCCCTATCCACAGACGAGCCCAATCCGATCTCATTAGCTGCCACGACACCTCTGTTACCATTACAAGCTCTAGTATCAGTAACATACCGCCGTAACGAACTGACACCCCACAGAACGGCGGCCACTGCCAGCCTCTACTCTATGATGTACCAACCGACCCTTCGATCGGACATTTCGAGCTCCGTAACTTTGCCTCCATCCAGTCTCTGATCGCTTCTAAATCGATCGACTGCGAATTCTACCCTCAGCCCGGTGTGCGAGCTCTCATGACCTCCGCCGACCTTGCCGATGCCGACAAGTCTCTCGCCACTCTGCAGAAGTCAGATGCTTCACTGGCGGCAAGGGTAAAACTCGTGACTGACAAGGACGAGCTGAAGCGTCTGAAGCTCGGACCGAAGGCCAAAGGCGCAATAGTGACTGATATTGCGGCACGGATGTGGCCGTACAAATTCGTCGCCCGGATACTGGAGGATCTCTTGACTTCGCCCTCAATAGCCGGAAGGTTCAACCTGCAGACGCATACACCTGTCACTGCGATCAAACCCACAGGAGATGCTTCTCAGCCTTGGTCCATCCAGACAGAACGAGGCACCATGACAGCGCGTAACGTAGTTCTGGCTACGAACGCTTACACTTCGCATCTCGTGCCTTCGTTTGCGGATGTGATCGTGCCCTGCAGGGGCCAGATGTCTGCGCTCAAGCCTCCACCAACAGCCTCGGGGGAGAGCCGACTGCAGACGTCATTCGGTTTCGTTGGTCACAGCCAGGATGACTACCTAATTCAGCGGCCGAACGAGCGAGGCGGTCATCTGATGTTCGGCGGTGGACGACCTAACGGACATGCTTTGGGCGTCACTGATGACTCCGTCATCGACGATCGCACTGCGACATACTTGCGCAGGTCGTTGTTTGGTTTGCTAGATCTGGGCGACGGCGAGGAGACAAAAGCGGAGGAGAAGTTGGAGTTGGAAGCGGTTAATGAGTGGACCGGTATTATGGGATTCTCCAGGGATAATGTCCCGTGGGTTGGTCCGGTGCCGTCACAGCCTGGCATGTTCATGTCGGCGGGTTATACCGGCCATGGAATGCCGAATACCTGGTTATGTGGGGCTGCTGCAGCTGCGATGGTCGTGGCAATGGAGGAAGGAGCGGATGAAAAGGCAGCGGTCCAGGCGGGAATCCAGGAAGTTGGGCTTCCGAAATGCTACATTCTGAACGACGCGAGATTGGAGAGAGTAAGAAAGATGGAGACAGTCAGAAAGCAGGACGAGAGGATGATGTTCAAGGCTGAGGCGACGTGAGCCTTATCTGTGGGGTATCATATAGGAGCGCCTAAGGCGTAGACAAGACTAGCTGCTCATGTTGAAGACAAGTGACACGCCATCGTCTCCTGCGGTGACCACAGTCTTTCCACCATCGCCTTGCACGAAGTCGAAGATACCTCCTCCTTCTCCTCCGCCTCTGTGACCCCGCCATTCGCCGACGAAGCCATGTCCGGCGGCAGCTGTGCCTCCTCTTACGTCCCATCTTCTGATCACGCCGTCGTTGCCGCATGATGTGAGAAGCCAGTTGGAGTCGTTGTTGTTACTCTTAACGAACTGCACCTTGATGACTGCCTCCTCCTCGTGCGCCTCCTTGATATGTCTCCTAACCGCGAAGTTGTGCGCCGCATCAAACAATGCAATGCTGCCGTCGACACTGCCGGCAGCCAAGAGAGTAAGCGGTGGCTGGGAGAACGCGAGCGTCTCGACACCATCCGACTGTGCCTGCAAAGCAGCCAAAATCTGGCCTGCTTGACCCGACGCAGCCTGTGACTGACCACCCTTTGGCCCGCCGGCTTGCTTTCCTCCGCCAACTTTGTTCCTTGCTCCTGCACCCTTGGCACCAGATGTAACTGATTGCGAAGGCATAGAAAGTCTGGGCAGGCCGACAATCCGAATATTTCCCTCTGGTCCACCCACAGCGACAATAGCACCACCAGGCGAGACTGTAACACTGTACAGACCGCCAACGACATTGAACCGCTCATCTGCGGCGGTAAGACCCACGACCGCCTGACTCGCGCCCGGATCCGTGAGGCCAGCTGCCGCGGCCTCTCCAAACACATCCCAGACGTACAAGCTTGAGTCCTCAGAGACGGTCGCAAGGAGTTTTCCATCCGGGGTCCAGGAACCCGCAGTACACGGTCCAGTGTGCAGGTAAAAGGCCTGCACAATGTTGAGAGGTGATGCAGTATCGGCAGCATTAATAGTATAGACCCAAACGCTTCCATCCAAGGCGCCCATGGCGAAGGTGTTGGGGTAGGAGGGGTGCGGGCATGGGATGATCCAATTGATTTCCTCCACCTCTTGTGCTGTGCCCACAAGAGGTGCCGCGCCCGGCTGAGAAGGTGTCTTGTAGACGCTCACACGACCGTCAAGGCCGCCTGTGACCACAAATTCTCCCCTAGGTAGCGTGAAGGCAATCGTGTTGATCGAGTCCGAGTGGCCCTCCAGCTTCGCCCATGCGTCCTGGCTCTTACGTTCGACCGGCTGGGGGTTCGTCTGGTACGAAGCGGGCAGAACTGGCGTTTCAGGAGGCGTGCAGTTCCATATATAAGCTACGTCGTCGCCGCCTCCAGTTGCGATGATTGAAGGATCGGTAGGATGTTGCGCAATGCAGAATATGCTGTCTTTGTGGCCGTCAAAGTGTGCTACACTGTCGTTCTGGAGCTGGATCTCCTCGAGCATTCCGTCGTCCTCCTCGTCGGAATCCATGTGTACATCGTCGCCTTCTGGGATCTCTTCTTCTGCCTCCGCCGGGTCGAACATTTCATTTTCTTCCTCCTCCATTCCCTCGTAATCCTCGTGCTCGTCGTGTGCGGACATGTTTGCTAAGGTATACAAGAGCTAGCAGAACACGAAAAGGGAAAGATTGGTATGTTAAATAGCTAGAGCAATTGGTTCATGAGAGCGTTGCTGCTTAGAAATTATCCTCCGGGTTTGGGAATTTGTCTTGGCATGACATCCATTGCCTTCTGCTTCCCGCCGCCCCCGCCTCCTCTCTCACATGTCAGGAATAAATGGAACAATCAAAATTGATTCGTAACTTCCAACATTGATACTGAAAATACATATCTACATACTGTCGGACAGTCCTTACTCATACCAACCCTGGAACACAAACCCGCTCTCTGAGCCGTCCTTCTTAGCATGCTCACCCGTTATCGCTGTCCCGTAGAGACAAGCCCTCCACTTCTCCATGGTTCTTCCACGCCAGTTCCATTATGCGCCTCGGAGTTCCTGTCAAGTCATGACTGGTGATAGGAACGCTCGTTCCGCGAGAGGGAACTAAAGAAATCCGGTCATCCGCTTCATGATCGCGGAAGGCGCGAGTGTGTCTGCGCCAGACGGTATATATCTTCTTGACGTACACGTTTGGACTTTCCAGTCTTGTCGAATGCATGCCAAATGGACAAGCTAAACGGTAGCGCCGCCTTTGCCGAATAGTGTAGGTGGTACCACCTTAGCCTTCGCTGCCGGGTTCCACATCTCTTCAAACTCCATTCTCCTTTTCTCTTCACGAATCTTTCCTCTCAAGGAACCCTTTCACGGTCTCTTTAACAGAGAACCCATTGAACAGCCACTCGTTACTATGTCTGCCGCATTGTGTATACGTGCCGCTCGAGGCGCTTCCGCTGCTACTGTGGCGTTTCTGGGGCGGTTTCGGTGGCCCAGAGCGGTGTTTGGGCGACTGTGGTGAAGCGGTCCGAGACCCTGGCGATGCCGGTAATGCTTGTGATGTGGGATGCATCGCGGCGGAGGTGTCGATTTGGGAGGGTGGTACAGGTGACGCAGAGCGTGTACGAGAGCGCGACCGGCTCCGTGGGCTGACCTTGGATGCAATAGCGTTGAAGAAGCTTCGTTCAGTAGGAGACGGGGCAGTATTGGCACGAGTGAGGTGATTGGAAGTCTCTTGGGACGAGATGGAGGACGCGGTATTGGTGCGGGTTGGGCCTATGGGAGGAGAAGAAGTGGTGGACATTTGATGTATGGACTTATGTCCGGTGTAAGTTCAGTTCTTAGGATGAACTTGATGGCAATTGCAGTGATGTGGAGGATCTACCAGAGAAGCTCAAGTCCGCCCAGAGAGGCATCTATATATGTATGCCTGTACTTTATCTCCATCGACTCACAAGAAGCTCATGCAATCAGTCACACCGGAGAGCATGCAGTGTCGCCAAGCTACTGTGACGGTACGTCCGCCTTTAGAGCCTAGCATTACCTCTCGGCCGCTCTCCTCATTGGCTAGAGGCCCCAGACAGGCGGGATCCTGCGAGCTGGAGAGCGGTCAGCCCGTGAAGAAGCGGGGACGATCAGACGTGTCTCGCTTGTACGGCATGCAGAGTGCCTGCATCAGGGCTGTAGGGCTGCTTGGCAAACTGCGATGATTCGTCGTGTCCAGCGAAGGTGTTGTCCACGTGTGACGACTCGGAAGAAAATGATCGCTTGGCTACCTGAGTTGTGTTTCTTGTAAGGCAGGTCTGGACGGATGTAACGGTACAGAGGAGTGCCAAGCACTGCAACTTGTCTTCCGGTGAGGAATGGTGCCGACTTGCGGAGGAGACCGTGGGAGTCTCAGTCATTCTTGTTTCTGCTGCGATCCAAGCCGTTAGACATGTGTCCTGCCGAAAAAAAAGAAGCCTGTAGTAGGCAGTGCTTGTGATACACTCTCCGCACGCAGCAAAAGTGCAAAATGATGAAACTTTGCAGCTTCTGTGGATCGAACACAGTACCTCCAGATACCGCACAGAATGCTAAGAACCGAAGTTTGACTTCAGTCTGGCGCTCTCCCAAGTGAGCTAAAGCTGCTTTGTTGAAGGATCGGTTGATTTATAATCCATATATTGTCATATCAAAATAAGCCAATCCATGCGTGGCACACGGTGCGATAGCTGGGCAAAACGTTGAAGCTTCGAGCGGATTTGGCGAGACAGGGCTTGGCTGGCGACACTCATTCCTCACGGCGCTAGGGGACGTCCCATCTCCACAAGAGCCAGGGCGTATCGTATGGCAAAGTCGGCTCGTCAACAACAGGGTCGATGCACTCCAGAGCCGTGGTGTTAGTGTGACCTAGCGTAGCGGGATGAGCCTGTATCGTGTTCCTTGGAGTCCGCCATAGGTGCATCCGGCACTTGAACATTGCATAGGATCATGCTTCGGTCTTCGCTTAAAGAGAAAAGATAATCCTATGCACACATGCACAATATAGAGGCTTCCTGGTTCCAAGTGAGAACCCCTTGAGCGGTCGGTTCGTAGTTACTACCGAGCTTGGATACTTCGTCAGCGCAGAGGATCGATAGACCAGTGCTTCCTGTGTTCTTCAGAAGCGATAGTGATAAAGGGAGACGCAGTTGCTGGCGAAGTTTTACACTATTTTTGACTTGTAAGCAAGTCGGAGTCTTCATGTAGCATGTTTCCACCATTTCTCCTCTGACCGTGAACATAGCTTTCCTCGAGTCGACAAACCTGGGGAGCGGATAATCTCTGCCATAATGTTCGTCCTAAGCCAGGTGTGATATTGGCTCCTCTGGCTAAACAGCCCATGCTCGAGTTGAGTTTCCTGACAAGTCACAATGTCTCTCATAACTTCGCAGGAGGTGTGGGCCTAGCAGTCACAAATGCCAATCTCAACTCCAGCTCTTGTTGGCTGTATGAAAGAGTGATGATTCGAAGTCGAGCTTTCCGGGCCAGTTCCCATTCAGAATCTCCTCGCGCTTAGCAGTGGGGGTTTGACCTTGACTTTGACTTGGAAACAAGCGCGAGAAGAAGGAGCCCCAAGGTCACAGACATTCGACGGACTACTTGTGTCAACTGGATACATGTAGCTCAGGAGGACATTTTCAAGGCGAAGTCATCGTCGCTCGTGCCTTCCCTCTCGCATACCTTACCTACTACCTACACTGCGCAAGGAGTTTGCCGTAACGCAGGCAATACAGCTAGATCAGGCTTAGTGTTTCGCTCTTTCCTCCTGCTCTGGGAGACGTCTTTTTCCCCACACATGACGACCCAGGGCTCGAACAGCAGTCAGCATGCCATGAGCTTAGAGCTAGAAGGCCGTTCATCAGTGTTGTCGTTTGCACAGAGGTGAGAGCGCTTTCTCGGGCTTGGTGGGGATATCTCCACGAGCGTAGACGCTGATGAGTCCAACCATGACTTGCGACAGTCCATGATCGCGTTATATGATATGGGTAGAGCGCCCGGGCTTAGGCAAACAATGTATGTCCGGCGCTCTCTTGGTTTGATCAGCAATGCCGTGAGCGAGAATACTCCACACAGAGCAATGCTATCGATCTTTCATAATAATGTGCAACCAGATGAAAATCAGAAGGACTGCAACAGCAGGCACGCAGGCTAACGCATTGACTACAATGTGAAAACACCACTACATTGCATCTTGTGGGCAACATTGAAAGACAAGTCGTCGCAATCGTAAAAGTCATATGAGCAAAGACGGAACACGCGGTCGTAAAAAGCCGTCACTTCGAACAATCACTTCATCCACGAATGAACCTTCGTTCGCGCTACGTTCCCTCCTGGACAGACGTAATATGATGGGATAAGGTAGGTACGGTATGCGGTTATCGGGAGGGTTGTCTTAGCCGTCACTATCATGATATGTACGAAAGACCCTCAACATCCTCCGCTCACTGACCTTTTCGCCAGTCATGCTTTTCAATTCCTCCAATTAGGCCGACCTCTTAATGCATTGACGATCTATCTCCAGGCTTGCTAGAGAGGAAGGGGGTGCATTGCCCGACTTCAGGCAGGAAGCCACGTGCCTGTCCATGGTGGCACTCAAGAGCGAGTATTTTACACAAAGTCTCTTCGAGGACGTCGGCTATGGATCATCGCCGCGGACTTCTCGCATGCTTATTCCCCGCATACCTTTGCGAACGAGAATGATGCGTCGGAAGGTCTTACTTCCGTCCATGCCTTTACACAGAATCTACGAACACACCCGCCAATATCATTACCAACAATGTGAGACATGCTACACATATATATTGGGACGAAAGACCGGCTGATATGAACGGGACTGTGCTCAAAGAAAGACGCGTGGTAAAATATTCTAGAAGTCACGGGAACCGGAATGCAGAGGAGCCGACGAAATTCCTCGGAGCCGGGTCCTTTGACGCTGAATACGAAGCGAATGCGGAGAGAAATTGGAGAAAAGCAAGGATATGCAAACGCCATCCTTAATGCCAAGGGACTATGAATCCGGTATCTGAAGTAGCTTTGCACAACCGAAGCCTAAGCTACAGCGCGCGCGATTTTCATTCGTACCTGAAACCAGGAGTGACATTTTCAAGAATCCCATTCTGGCGGCCTTCCTGTTCAGGCTGGTGAAGCAAACGGCGGAAAGCGTGGGCAGGAAAAACGGCGGTTCAGGAACGGGAAACGCCAGCAAGCGCCACAGTACGAGCGAGACGGCCGTAGCGACCGGAGAGATACAGTCCTTGGCCTTAAATTCCTAACCCCGAGCCGGATAAAGCCAACCAGAGGTATATAAGCTGACACTGATTTAAGTGAAGTAGTAGAAGTGAAAAGCAGCTTCGTCGAATTAGTATATAGAAGAGCAACCGCTAAGTGGTCGTTAAGCTATATCCGCGTTCCTCCGAGTTGAATTCTAATCGGACTTTCTACCCTCTGGTTGGCTTATCTGGCTCGGGGTTAGGAATTTAAGGCCAACGACTGTAAGTGGCTAATGACATTCGGATGCCCGCGGACGGGATGCATGGATGTGAGAGGGCTGGTTAGCGATCCTCCAGGTAGGTATGTACTTTCCAGGTTATATGCGTCTGTTTCAAGGCCTCCAGCAAAAAGCGATAGAGGGACATACCAAGGTGCATAACTGGTGCAGCGCAGGGGAGTGGAGAGTTTACATAGCTCTGGACCGTTTGGTGCGGGTGCGATGGCGGGCGGGAGGCGATAAGGTACTTCTTACTGTAGGATGATGGCGGAGGTGCAGCAGTGCGGCTCGCTCAGCAGATACCGTTTGCGACCGATTCACTGATGCAGGCTAAGGAACAGAATGATGTTGATCTTTGGCCGGGGTCAATCCCCGTCACAAGCCGTCGTACTGTCTTCTGTTGAGGGAGAGTGAGTGCCAAAGCTGTTGGCTGGTCTTGCCACTGGCGAGGCGTCTGCCGTCTGCGTCTGCGTCTGCGGCGTGCCCAGCAATTGGGCGGATATTTTTGGCGCATGCTTCAGCGCGGCGAAGAATGGGTTTCAGCTTGGAATGCACGGGTTGTGTGCGCATGTGAGCGGACACACAACGTTAGATATAGATGGGTTTATACACGTATGCACGTGGTGGAGCAGGCAAGAGGAGGGGCTGGAGCTGGTGGTGGTGGTGGTGGTGGTGCCTTGCTGCTATTCCTGCAATGCGCCAATTCCATCTGACGGGTGACCCATGGCGACAATCATCGATCAGCATCACTAAATCGTGCGCGTCCTCGTAGTGAAGTGGTTCGCATTGGCCCCGCTAATCAGTCCACCATCGCATTCGCCGGGCAGCGGGAGTCCAGGAGTCCAGGACAGGTCGCACCCCGCGACTGCGCCCTCCTCGCTGCTCGCACCAACCGCCGCGACGGTGAACCATGCACATGCCCCAAGGATGCGCGATAGTCCGTGATTAATGCCAACCCTGCCCAAAGTCACGCAAAGTAATCGGCGTGTCACTGGCCGGGCTGGCCCCAAAGCAACTCAAAGCACCAGCCACACCCATCCGGCGTGCTGCTATTCCCCATCGGTGCTAAATCGATTCACCCGGTCCGCGTGGTGCGTAGTTGATTACGACTCGCAGCACTGCCATCCGCGCAAACCTCCAGCGCTCCCACCTCTCCCGCTACCTTAGCTACTCGTCACTCCCAAACCCTCGCAAAACTTCCACTTCCATTTTCATCCGAGCTACACACTTTTGCATCCTTTTATCGAACACCCATCTGCACGCCTCAGATTCCACTCGTTCGCCGAGGCCGTCGCACTTCACCACTATCGCTCAGCCCGTTGACTGCGATTAACATTGATCTACCCGCAGCCGACTCCCGAAGCGTTACCCACATCTGCCACCTGCACCCACTGCCCAGCCCGGCTTTCAAGCAATAAGAGCGCTCTCATCAACGAGCATGGACCACGCACAATCTCCTGGAGCTAGGCCACGCTCAAGGGCGTTTAGTTTTCGCAGCGACAAGAGCGGCGGCTCCAAGCCTAGTCACCACAAACAGGATCTCTCAGAGAGTCCTGCGGAGAAGAGGAGGCGGGACAGCTTGTGGAAAGGTGGATCAAAGGCCAACCCAAATGCTGCCATCACCGAAGCACAGCCTGGAGGTGCGTCACTCTCCTGATCCTCTTATCGTTCTAGCATTGAGGAAACATCACATTCCTATAACCCTGCATACTGTTTCTTTTTGTCGCATCGTCGCACTTGCACAAACATGGCTACTATGACGGAAGCTGCAACCAACAAGCGTACTAGCGCTGACACTGTTACTATTAAAGATGCCGCCAGAGCTGAGAGCACCACTATCGCCTCGCTGAGAGACGTCCAGTTCAAAGATACCGAGGGAAACCCAATCGGTAAGTTGATCATCGAGCGAAAGCTTACGGTCGCATTACTGACGGCTGCCATAGCTGAACCTGATCTCTCTAACCCAACACGTCCAAGATGGGAGCGCCCTCTAGACACTATCAGATCGTTTGAGAGAGCCATTGATGGCGACTACAAGCGTAGGTCGATGAGTCGTACCCGTAGGATCTCGCCCAGAAGTATCCATAAATGACTCTTGCTGATCCATAACAGCATCGTATGACCCTCGCGAACATTTCGCCAGCAAACGCAACAGCTCTTACGGCTTTGGTGGTAAGTATTTCGCATTCGGACACCGTTTGACTCTTTCTAACATTCATCGACCAGGCTACGACTCAGCTCCGTCACCAAATCGCTACTCCTCCGCTGGAGGCGGTTACTACGCAGGACGCGGTCAAGACTTCGACAGCTACAGCAGCTACGACAACCCCGCGCCTCCCGCCCCGCAATCGCGCAACCGATTCCAGCAGCGTATCAATGGCTCGGACAACTCGATTCCGCGCTCCTCGACCCGCAACTCACTTTACCCTCAGCACGGTTACCATGCCAGCTACGACACCGTCAACACCGGTGGTAGCGACTCCACTGGTCCATGGGCCAACAGCACCGATCCTAGCAGCGAAAATAGCAGCATCGACAAGATGAATTCAAACGGCAAGATGACCCCGCAGCCGATGGGCGACTACGGTTACGATGGCATGCAGCCAGGCCCGATCGCTGAGGAGTACGACGGTGATGCCATCCACGGAGGCTATGGCGGACCCATGCGCCGAAGCCCGAGCGGTTTTGACATGCACAACGGCAATGGTAATGGCTATTCCGGCGGCTATGGTAATGGTGGTCCATCGGTCCCGAGCCACTCGCAGCAGCAGCCGGCGCGTCAGCCGATTAAGCTTGGTGGTGGCGGTGGCGGGTTCGAGAGCCAGGGCGGCAGTCTTCCCCCAGCCACGAGACCAAGTGCTGCTCAGGACGAGAAGAAGAAGGGATGGTTGAAGCGAAGGTTCTCTAAGAAGGCCTAATTTAGCAACAACTCCGCATGAGAAGAAGAGAGGAACGGAACTGGAGGCGGGGAGTCACATAATCACGACATTCATGGCACATTGTTCGGCTGGACTGGATTTTGAGCTGAGCGCGGGTCTCTTCTGCATCCTCAGTGGCGTTTATTCGGGGACTGCGGCGTTTGGTCCAGCACACAGGTGGATGCTGGAAATCTCTTTCCTTTCGAGAAGAACATGTTGCGCTAGGCGCGGTATACGAAGAAATACAGTGCACGCTGCAGCGGATGCTGTAGAGCGGAGAGACGGGCAGCTTCTAGGCTGCGAGCAGCAAAAGTTGCCACGAGCAGTTTTTGCAGCGGAGGATTCCATTGGCAAGAGGCGATCTGTTGTGGGCGGTGGACGTGAGATTACCTTCTAGTCCATAATAGTCCGTTTTTTTCTGGCTGTTGGAACACGACTACGGGGCTGGTGTACAGCTCACGCATAGCAAATTCCTTTCCGCAAAGGCAGAAAGCGCAGGGCATGACCTGGCACATTTCATAGAAGCGTTGCTAATGTATTTTGCTTGATCCTCATATACATATCTTTCACGTCTCATTGCGACTTGCGCTCTTCGTGTTCAGCTCCACTGCTCACCTGGGTCGCGCCTTCCCCATTCATCACTACGGAGGCCAGCCCTTGCCATTTCTCCACCGTCTTCCACCCCCCTCTCCCGACCCACCTCAGCTTAACTTAGCATTCTTCGCCTTCTCCATAACATCCCTCGTCAACCTCTCACCTTCCTTCTTCGTCTCCCCCAACCTGCCAATCTTTCTCAACCGCTCAATCATCACCTCGTCCCCAAACATGCTGTTATGCTCAAACTCCGGATCCTCGGCATACGCCACCCGCGCACAATCGACTAGGATCCGCGCCGTCATGCCGAAGACACGATACCGGGGCTGCTTCAACGCCTCGGCGGTATGCCGCGCCGCGTCTGTCGACGCGGACCCAGAGTCGGAGGGGTCTGTGGTTTCGTCGGAGTCAGAGTCGAGGTCGGGGTTTGATGACGATGGCGAAGCGGGGGGAGATTTCTTGGCTAGGAAGACAGATGAGGGTGTTACGGGGACGTGGAACTGATGCATGCGCCAATTGCTCTCGTGCCAGGAGATCCACGAGCCTTTGTACCACTGTCCCTCGACCTTGCGGTCCCGCTCGTCTTCATCCGTCTGCCGCAAGAAGTTGTGGAACGGCGCTGTGAACACGGCCGCGACCTCTTTGGCGTCGAGTTTGGGCAGCAAGTCCCGCGCTGGATCCAGAGGGTTGCCGTTTTGACGCGCTGAGGCGGTGGCACGGAGCCAGGCGACGCAGGGCCGGACGCCGAGCTCGGTCACGGCGAGGTTGGCGGGCAGCTCGGTGAGATGTTCGACACTGTAGCCTGGGGGCAGTTTTTCGTCGCTTAGAGGCAAGCCAATCTCTTCGAAGGCCTCACGGCGGGCAGTCTGGAAGGGTGTTTCGGTCAGGAAGTCAGCCTTACCGCCAGGAAGGGCAGCGTGACCGGCATCTGGGTGAGTCTTGAGTCAGCTTGGAAGATAGCATAGGGAGGATCGGAACGGTGGGAGAGCGAACACACAGTTCTTGAGCTTAGCGCTGCGTATGGTTAGAACGACTCGCAAGTCGCCTTTGCGGTCGGCGAAGAGAAGGATTAGTACTGCTGCTCTGCGCGCTAGAGGTAGGCTATGGTATTGAGTTGGTGGGGGTACGAAGGCACGTAGGCGGGCTATGGCGGCCTTTGAAAACGATGTTAGTACCGTTGAGAAGGAAGAGGTCGTGTTATCCAGACTTACCGCTGAGGCTGGTGAGAGGGCAGCCATTCCATGCCATTGTTGTAGATGAGTCTGTTTGCGAGACCATGATGGTGACGTCGGATGACGAGCCGAGGTCTGTGACTTTGCGGAGGGCCTGGGGTGCCAAGGAGTGTACTTTAGAGCACCTCGACAACTCATACTGTACAATGGTACCTTAGGACAGAGCATATAAAGTACCTACCTTACATGTAGATAATTTCTCATGAAAGCCTACCACCTCGTCTCGGATATACAGTTTACGCAATAGGGGTGGTAAGGGCTAAGATTGAGGGGCATCTTCAAATACTAATGACTACCAAGTGAGCTATCTGTCTGTGTGGTGAATACCTAGCTACTCGGGATAAGAGCAGCCTGATGCTGCGGCGTTCGGCCTCAGCGCTGGAGGTCACACCGGACAAGTCCTGTGTTCGGCGACCTTGTGTTAGCTGTGGAGAGTGTTCAGTACAGGTGGTGATGTTAGCAGGGGCATCTCATCAAAGCACAGTCTGCCTGATTTGCCGGATTTAGACTGCTCGACGGTGGTATCTTCGTCTGCCAGGTGGGGATACATGTGAAAGCAGTAAGAATGTGACACGTGTAAGAGGTATGAGAGGAAGACAGTTCGGCCGTTCGACGACAAATGCATTACCGCCGAAAGGCTAACCACCGTAAGGTATGTATGCTGGTCTGTCCAAAGATTCTCGAGGACTGGCCAATTTTCAAATTCTGTTGCATGCTGGGCCCAGCTACGGCAGCTGCACTCTAACCAACATGAGGCTGAGTCGAAGTAAATACGTGTAACTTACCTACATTCAGATAGAAGCTGTTAATAGGACCCTTACAAATAGGCGTTGGTAGGTCAAAGCTCCTATATCTGGCTCTGGTCTCCGGCGCTAAGTTCGGTATGGAAGCTGCGGGAAACGAGGGGGCCCAGCGTTACCAGCCAAGTGCCAGCCAGCTTCACCATTGACAGTTGTCCTCATTGTCCCATGCGCCGCGGCTAAATTGCACGTTGCGCTCTGATCAACGTCTCTTCTTCTCCGTCACCTTCTTCGATACTACCATTCCCATACACAACTTGGACTGAGGTAGACCGTCGCCCAGCATGCGTGTCACCACTCTTCTTGCCCTGGGTCTCTCCGCCGCCGTCGCGCGTGCGGACGTCTTGGACGATCTGGAGGACTCCGCAACTGAGGCATCTTCCTCAGTTAAGTCCGTCGTCGAGTCAGTGACTTCGTCGGCTGTCTCCAAGCCTACTTTCACTGTAAGAGATACCAGAAACGTGTCAATTACGTACCAACACTTGCTGACATTTACCTGAACAGCCCACCACTCTCAAGGCCCCATTCCTCGAGCAGTTCACAGACGACTGGGAGTCTAGATGGCAAGCTTCGCAAGCGAAGAAGGAGGGCACTGAGGAGGATTGGGCATACGTTGGAAAGTGGTCCGTCGAGGAGCCAAGTGTCCTCCGTGGCATTGACGGCGACAAGGGTCTTGTGCTCAAGGACAAGGCTGCCCACCACGCCATCTCCGCCAAGTTCCCAAAGGCCGTTGACAACAAGGATGACACCCTGGTTGTCCAGTATGAGGCCAAGTTCCAGGCTGGCCTGGAATGTGGTGGTGCCTACATGAAGCTTCTCCAGGACAACAAGGCCCTTCACGCTGAGGAGTTCTCCAACGCCTCCCCATACATTATCATGTTCGGTCCCGACAAGTGCGGTTCCACCAACAAGGTGCGTTTTGTAGCGAATACTGTAGATTCTTCCCATGCTAACTGTACATGCAGGTCCACTTCATCTTCCGTCACAAGAACCCAGTCACTGGCGAGTACGAGGAGAAGCACCTGAAGAACCCACCAGCGGCTCGCATCAGCAAGCGCAGCTCGCTCTACACTCTCATCGTCAAGCCAGATCAGACCTTCGAGATCAAGATCGACGGCGAGTCTCTCCGTAACGGCAGCCTCCTTGAGGACTTCACCCCATCTGTCGAGCCACCAAAGAAGATCGATGACCCAGAAGACAAGAAGCCTGCCGACTGGGTTGAGGAGGCCAAGATTCAGGACCCAGAGGCCACCAAGCCAGAGGACTGGGATGAGGATGCGCCATACGAGGTGGTCGACGAGGATGCTACCAAGCCATCCGACTGGCTTGACAACGAGCCTTCCATGGTTCCTGACCCAGAGGCAGAGAAGCCAGAGGACTGGGATGATGAGGAGGATGGTGACTGGATCCCACCTATGGTCCCTAACCCCAAGTGTGAGGAGGCTTCCGGCTGTGGCCCATGGGAGCCACCAATGAAGAAGAACCCAGCCTACAAGGGCAAGTGGAGCGCCCCAATGATCGACAACCCAGCCTATAAGGGTGTTTGGAAGCCAAGGGAGATTGACAACCCAGCCTATTTCGAGGACAAGACCCCAGCCAACTTCGAGCCTATGGGCGCTGTAAGTGACATCAAGAAATGGAGTACAGGAGCACGCGCTAACTTCCGCCATAGATTGGCTTCGAGCTCTGGACCATGCAGAACGATATCCTCTTCGACAACATCTACATCGGCCACTCCGTCGCTGACGCTGAGAAGCTCGCTAAGGAGACCTTCGAGGTCAAGGTCAAGGTTGAGAAGGCTGAGGAGGACGCCACCAAGCCAAAGCCACCAGAGAAGCCAAAGTCTCCAATGGACCTGAAGTTCATGGACGACCCGGTCTTCTACGTCAAGGAGAAGCTCGACCTTTTCCTCACTATCGCCAAGCGTGACCCGGTTCAGGCTGTCAAGTTCGTCCCAGAGGTTGCTGGCGGCCTCGGTGTTATTGCCGTTACTGTTCTGGCTCTTCTCCTCGGCGCTATCGGTGGCGGTGCTAAGGCCGCACCAAGCAAGGAGCAGATCAAGGCCAAGGCTCAGCAGGCACAGGACAAGGCTGCGGAGGTCAAGGACGAGGCCGCTGACAGCATCAGCTCCGGTGCTGAGGCTGTTCAGCAGGAGGTCAACAAGAGGACTACTAGGTCATCTGCGCAGTAGATGTGTAGCACGGGATTCGGTCCAGAGGAGGAACACGTTGACCCAGTGAGATGTCGAAGCATCTGTGAGGTTGACGACAGTACGATATGATGAGAGCAAAAAACCATGGGATATTGGAGCATTTGACCGTTCTCTCTGCGGGATAGTATTAGCTATGTAGAAAAAGTCAAGCAATGCGTCTTCACCACGATCTCCATTTGGATTTGCATCTGCCAGCTGCTGGACAGCACGGAGTTGGGAGTTGTTCGTTGTAGCGGAGATCAGCGCTGTGGTCGGGCGATGTCGGCTTGGCATCTCCTGGTGTCAGATGCCGCGCCAGATTGCGGATGGAGCACTTGCGGGGCAGTGTCGGCAGCGGGCAGCCCCAGGAGCGCGGGCAGGGGAGCTGATTGCCGAATGTGGCCACCCGAGGGAAGTCGATCTATACCAACTCCACTTCTGCAACCTGTCTCTTTCTCCCGTCTCTTTTCTTATACCATACTACTTGGCCTGTATTGTAGCGATTGACATCGTCTGTACCGCACACAGGTTGTTACAGACACCTCACTCTCCGTTGGGTTCACAGATACCCGCGACGTCATACCGAGGCAGTCGCTGGAAGACTGTTCGAAAGAGCAAGGCATTCGGTCTTCTGTATAGGAAGGCTAAGATCTCGAGCTAAGAGCTATAAGAAACCTTCGGGGAAGAGCCAGGACGGTATATAAGTTCACAAACAATGGCTTCCCGCCGTGTGTTGTCGCAACGTGCTCTCAAGCATCTCGGCCTCCGCACCGCTGCCCCACGCCCAGCATCCCTAGCAACGAGAATGCCTCTCGCAGCCAACACCAGCAAGATCGCCACCCGCCGTCTACATGCTACAACCTCGCACCTTCAAGCTGCCACTACCACCGCCGCCACCTCAGCCAAGGAATACCCGACATCTCATGACCAAATCCCACAACCAGCCGACACCCAGAACTTCATAGACAACAAGTTCGTTGCGTCAGAGGCAACGCAATGGATCGATCTCCACGACCCAGCGACCAACAACCTGGTGACTCGGGTCCCGCAATCCACGGATGCAGAGCTCAAAGCAGCGGTTGAGAGTGCCCAGAAGGCTTTCCCAGCCTGGAAATCGACATCTCTCCTCGCACGCCAGCAGATCATGTTCAAGTTTGTCGCACTAATCAGAGAACACTGGGACCGTCTCGCCGCCTCGATCACCCTAGAACAGGGCAAGACTTTTGCTGACGCCAAGGGCGACGTCCTCCGTGGTCTCCAAGTCGCCGAGACGGCCTGCGGCATCACCACTCAATTCCCAGGCGAGATCCTCGAAGTGGCTAAGGATATGGAGACCAAGAGCTACCGCGAGCCTCTGGGTGTCGTTGCAGCAATCTGCCCCTTCAACTTCCCCGCTATGATTCCACTCTGGTGCATTCCCATCGCCACCATCACTGGCAACACCATCGTCGTCAAGCCCTCTGAGCGCGATCCCGGTGCCATGATGATTCTCGCCGAGCTGGCCGACAAGGCTGGCTTCCCACCCGGTGTCATCAATGTCGTCCATGGTGCCGCCAAGACCGTCGACTTCATCCTTGATGAGCCGGCGATCAGAGCCATCTCGTTCGTTGGCAGCAACAAGGCGGGCGAGTACATCTATCAGCGCGGTAGCGCGAACGGAAAGCGTGTTCAGGCCAATCTAGGCGCAAAGAACCACGCTGCAGTCATGCCTGATGCGAACAAGAACCACGCCCTCAACGCCATTGCGGGCGCAGCCTTCGGTGCCGCTGGTCAGAGATGTATGGCACTCAGTACCCTCGTCATGGTGGGCGATACCAAGGAGTGGCTTCCAGAGATCGCGGAGCGGGCTAAGGCGTTGAATGTCAATGGTGGGTTCGAGGAGGGTGCGGATCTGGGCCCTGTTATTAGTCCTCAGGCCAGAGAGAGGATCGAGGGACTCATTACCAGTGCGGAGAAGGAGGGCGCGAAAATCATGTTGGATGGTAGGGGTTATAGGCCGGAGAAGTATCCGAACGGCAACTTCGTAAGTCTTCCAACAAACCCTCAAATGGCCTTCCAAAACCAGTGACTAACAACTGGACAGGTCGGACCAACCCTGATCACCAACGTAACAAAAGACATGACCTGCTACAAAGAAGAAATCTTCGGCCCCGTCCTCGTCTGCCTCAACGTCGACACCCTCGAGGAAGCCGTCGACCTGATCAACGACAACGAGTACGGCAACGGCGTCGCCATCTTCACCCGCTCCGGCGCCACCGCCGAGCGCTTCCGCCGCGACGTCGAGGCCGGCCAGGTCGGCATCAACGTCCCCATCCCCGTCCCTCTCCCCATGTTCAGCTTCACCGGCAACAAGAAGAGTATTGCGGGCGGAGGCGCGAATACCTTTTATGGAAAGCCGGGCTTGAACTTTTATACCCAGATGAAGACGGTCACGAGTCTGTGGCGGTCGGAGGATGCGGTCGCGACGAAGGCGAGCACGAACATGCCTACGCACAGTTAGATGTGTGTATGTGTGTGAGAGGGAAGGCTGATCCAGGGGGTGCACGCAAATTTGTCATGTAGTGCATTATGAATCATGTTCACGTTGGGGAATGGAATGTCACAAAGCCTCGTAGTCGGTGTTTCAAAACGTGCCGCAGCTGTCCACGGCAGTTTGGTAAGAGCTTGGTCATGATGGCCCCTAGACGTGCGCACAGTGATACAAAAGGAGTGATGAGAGGTGAATTGAAAAGCTGAGTAGACATTACATTTTGAGTCCGATTCCTTCCTTCAAGGGTATCCTTTTTCCACCGTATATACAAATCCGCCCAATCTCTTTCCGCCGTAAATCCCATCCTATCCACACCATACCCCAAGTACCTCAGTCCCCTCCCCTGGGCATCTCCACACTCTCCTTCGGCGCTTCGACATCCTCTCTGACTTTCTCCTCCTTAGTGGGCACCTCAGCGATACCCTGCTTCCCCTGCTGCTGCTCCCCCTTCTTCTGATTCACACTCCTCCACTCCATCGCCGCCGCGCCCACCATGCTAAAACAAGCCATCGCAACCGCCACATACAGCGTATTCATCAACGCATCATTATACGCCACCAGCAGCTCCTTCATATACGCCGTCGGGACCAGATCGCGGATATCGGTCGCGCCGGCGCTGGTGATGGACTTGGGGTTGAAGTTGGGGATGTGCAGGTTCGTGAGCGATTGGATGAGCCGGTTGTCGAGCACGTTCTGGCCGACGGATAGGAAGACGGAGCCGCCCAGCGTCTGGCCGAAGAACATGAGGCTGGCCCCCGACGAGACGTCGCGCCGCGGCAGCACCGTCTGCGCGGCCAGGTTCGCCTGCTGCATCCCCATTCCGATCCCGAACCCGAGCAGGATCTGGTATCCGATCCACTTCCCGCTCGGGGTGTCGGGGGTGAAGGTCGTGATCAGCCCGGTCCCGATGGGCATGAGCACCGAAGCCGCGATCATGAAGGGGGTGTAGTAGCCCTTGAAGACTTTGGTGATGAGGACGCCGGCGCTGGATGCCGCGACGACGAGGGAGAGGATCAGCGGGATGGTGCGGATGCCAGACTCGATGGCGTCGACGCCTTTGATCGCCTGGAACCAGATTGGCAGGTAGTAGACGCACATCTGGAATGCGGAGCCGGCGCTGATGCTGTACCAGAGCCCTGCTGCGATGGAGCGTTGAGAAATCACCCGGCCGGGGATCGTGGACCGGTCGTCCGGTGTGAGGTACTGGATTGTGATGAATATGGCCGCGAGCACGAAGGCGAGGACGAGGAGGGCGATGACGCGGCCGTTCGACCAGGCGTAGGTTGAGCCGCCCCACTGCAGGGCGAGCAGCAGGCAGACGATGGCGGGGAGGAAGAAAAGGCTGCCGAGGGGGTCGAGCTGGAGGAGTTTCTGCCGCAGGGTTTGGCCGGCGGCGGCCATTGGTGGGTCGATTTTGAGGACGAGGAGGACGACGGCGATGCTGCATGCGCCGACGGGGAGGTTGATGTAGAAGCACCAGCGCCAGGTTACTTTGGATGTGAATGCGCCGCCGATGAGGGGACCGATGACACTTGCGATAGCGAAGATGGCTCCGTTCAAGCCCATCCACAGCGGCCGCTGGTGGAGTGGAATAACGTTCATCATGATGACGATCGCTCCGCTGAATATGCCAGCGCAACCGACTCCAGAGATGGCGCGGCCGATGATGAAAGCCGTCGAGCTCGGCGCAGCACCGCAGACAGCAGAGCCGACCTCGAAGAGGAAAATGCAGGTGCAGAAGATCCATTTGGGGGAGTAAAAGGTGTAGACGCGACCGAGCAGGAGTTGGAAGGCGCAGGTCGTCAGCAAGTACGCAGAGCCGTACCTGTGAGTTCGTCAGCTCAATTCTGTGTCAATGCGAGAGGAAGTGGGGTGGGAGGAAAAAAGAGGGCTACTCACCAGCCAATGTCATCAAAGGATTTGAATTCGTCAGTCATCTTAGGTATCGCCGTGCTAACAATGGTTCTGTCTAAAGCAACGAGGAAGACTGCAAGGTATAGTGAAGTCATGATCACCAGTGCCTTTTTCGGTGTGGGGTATTCAATGTTTGAAGGCTGCCTTGCAAGATCTGACGGCTTTCCTTCAGCATCTTTCGGTGTCTCGACTGACTCTTGAGTCGTTTGCTTCTCGAGGTCGACCTCTGTGTTGGTACTTGATGGGACTGCCGATGATGTTGCCTGAGGAGCATGAGGCACCTGAGAGGTGAGTGTCTCAGGTATTCGTTCAGCCATGGTGTTGAGTGTTACGTTCTCCCCAGAGAAGAAGCAAACGCTTGAGGTCGGGTATAGTGATGCAGAGTGTCACACTCTATGGTTAAGTGGATGTGCTGTTGTATGATGGTATGGAAACAGACCGGATGACCATTGCATGGCCAGGACTATATACTTACATTGTGCTACAAAGGAGTGAACGGTCGGTGCTGGACCAGATGAATCATACCGAGCGCCTGTCGTTTACGGTGACCGGTCGGCCGACACAACATGCGCCTGCCCGCATTCCAATCGCATTTACGTCTAAAAGCGAGCTAGCGGTTCGGGCCCGGCCACAAGCTGAGCGTTTGATTGGCTCGTAGGTGTGGTCGGCGCTTATAAACGCCGACTTCCTCCTGGATATTTTGAGGGGGTCGAGTCAGTCTACAGTAACCGTCGGTGTGACCGTAACCTCCGAATGAAAATTGTTAAGGTCCGCTGGAACATTCTCTGCTGCACACAACCGACAGCGAAGATCGCGTGTTCAATTCCCTGATCATAAAGAACAAATGTACCCGGTGATTGGAGCAGGCTGTGCGTTCGTGCGTTCGTACATTGAAACAGCGCCAACATGTTTCGATGGAAGACAAAAGCATGTTAAGGTAGCTTTCGATCAAAGATAGGACCATGTCAAGAGGGCTGATCGAGCTCGTGCATACTCGCGTCTTCCACAAGGTCTGCTCGCAATGATGCCCAGGATTGGGGATGTGATTCATCGATAACGCAACCAAGCTACATCCACGTGAGATGACGGTCGAATAAACAAGCACAAGGTGGATTGTTCGGTCGTCCCATTCAATCGCTTGCGGTGTCCCAAAACCGATTGAATTGTTCACATGTTCCCTGGCAAGCGCGTGCACATGGCGCAGTGGGCATCGAAATCGTCTGCTCAAGCCATTTGGGGTTTCAATCGAATCTCGTACACTAGTGTTTTAGCGCATGTCTGGAACATCCATCAGCCAAAGCTATCAGCGCGGGTTTTCCCATGACCATCGGCTGAGATATTGGTATGTTGTCCATTGATTTTGGACAGAGCTATGATGACCCCAATGGCTCTGAGCAGAAGCCGTAGAAACTTTCCGAAACCAGTGTGTTTTTGACGAAGGAGTATTGTATTTCTTCTTTCGTACTCCAATGGTGGCCTCGACCGTGTGCCTCGGTTCGGTGTATATATGTGGCAATCGAACAAGGCACCTACTGTACTTGTCATGTACCCATGCAACTACTGGCCAGACGTGTACTTGCTCCACCCCTTCTGCTTAGTGATCTTGTTACGGACGGATTGAGATTGAGTAGAGCAAACAACACGCATGACTGTGATACCCAATGGCATTGTTCTGACAATAAAGCGAAGGAATACGGCCGGGAGGAGTAAACAGTGCCTGAGCACTCAAATGATGATGTTGTATCAGAGTGGATGGATCAAAGGTATTGCAGGCGACGATACCTGGCTCGGTAAGAGAAGCACTATTGTCCCAGGTGGATGTGCTTGAGAAATTCTCAACGCAGTGCAAAACGACCCATACGTCAAAGGACTGGCGATTGCAAGGCCTGATATAGAGCTGGATATCTGTTCCTCCTGTCTGCGACAAGTTGGAAAGTGTCTATTTGGCGGGCGCATGTTTGCTCGATCTATGCTTTGCATGACAGCTTTAAGACATTGTTGACCAAGCAGAAGGAGCCACTGGGGTTTTCACCTTGGGCTTGAACGGAGGTCGAAGTTTGGTTTGGCCAGTCTCGGGTTTGTCCACTCCGACATGCTCAATTGGTGCGAGCCTCACCCACAATAAAGCGGATCTCTCAAACGGATCACGCCCGTGCTGTGCCTGACCGTAAACGTTGTAGGACTGGCATGACTTGTCAAGCATGAAGGGGCTGTCCTGCGAAGACTATGGAGGTCATCCGCCCCTACACGGTCAAAAACCAGAGTAATAGGAATTTATGCGCGAAGCTGTTTGGGAAGTCCGGTCGTGTGCAAGCACCATGAGTTAGTAACAAAAGCGCGTAGCGAAACCGTCTAAGACGTTTCCAGGTCGAAGAGGGGCTTGCGGAGGGCTTCATTGTCCGTGACGAGAGTTCGTAGTAATCACACTCGAGCGACTTCGTGAACTCCGGGCTTGCAGCATCTTCAAGCAGCGGAAGGGTGCTGAAGCAGAACCGTTTAGAAACACCCTTATTGCGACAACATGGCTGCGCGCCAGACAAACAACAGCTGAAGTTGGAATGTCTCCTAATACCGTACCTAGGTATTTGTCCAGCTAATAATAAAACGATGCCAGGACTACATTGCGCTGCTGCGACGTGACAAACGGTGTTCGCAAGATCGGCAATGCTGATGGCGGCTAATTCGGCAGGAGCGGATGATTTGTTTCCACTGCCACGTCTCTCTTTCATTTCGTCTTCATCTTGATACCTCTTTTATACCTCGCTCTTCTTCAGCTTGCATACAGTACATGTTCTACAGTATGCCTACGCACCACTGATGAGTATGCGCGTACGCCAAGATCGGTTGTCCTTGCGAGTCAGAGGGCCGTAGACGCGGAGATGCGGAGATTGAACATCTGATGACGACCCAACTCCCACGCCTTGAACGCAGCGGAGGCCCCAGAATGGAGACCCCAAAGATGAAATACGGCGGTCAATGATGCGTTTCGATCCACTCACGAGAATGAGAACGAGGAGAAGTCAGGGAAACCGCCGTGGCCTTCGACATGTCCACCCCATACCCACGAGGACTTTCCGGAACGACTGACACGGGGAAGCTCGGGTCAGCCAATGAGAGGCAGCAAGATTCGCCAGAGACGTCTACCAAACCCCGAAATGCTCCACATCAAAGAGCGACACGACCCTTGTTACTCCGCGACGTTCTCCGCGTTGTTAGGGGTCTCCAGAATATCGGTATGGAGCGCTTCAATTGCTTCCAAAAGCAGTGGGATATGTGTCGCCTTTCACTGCTGAGATACGGAGTTCGCAGCGCCCAGCTGGGGGACCCTTCCCTCGAGGACCCTGAACTCTACTCGGCCGACAGCAAAAAGCCCGAGACTCGGCCTTCAGCAATCAAGCCAAGACCGACTCATTTTTTCTGTTGAAATCTCACAGGTCCCACCTCCACCGCTTCGAGAATCTGATCCTGGAGTCATCAAACGCCGTCTTGACTCCACCAGGGCTGTGTGGATACATCCTTTTCAGGACTGGCATGTTGGGGAAAACCGACGGACAGATGCACCATGTGCTCTGGGCCCGCGATAGCGCCGGTCTTCGTGTGCAAAGCGCAGCCGGAGTTCTGACGAGTGGTGAAAACGCGCAGAAAGTCTAACATGATACGCGGCTTGGCCTTATGCCGTTTACCGGCCGATACACATCTCGAGTACAACAAAACATGCCGGTGATGGGATCCCCAAGCCCAGAGGACCCGCTAACGCTGGAGCAATGTGGAGTGTGCGAAGTCGGACTAGCTGTGTGCGTTGTATTAATAAAGCGAGAGGGCCTTCGTGCGCGGGCACCTCTCCTTCCTTCTTCACTGCGCTATCGACTTGCTGAAGCTTGAAATCGAATTACACGTGTGGGAGATCTCACGACGTTGCTTGGTCGTCTTGTCTGAGCTTGGCTGCATTTCTTGTCCGCAGTAAGCAACAGCCTACTCCTGCTCGCCGGGACCTTGGCAGAACTTGCTCGGGTCGATTCATCGAAACGCAAAATGGCCTCTACGAACACTTTCTTGGGACTTAAGGGCAGTGCCCTTTCGCTCGCCCAGATTTTGCTGGTCGTCTGCCCATCTTTCATCTTGTTCGGTTACAATCAGTCTGGAATTGGTGGTCTTTTGTCGCTCGAGGCTTGGACCGAGACTTTTCCGGAAATCGATACGGTTCACTACACTGGCGCAACGAAAAGCCACCACTCAACAATCCAGGGTGTCGTAGTCGCAACATTCACGCTTGGCGCCCTTGTTGGTGCTCTTTCCTGCTCTTACACCGGCGAAAAGTATGGTCGTAGGGCTGTCATCTTCGCCGGTGCAGTATGCACACTTATCGGAGAGATTCTGGAATGCTCGTCCTTCGGCCTGGCGCAATTCATTGTCGGACGCATTATTATTGGCCTCGGTGTCGGTCAGCTCAGCGCCACCGTCCCTGTGTGGCAAAGTGAGTGCTCCAGCTCCAAGAACCGTGGCAAGCATGTCGTTTTGGATGGCATGTTCATCTCCCTCGGATACACACTGGAATCTTGGATCGACTATGGATTCTTTACCATCAAGACTGGATCCGTGACATGGCGCGCACCAATCGCCATTGCGATTTTCTTCTCCCTGGTTGTCCTTCTTACAGTATACATGATGCCTGAGTCTCCAAGATGGCTCATGAAGCAGAACCGCGTGCAGCAAGCTCGTCACAACCTGTCCGCGCTCAAGGGCCTCCCAGAAGACTCATCTGAGATCGAGGCAGAGATCACCTCTATTGAATTCTCCCTCGAGGATACCGCGCACGGCGCCGCGAAGTTGAAGGACCTTCTCAAGATGGGCGAGGACAAGCTGTCCTACCGCTTCTTCCTCTGCATCCTGCTTCAATTCTTCCAGCAAATGAGCGGTACCAACCTCATCTCCGTCTACTCTACCGTCATCTTCCAACAAGGCCTGGGCATGGACAGCGCGACTTCTCGCATCCTCTCCGGCGGAACCCTGACGTGGAAATTCCTTTCTTGCTTTGTTGCTTTCTTCACCATTGACCGCTTTGGACGTCGTGCTGTCTTCATGGTCAGTGGTGGAGGTATGGCACTTTGCATGGTTGCCCTGGCCGTCGCTACGTCTTTCCCACACTCGAACCACGGTGCTTCGGTCGCCGCTGCCTTCTTTGTCTACCTCTTCTGCTTCTTCACGCCAATCGGTTTCTTGGGTGCCAACTTCCTCTACTGTACCGAGGTCGCGCCAATCAGATTGCGTGTTGCTATGGCTTCTATCTCTACTGCTAACCACTGGCTTTGGTAAGTCATTTGCCACGCTGAAAATGCACCTTTGAACACGGACTAACATTCTCGGCCAGGAACTTTGTCGTCGCAATGGTCACTCCGGTGGCTATCAACAATATTGGCTACCAGTACTACATCGTGTACGCCTGCATCGGCGCGTGCATTCCTATCTCAGTCTTCTTCCTCTACCCAGAGACCATGGGCCGCAGCTTGGAGGAGCTCGAGGTCATCTTCAAGGACAGCCCGTCCGTTATGGGAACCGTGAGGTACGCAAAGTACAAGCCACGTTTGGCCGAGAACGAGATCGCGCAGAGCAAGGGGGAGCCAGCTTTGCAGACGGAGAAATCACAGCCTGAGGCATAGGCAGATCATCACGTAGCATTTTCATTTAGCATTTCGTACGGATATGGCACTTCACTCCAATTTTCTCTCTTGGGCCTTTCTGCGCTGCGAGCGGTGCTTTGCAAGTTTTTACGCTGTGGATGTCCGAGTTCGGGATTCGGCTTCCTATTTCGGCATGACTATATACAGTACCAGAGTGCTGGAGCCAAGGGTGATTATCATCCACCTGTCTGCCCTAAGGCTGTCCAACTTGACGGATGCCCACCGGAATTAAAGTTGCCCACCACAGACGATCCCTCCCCCATAATGAGCATTGACTCAAGCAGCTTGTATCAAAGCTTCTCCTTATATGTGGAGCACAACACACCATCCCTCCACACGGCCCTGAGGTCAAGCGTATGGTCAATGTCCTGCAATGGATTGCCCTCAACCAAGACGAGGTCCGCTTTCAAACCCTCCCGAATCCGGCCACGGTCGGGAAAACCCAACCTCTTCGCCGGCAGCACGGTAGCAGATCTCAACGCCTCCGCAGGCGTGAAACCACACTTGTTGACAAACAGCGCCAGTTCGTGATGGACAGACAGTCCCCAAGACGTGCCCAGCGCCGGCCCAGCCGCATCCGAGCCACTGTACAGCCACCCATCAGCAACCGCACCCATCTATATCGCACAACAGGAAGAAAGTAGATCTGTGGGATTGGAGCGAACTGGATGGACTCACCAGACAACATCAATCCCCGCCCCCTTCAGCACCCTCACACTCTCATAAGCATACTCAACACTATTCCCCTCCCTTCTCGCCATTCCCATACACGCACACAGCCTCTCCCTCTCTGCCTCCCCCAGCAGCCCCGCCACGCGCTCGTCCCGCGCATACCCCTCCTGCATCGCCTGCCCCTCCGTCGTCAGACTACCCATCGCCACCAGCGTCGGATTGCAGTACGCGTTGTTCGCGCGGTACGCCTGCACCAGCTCCGGCGTCGGCGCCGCGTCGCAGAACGTGTGTGTGAGCCCGTCGACGCCCGCAGAGAGGATGGCGAGGGTGTCGGCCAGACAGGTCGCGTGGGCCACTGCGACGAGCCCGTGGGCGTGGGCTTCGCGGATCACGGCCGATTGCAGCTCGAGGGTGGGCTGCGCGAATTGGAAACCTAGGGCGCGGCCGGACTCGTGCATCAGTTTGATGTAGTCGACGTTCTCGGCGACGCGGGCGCGGATGTAGGCCGCTGCGTCCGAGGGAGCTTTTAGTTGGGGCCATTGGGCGATTGCGGCGGCGGTCTGGACGCCTTCTGTCAATATTGCTCTTCAATTCCATTCATCACGCGGTCTTTAGAGCGGTAGGCCCAGAACTCACCTCTTCGGACTTGTCATGTGCAGTGACGACGGGAATGGGCCAGCCATTCTCGATCGTAGCGGAGGGCCCGCAGGTCTTGAAGTCCGCTGCGTTCGGATCCTCCTTTGCTTGCTGACGGAGCTTGGTCACGTTCCAAGTCTCGTTGTGCATGTCGCAGACAGTCGTCACGCCGAATCGCAAGGATTGCGGTAGGGCGACCGGGTTGGCTTTGTCGGCGTGGATGTGAGCGTCGATGAGCCCGGGGAGCAGTGTACAGCCTGGCTTGGAAATCACGGACGAAGAGGAGCCTGGCGGATCTAGCTGGGTATCCGAGACTTGTGTGATCTTGCCATTCTCTACTATTACGGAGCCGCTGGGTATCTCCTCGTCTCCGGTAAAGATGCGGACGTCGCGGATCACGAAGGACGACATGATAGTGTGGGTAGTTGACTTGGAGAAGTTGAGGGCGGCTCCTTCATCTCACCACGTTATATATATGTCTAACGCCACGCCTCCACAGATGATCCACAGTAATGCATATTCCAGGCGCTGACGATATCCGCTACTACGCGGCGGTGATTCGGCGTG
This sequence comes from Zalaria obscura, assembly GCA_024184665.2. Lineage (NCBI taxonomy): Eukaryota > Fungi > Ascomycota > Dothideomycetes > Dothideales > Zalariaceae > Zalaria > Zalaria obscura. Next base: position 150,739 of record JAMKPW020000018.1, on the reverse strand, counting down.
GTGATTGTCCTACCCAGTCTCCACACGGCTCCCCGTAGGGTCCACGACCCCGCATGAGTCCTTCCGAGACTACAGTAGCTACCTACACGTACCGACCTACTCTCTGCTTCGAGTGAGACGGCCAAACTAAGACCGTCTTATGTTATGTGATTGTCAGCAAGACGTACCGACATAGATCAACCTGGAATAAGGTAATGGCCCCACCGCGGATCGATGTCCACGCGCATTTCCTTCCCCCTTCCTATCGCCAGCAATGCCAGGAAAACGGGCACAGCCATCCGGACGGTATGCCGGGCGTACCAGTAAGCAGCCGCCCTCCATTCCCATGGGTCTATGAGGTATCCACCACGCTCAGCGCACATACTGACAATCTACAGCAATGGTCCCCAGAAGCCCACCTCTCCCTAATGACCAAACTCAACATCCAACGCTCCTACCTCAGCATCAGCAGTCCAGGCGTGTGTCTATCCCCCTCCAACCCCGCCCTCACAGCGCAGATAGCGCGCGAAGTAAACAGCTACGCCGCATTCCTAAAACGCACCCACCCCTCCAAATTCGGCTACTTCGCCTCCCTCCCGCTCCCCGACATCGCGGCCTCGCTGGCCGAACTCGACACCGCGTTCGCCGAGGGCGCGGACGGCGTCGCCCTCCTCACTAACACCGCTGGCCACTATCTAGGCGACGCGGTCTTCTCGCCCCTCTTCTCGGAGCTGGATAGGCGCGGCGCAGTGCTCTTCATTCACCCCACCACGCCCTGCTCACGCAGCTGCTCCGACGAGCCGACCCCGGCCGCACCGCTGCATCCGCACTACCCGAACCCGATGTTCGAGTTCTTCTTCGACACCGCGCGGATGCTGACCCACCTCTTCCTCTCCGGGACCGTGACCCGGCACCCACGAATCCGGTTCGTGATCCCGCACTGCGGGGGCGCCTTCCCACCGCTCCTGTCGCGCGTCACCGGTTTCAGCACGCTGGTTCCTGGCCCCTGGACGGGTGTTGCGGAGGCGCAGGCCAGGCGGGCGCTGGGCGAACAGTTCTGGTTCGATCTGGCTGGGTTCCCGTTTCCGGGGCAGCTGAGGGGGTTGTTGGAGGCTGGGGTGGGGAGGGAGCGGTTGCTGTATGGGAGTGATTTCCCGTTTACGCGGGAGGAGGGGGTGGTTATGTTGGCGGGGGTGATGGATCAGGGGTGTGGGGAGCTGTTTGGGGAGGGTGGGGTGGAGAAGGTGTATGCGGGGAATGCTAGGAGCTTGTTTGGCGTCACTGCACCAACTGAAGATCCTGGTGAAGTCAATGGCGATGAGGGTAGAGTGTAATTTAGTTGTGATGCCAAAATACGTACTTGCGGAAACTTCGACGATGTAGCCTTCTATGTCTTTAGCAATACCGAAAAGTCCCGTCACTACGCCCCTCAGCATCATCGGCCACGCTGTTCACTCGACAATTCTCTCGAATGCAATCATAGGAATGCCGGACTATCCGCTTGTCCCCGAGCAGAACTGTCCGCCTTCTCCCTTCTCCTCGTACTCAGAAAGTCATCCACCATTTTCTGGCTAGGACTCGCCTTCGCCCTCTCCCGGCCCCTCTCCGTGCGTATTGAGGATCTGGAAGTTGTCGTCCTCAGCCTCAAAGGAGAAGGTTCCAAGGCCGCATCGGTCTGTTTCTCAATCGCTGGGGTGGTGATAGGCGAAGGTCTGTTCTCCTTGCCCACAGCTAGATGCCCGCTGGCCTCTGTCGGAAGATTGACCTCGCTGGCATAGGGCCCTTCACTAATACGGCGCAGCGTATGATCCTCCAGAAGCGTTGCAGTGATCGGTTTTCGCCGGATGTTGATGTTGCTGGGTGCAAGGTTCGACGCAGAGGCTTTCTCACGGTAGGTAGCGCGGAGATCGAAGGCGGATTTGGCTTTCTTGGCTGCTGTATCTGACTGACGCACCGTATCTTCCGGCGGTAATACTGAGGCTGGGTTTGACGCGTTAGGGTAGCTATGCTGCGAGGAAGGCTGGGTTGGCCGATGAGACCGCGAAAGGTAAGCCATTGATCGAGGCTTCTTCATACTTGACTTGGTAGGCTGCTCTGGTAAGGGAGATAAACTTTGCTCTCGGGCGGTAACAAAGGTAGAAGTGATGGTTTGCGTAGGCTCCTGTGGTAACGGACTAGACGTGGCAGCGATAGAAGCAGTGTTTGACGATGCTCCGCTTGCAGACCCTCTGCCTCCAGATGCCATCCTCTTGATAGCATTGAAGCCTTTGCTGCTGAGTCGCCGTCCGGTATTGATCATTGGAAAGCGATCGTTCATGTAGCTAGAGGAGCTTGAACTCCTGCTTTTTGGCTTCGGCCGCCTTTGCTTTGGCGCGTTGAGTGAGGGAGGGGACGATGAGCCTTTTCTTGTTTTTAGGACCGTGATATCACTATCGAAACGCTGTGCATTCTCTCGATGATGCTCAGTGGATGATCGCTGAGGTGTTGTCTCGGTTGCATCTTTTGCTGGTTCCGGAGTAGAAAGAATCTGGCTCGCAGTCAAAGTAAAGTCCGGTGGCTCTGGCGAAGACTGCATCTGGTCCAGAGTTTTGAATAGCCAGTTCTTCCAGTCATGACTCGGCTTCAATGGCAAGGCTTGTGAGTGATTCTTCTGGGGTGACTCGAGCGAGTATCTCTTCACTTCCCGACCTGTTACGGTCACCATTGTACCCTGGCCAAAGAGAGGAGTTTCTGATCTGGGTGCATCCTGGGCTTGCGAATATACACTTGGCGAGATGACACACTCCCGATGGGTAGCAGCTGTCCTCTTTGGTGATGGTGGAGCCAGTGGTTTTGCTGGACTGGCAGCGGGATCTGGATGACGAATCGAAAATGGTAGAGGCGCTTCGTGCTCGGTAGGGAAGGGAGGTAGCACGTAAGGATTGTTGTCAGTACTGTAGCGCTCGGCTCGTGGCTCGATGGGCGACATTTCGTCAAGAGCATGTTGCCACCGGTTGTGAGATCTTTGAATTCGCTTCGCTATCGTGTCTTTTGAAGGCGAAGTTACTTGTGCGGCAAACTTCTCGTGGAGTCGCTGGGCTGATGGATCTGCTGCCGAAGCCGTCCCCGGTCTTGTTTGGTATGAGTTGCCATGTTTCTCCATCGGCCCATTGTCTGCTGGACCCATGTGGCTTTGTGGGGATGGCGGTGTCCCGACCTGCACACGAAGAATTGGTTCGTCTGGCGTCACTGTGCGTATAGTGTTTCCCCGGGATCTAGGGATGTCGCACTGTACCTCACTTACAGGAGTTCGTAGGGCGCGATCTGACATCGTTGTCTTTTCAAGGGGCGCTGGACTGCCATTCACCACGGCCTCGACACTGCCCCGAGACTGCGGCCTTGAGCTCCTTATCTGCTGCTGCAACGCTTCGTAAAGCTTTTGGCTTTCATCTGCGCTTTTTGTGAGCTGGGCGCGGCTATGGCGTCGTGAAGAAAGCCGGAGGGCGCGCCCGAATAATGACCCTTGTCGCTGTTTGGACCCATCATCAGAGTCTGCACGACTGACATTCTCCTCTATTGGCAGCAAAATACTCTCGCCACCACGGGTCCTCACAGTTCCGGCTATAGTGGAGTCTGTCCAGCTCGTCACCCGTGAACCTCCCTCTGTTCCATGCATCCCCGAACCAGCGCTCCGACCGCTGGCAACCCGCATACTAGACATACCAGGTGGAGATGGTGGTGCATGCATCGGGGTTGGAAACTTTGCTGAGAAATTGCCATATGCGGAACTTCCATTATTGTGAGAACTGCCTGTATCAAAGTGAAGTCGTTGCGCTTCAACGTGCTGCGCTGGGAAATCGGTCTGCGCCCTTCGTGGGCGGCCAATAATGCGTCTGAACCGATCTTTCAGAGAATCTGATATGACTCGAGGCTTTTGATTGCTCGTGCCCACGGGAGGCACCGCCTCATCAATAGCTGCCGTAAGGGCGGCATCGGTTTCCGCCGCAGAATTAAAAGGAGGCAGAGAGCTGTCATAAGTGACTTCACTTTTAGACGTCGTCTTGGCGAGCCTTTTCTTGATAGGATCAATGAAAGAGCTACGCTGACGGACTTTCCGCTGATGGAAATCTTGAAGATACGCATCCCATGCTATGGCTTTGATCTGATCTTCAGTCTGAGTCTCTCGGACCGAAGCTCTTGGGGATTGTAATGTTATTGAGGGCGAGCTGCCGTAGCTGAAGTCGTAGGATTTTCGCTCGTATGATGCTCGCAAGGGCTTTGTAGTTCGTTCTATACGTTGTGGAGTACTTGGGTGCAGGTCCGGTGGATGTTCGGTAGTCGACGAATGATGTTGGTTATATGGGGCGCTAGGGTTGAACATAGACCGAGACTTGCGTACCTTCTTATATGAAGAAGGTACGGACGCTATGCCATCTTCGGTAGTGTACATTTGTTGAACCGCAACAGTAGCATCAATCACTCTCCGCGCCCTGGTGACGACCACGTCCTCGGATTGGCGGCGGGGCATGGGCGGCATGATCCTTGTGTCTCTGTGGGGTTGCTTGATGGACTGGGACCTCGCTGGAATGGAAACATTGTCTCCAATGCTATGACGCGCTACTTGTCTGTGTTCCTCAAAGTGGCTGCCTTCCGATGTCTTCGTCAGACGTCTCCTTCGACGAGATTGACGTGGATTCCGTTGGTGCGGCTGCGGCAGCGCCTTCTCCATGTCGTAAGCTCTACGATAGGCTTCTTGGGCGGCGGCCTCTGCATGCTGCCGGTTGACCTCTGGAGTGTTGATGTCTACCTGCGGTCTGGATATAGACGATACAGATTTAGCGCGCCGTAATCGCGTGGCGGCATCACTGCTTGTACGTGAGAGCATGGGCGTTTGATCAGAGGAAAAGAACGCAGAAAGAGACGGGTCGGTCAGCAGCAGGGCCTTGTATATCTATATTTCTCGGGCGATGGAAGACGTGAGATATGAGACAAACCGTGAACACGTGGAAAGAAACAAGGGTAGATGAGAAGGCACAATAGCAACAGGAGCCGCGTCGTCCCGGATGAGAAAGTTCGCAGACGTGAGGCATACTTCACAGTTTCCCAGACGCTTCGTATCATGGCGCCGATGCTTACGTATTGACCTTGTTCACTTTACCGACAGAAGGAGCAGTCTTAACACCTCTCTGCAAGGTAGTGGCAATCTGTTGCTGTACCTGGCCGCCGCTGGGGTAGGAGGGAGCTGTAGCCGGAACGACAGCCATGACACTCCTTCCCAGGGGATGAGTCCTAATCTGCGATTGCTTCAGGAGTTACCTAGCTAGGGTGATGAGGTGTAAGATACATGAACGATGTTTCGTGTTTGAGACCGGTAATAAGGCGGACAGCGATCTCCCTATACGATTCAAGCAATGCCGACACGTTTCTTGGCAGAAGCTTGTTGTGGCAGCATTGAGACGGAGCGCCATTCCGTTAAACGGACGTCATCCTCACGACCCTCCAGCCCGCACCGAGGTCACCGTTCCAACCCACGCAACATGCAGGCCCGACTCGGAGACATGACGGCGTTACAGCCCTCTAACATCATTGCCAATTGGCATCATCCAGCATATGAGCGATTGAAAGAAGCCCGCTTATCCAACTTCTGCTAGAGCTTCAATGTCCACTCTTGCTTTCAAGCGCCCAATACGATCTACCACAAGCTTATTTACAAAGCCGCCCTATCAGCGACCTTCATACACCTCGAAGGACTTCCACAGCAGCTCCAAAATGGCAAAGGATGGGAAGGAAAGATCGCACAAATTCAGCCATCTTCCGTTGGCAACGAATAGGCCCATGGAATGTGCCGTTTCAGTACGTTCCTACAATGGCGATATACACTAAGACGCAGTCCTGACCAAGACACCCAGGGTCAAGCTCTCCTCCAGACACCTTACATGAACAAGGGCACTGCTTTCACCCATGAAGAAAGAGCAGAGTTCGGACTGAAAGGTCTGATTCCAACAAACGTGCAGACCTTGGACGAACAGGTCAAGCGCGCCTACGCTCAATACCAAACTCGACCGAATCCCTTAGCGAAGAACACCTTCATGACAAGCTTGAAAGAGCAGAACGAGGTGTTGTACTACCGTCTTGTCCAGGATCACTTGAAAGAGATGTTCCCTGTCATATACACCCCGACGGAAGGAGAGGCGATCAGCGACTACTCTAGATTATTCAGGAGGCCCGAAGGCTGCTTCCTGAACGTCGAAGATACCGACGAGGTCGAGATGCGATTAGCGCAATTTGGCGACCCGGACAGCATCGACCTTATCGTGGTCAGTGACGGCGAGCAAATTCTGGGCATTGGCGATCAAGGTGTCGGCGGTATCCTCATCTCCGTAGCGAAACTGGTCATCTACACTCTCTGCGCTGGTATTCATCCTCACAGGACTCTACCTGTCGTTTTGGACTGCGGCACGAATAACAAGGAGCTACTTGATGACGAGCTTTACCTTGGCCTCCGTAAGCCTAGGGCTAGGGGCGAAGAGTACGATCGCTTCGTGGACAAGTTCGTCCAATCGGCACGGAAGCTTTACCCTAAAGCCTACATTCACTTCGAAGACTTTGGTCTACCAAATGCTCGAAGGATCCTGGACAAGTACACACCGAAGATTGCTTGCTTCAACGACGACGTGCAAGGTACGGGCTGCGTCACGCTTGCCGCTATCTATGCTGCTCTGCACGTGGCAAAGCTGCAGATGAAGGATATCCGCGTCCTGATGTACGGTTCTGGCACTGCCGGTACAGGAATTGCCGATCAACTTTCGGATGCCATTGCGGTGGAGTCCGAAAAGTCCAAAGACGAGGCCCGCAAGCAGATCTGGTACGTTTACGAAGGCATGTTGAGCAGTCAATCTTTGTGTGCTAACATTCGCTGGGTAGGTGTGTTGACAAACCAGGAATGCTTCTGCAGTCCATGAAGGACGAGCTCACCCCAGCTCAACACCCATACGCTCGGGATGACAACGAGTGGGAAGGCAAGAAGCATGATGATCTGCTCGAAATCGTCAAAGCAGTCAAGCCGCACATTCTCATCGGTACATCAACGAAGCCGAAGGCATTCACCGAAGAGGTAGTGAAAGAAATGGCCAAGCACGTCGACCGTCCGATCATCTTCCCGCTGTCGAACCCGACAAAGCTGCACGAGGCAGACCCCAACGATCTCTTCAAGTGGACGGACGGCAAGGCGCTCATGGCCACCGGCTCGCCTTTTGACCCCGTCGAGCACAACGGAGCTAAATACGAAGTCGCGGAATGTAACAATTCAACCACCTTCCCTGGAATCGGACTGGGCGCAGTGCTCTCACGCGCAAAGCTCATGTCGCCCGCGCTCCTGGTCGCTGCGACCAAAGCGCTCGCCGCACAGGCTCCAGCGCTCAAAGACCCCAATGCCGGCCTCTTGCCCGACGTGACCAACGTCCGCGAGATCAGTGTCAAGATCGCCGCAGCGGTGATTAAGAAGGCGGCCGAGGAAGGTTTGGCGCAGGAGAAGGGCATTCCGGAGAGTGAAGAGGATCTGGAGCACTGGATAAGAGCGCAGATGTGGGATGCGGAGTACAGGCCGCTGGAGAAGGTGGCGCCTGATAGCGCTTCTGAATTGGCGAGGGGGGAGTCGGGGACTAAGGGCCGGAGACACTCGAAGGCCAAGGAGAGCAAGCTGTAGAAACACTAGACATGTAGATTATTTGAGGGTTATGCCTGGTCATGTAATTAGAGCAGCGGATATAGCATAACGCTCTGCTTTGGTTAACCCCAGAGCATGTCATGCAGTAAACTTTGTTTAGAATGCTGCTCACCTGCACTTTTGTGCCGCGACATAGTTCAATGTGCAAAGTGGCCTACGAGGAGTCGTCGCATGTGGGTGGAACATGGTCGCTCATTCCACTGTTAACAATTAGATACTTTACCTTCATCACTCAATTTTGTGTCTACGTCCACAGTCCATTCAACCGACCTTAACAGAGCGTCTGCATGCTGTCTTTCAAACATGTGATTGCTACTACAAGGGATGGAATGCTTGTGAGTTTATGATGTCACTGACATTATGTATAGATATCTAAGGAAATACTCTAAGCGCACCGCGCCCTAGGGCAGCCCGTAGCCCCAATCACATCCGTCCACCCAATACCCCAAATAACATAAAGGAAAAGTTGCCAGAGCTCTTGCTATGCTAGACAAGTATTCTTCGCACCGAGCCAGCCTCGACGGCCTCGACTCAGTGGAACGTCGGGAGCCCTGCTCCCCAGCTACGACGCCGTGCTTGGCGTGAGCCAGACAAGCCCTGAGTAGAGCGCACCCAGTGCGTCTAATCTACTCAGTCTTGGCATTGAGCTCGCGGAAGAAATCTTTGAGCTCCTCAGAGACAAAGTCCTCGACCTTGTGGGTGAACTCCTTGACCTCCTCGGCGTAGTCACCGACCTCGATCTTGGAGGCAGTGTTCTTGGCAACGTAGCCGCCCTTCTCAACAATGGAAGAGTAGTTGGAGGATCCACCGCCGTTCCAGGCAAGGATCTATTAAAACCAATTAGCAATCGAATGCGAGGCAGGTGCATAACGTAACTTACGTTGGCAGTGTTGCTTGGGACATCACTCAAGACACCCTCAGTGGCGATGGAGAGAAGGTTAGCCTTGAGCTTCTTTGGAGTAATGTCCGCAACAGCGTAGGCGGAGTCCTTAGATGGCTGGAGAGAAAGGAGGTAGGCCAAGAGACCAGCAATGTGTGGGGATGCCATGGAAGTACCGGAGATGGTGTTGACGGCGTATTTGCTGCCAATCCAGGTGGAGAGGATGTTAAGACCTGGGGCAAAGATGTCGTTGCACTTGCCGTAGTTGGAGAAGAAGGCACGCTCGTCAGCAAGGTTGCTAGCTCCGACAGTGACGGCCTTCTCAGCGGCAGCTGGGGAGTAATTGCAAGAGTCAGCGTTGTCGTTACCGGCAGCGACAGCGAAGTGGATGCCAGCATCGACAGCAGCGTTGACAGCCTGATCGAGGATGGTGGACTTGCCACCACCAAGAGACATGTTGGCGGCGCTACCCTTGAAGCCCTTCTTGCCCTTGCCCTTCTTGGTGGCCTCAACCTGCTCAAGGTGAGACTCGGCAGCGTACTCGACGCCCTTCACGACATCGGACATGGAGCCAGAGCCGTTGGAGCGGAGGACCTTGACAGCCTTGATGTGGGCCTTCTTGGCAACGCCGTACTTCTTGCCTGCAACGGTACCAGAGCAGTGGGTGCCGTGTCCGTTGCCATCAATGTCTGCATCGTTCTGTGGGATGGTCTTGCCCCAGGTGGCACGACCCTCGAAGTCGACGTGGTCAACGTTGGTGCCAGTGTCAATAACATAGACATCCACGCCCTCACCACCATCTGCAGAGTATAGGTATTTGTTGAAGGTGCCGAAGGTCAGGCTGTCGCGGTGGGAGATACGAGCGAGACCCCATGGAGCGTTCTTCTCCAACTCGGGGTCAGCGCTGGCCATGGTGTGGACTTCTTGATCTCTCTCGATATATTCGACCTGCAAAGAGCACCAACATTAGTATCACGCTGTTATACAATATGCATGTGGTGGGAAACTGGAGTGCTTGGCGCCCATCAGGCAGCCATATGAGCGGATCTTCAGCCAACTCTGCCGAGTCGCACAAGTCCGTACACAGCTTGCGCCAGGCTCATACGACCGTGAAGCCGATGGATGGAACCTGCTGAAGCGGCCAAGACATGATGACATGATGGAGCGCTTATCAGGACAAGGGGAGATAGGAAGCTGACTCACGTCGGGGTGTCTCCGGAGCTCCTCGATCACGTCCTCATCGAAGTGACCAGAGTAGCCCATCAAGGAGCCAGCAATGTTGTAGGTGTGCTTCAAGCCCTCGAAGATCTCGTCGGCCATAGGCATCTGAGAGCGCTTCCGGAGCTCCATCTTCGAGTTCTGGACGTTGAGATGGAGGTCCTGCACCCACTCGTGGTGGGCGGCTGCCAGGTTCTCCGTTACATGCTGCTTGAACTTGATGATGTAGGAGTCCTTGATCTCCTTCGCATTCACGGAAGAGATGACTGGAGCGGCATCGCTGTGGATGGTCTCCGTCTTGTAGACTGGAGATGCAGCCGCGAGCAGCGGCAGCACGGAGAGGCCGAAAAAGCCCTTCATGTTGGTAATGATGAAGCTGCGGTTCTACAGCTTCGAAGAGTGATGGGATGAGCGATGAGAGATGTGAGGATGTGTGAGATGAAGGAGAGATGGAGGGAGAGCGACGACTGGGAGCTGTCGAGGTCCGGGGAAGCTTGCGCGTGATGGGAGGCTGATAAGGCGATACCCTAGCGCGGAAGCTTGTTGCCCCGGAAGCACCACGTCATTGGCGGGCAAGCATTCCCGCCTCCGACGCAAAGCGAGGCTCCAGTCATGCGGAGGCAACTGTCGTGTGCTCATAGAACGGATGCGGCAACCACCGTACGGTGAATACGTTTTGTAAACGTGTATCTAATGCTGCTATCTGAAGCGTCGTCGAGTCCCAGATCCGACCCTTTTACGCCCAGATAGTGTAGCTTCAGATAGAACACCACATGCCAAGACTCGTACCTACTGCTACTCGCTCCCAGCCCCGCCAAGGCCGAGAGACATCGCATGCAGGTGTATCCCAGGCAAGACAAATGATCAAAAGACAACCTTAATACCATACATGCTCCAGATCATCTGCTTAGGTTGTACTACCTTCAACACCCTGCCTGAATCAAATGCAATAGCATGAGTGGTTTGCTAAGGTGAATTCACATGGTACCTGTACATGTAGGCAGCATGTGGCATCGAGGACCTGGACCGTGCCCAATCCGTAGTTGCACATGCTTGAGCGTTTCTATTGGTGCCAGAAGCAGTCGTCCGCTACATACGCAGCACCGTACTATCCTAGAATACTATTGCATGTGTATCACAGCGGTTTGATATCTCAGTCTAGCCACCAGACACCAAGACTCCATGGTGGCTGCGCTGCATCCCGCAATCCTGCAATGCGGCTGAAGAGATGACCCTGGACAGCTCCTGACAGAATCCGGTAGCTTGACAGCTACTCCATTGAGAGACCATGAATAGCCATGTCCACCAAATACGGCACAGGTCGTCTACTCGAACGACAAGAAACCCAAGGCCGGCAGCACAGGCGAGCGAAGTGGACGCTGTGCTGAAACGTCTCGCTACGTTTGATGGACGATCCAGCGACGCCTCGGCAGTAACGCTCCAGAGTATCCATAACGACCTGAAACGACTATCGACTCTGCTACAGCATGGTCCGGAGCAAGCAATTAAGCAAGACGCTTTTCGCCGGTCCCATGGCTTTCAAGCAGTGATTGCTGTATTGCGCTTCGTGGCAAGCTCAACCGAGGAGACCCCTACTTCCACGAGAGACATTGATCTAGTGTCTCAGGTTCTTTGCGCAGCATTACTTGCACTTCTCACAGCGTTCGAGGAACATCAGGGTAATCGCAGGTATTTCGCAAAGAGGGTCGGCAGTGGCGGCTGGAACGTCCTGCGTGAAATTCTAATATCGACGTACCGAATGCTCCTTGATACGTCAGAAGACGCAAAGTCCTTAATCAAGGTGACCTGCCAGCTACTCAACACTTCGCTCGGACTTCTACTTGGAGATGAGCGGGACGCTTGTATCCTGGATCCCGTCAACTTCCAGGGTGCACAGCATCAGCTAGAACATCAGGCAGAGGTGCGAGATACCGCTGTGGACGTGACGAAGAACGATATCCGGCACGACACTGTTCATGATAATGACCAAAATGACCAAAAGCGGGTGGGAAAGTCTCCAGTCGAATGCAGCCAACGGAACGTGCAGAACTCGGATGCTGTTCCTATCATCCTCGGCATTTGCTACGAAATCGCAAAAAGCAACGATCCTAAGATTCTTTCTATATGCACTACGACTATTCATACCATCTTGCAGATTGCCGATTCTTCGATCCGCAATAAAGCCAGAATCCATGGCAGCGGAGTACTCTCCTCGTTAATAATCGAAGTGGCCAATGAGTCGCTACCATTAGAGATTCGAGCATCTCTGCAAACCCTCTGCGAGGCCTTGCTTTCAATCGGTGTGAACAGGCTCGATGATGCCGCGGCGCTCTTCCAGAAGGCCTCGGGGAACGAAAGCGCCATGCGCCTTCTGCACACTGCACTTGAAACGCCCAAGGAGCCAGCATGTCTTCATTTCGACCTTTCTCAGCACGGGTACAGCTCTGTCGAGCTCCCTGGTATGCCACGCGCATTTCCCCCTTCAGCCGGGTACAGTTTTACTGCTTGGTTTAGAGTGGACGACTTTGACGCCAAATACCATACTACCCTCTTCGGGGCTTTCGATCCGAGTCAGACGTGCTTTGTCCTGTTGTACTTGGAGAAAGACACTCGTCAGCTGATCCTTCAAACCTCAATTACCGCCGAGAGGCCTAGTGTCCGATTCAGAAGCCCTGCGTTTGCACTAGGCAAGTGGTACCACATTGCACTGATTCACCGGCCGTCAAAGTCCTCAAACGCGAGCTTAGCTGCACTTTTCATCAACGGAGAGTATGTTGACAAGAGACAATGTGTGTATCCAGATCTACCTCCAGTAGTGCATCGCAGCCAGGACGGAGCCATTCTTTCCAACCAGGATGCTACGAGGCGGCAGCCCGTGCAAGTGTTTTTCGGCACTCCGCAGAACTTGACATCCAAAGTGGATGAATCTCCGATTGGATCGAAATGGTCCCTAGCCAATGCACGCATTTACGATGCCTTGCTGTCAGACGAGGTGATTGCTGTGTATCAGCGACTAGGGCCGCACTATAATGCAAATTTCCAAGATTGCATGGGGCCGATTCTCACTTATCGTGCATCGGCGGAGCTCAATCACTACAACGACTTACTCCACCCCGAGAAGGCCGACAAATCCGAGATAGTCACGGCTACTCAACAGCGTGGTAGCGACATCATGGGCGAAAGCCGAATTCTAGTCAGCATCTCACCACTTGCGGTAGTCACTATGCACGGCATGATCGCCGGATCTGTTGACATACTATCCGGCCTTTCACCTGTTGCAATGCAAAACTTCCAGTCTCTTACTCGGACGGGAAACTCTATCCTCATTAACGCTGCTAGACCTGCCATCAACGATGCGCTTACTAGGACATACGGCGCTGCTATGCTTACTGGCGATCCCGTCGTAATAATGCCGCAAGCCTTGGATGATGCCAGCTGGCGAGTGGGCGGATGTCTAGCTATTAACATGAGGTTACTAGAGATGGCAATCACTGATGAGGCTATCCTCCAAGCCGTCGACATCCTGTTCATGACCATTCGGGAGAACTGGAGAACGAGCGAGGTGATGGAGAAAGAAGAAGGCTTTGGCATACTCGCAATATTGCTAAGGGAGAAGCTAGGTTTCGGCCCTGCAGTGCCTGCAGCTGGGAACGCAAGTGCAATTCCGCGTAGAACAGGCGAGGAGCGCAACAGTCTCGCTGTGAAGTTGATGGGAAAGATCCTCAAGTTTGTCGGGTACGATCATGTAAAGCCCGAGGATTCCATGCTGATCAACCCTATGGCGTATCGAGTCCTCATGATTGACTTCGATACCTGGCGGACCTTGAGCGTTGATACGCAGAAATTGTACTACCGACAATTCATCGACTTCATTCAGCGCAACAGATTCCAATCTTTCAATACGAAAAGGCTTATGAAAATGCGTACGTAAGTTCATGCTGGCACCAAACGCAGGTACTGACCGGGTACAGGCATTGTGAGACGATTTCTTGACGCGCTCAAGGTTGACTCCATCTCCTCGGAAGCTCTCCCGGATCTATTAGATGCGCTCAAAGCCCTCACACTTTGTAATACCACTCACACTAACCACCGCGATATCGCGACCTTCATTGCATACGCGTTGCAGCATGACCGTTCAGCGTCCGCGCCACGCGTTTCGACACCGAAAGGTGTCCACCGAGCCTCCATATCTGGTAGAGCCAGCCCATTTCTGCGCGCCGGTTCACCCTTCCACGGAGGCCTGGATATTAAGAAGATCTCGAAAGTTGCGCAGGCGGAGCTAGGAGCCAACGTTCTTCGGATGTATACTGACGTCCTCTGTGATACTGACAATATCATCCACCTGAAGCGCTTTGCTAAACAAGTTCCTAGCAGGGTAAGTTATATGATTATCTCAGATTAACCGAACTGATTGGATACCCAGTGGATGCTCCATCTTATCGCAGAATCCGACCAGCGAATTGTCACATGTGCGTTAGCTATACTCGCCCAGTCACTCGCTACACTTGGGAAAGACTTCAAGAATCGTTTCACAGACAAGACGCCTGGATTTACATCGCTCAAATGCCGGATGAGGAACTTCTGGACAGTACCCGACGTATGGTACTATTGCTTTTCAATCCTGTTCGGATACAATGCTGGCAAGCTGCCCGCAGAGAGAGAACTCAACGTATACAATTTGATCGATATCTTTGTTCAAGACAAGACGCTGGCTATCGAAAACCCGGAGGTACTGCCGTCACTGACCAACATGCTCGAGGCCGCTCTTCGCAGCACCGTCAGAGAGAGCAAACAGTCCGAAGAGACCTTCAACAGTCAAGCAAATATTCCCAAGACCATTGTACAATTCCTAGCGGAGGTCCATGGACGGAGCCAAGCCTTCCGTGATTTCGCAGTCACTTCGCACTACGTGCAGGAGCTTCTATTCGTGCTTTTCCCGGTTATCGCGAGCTCTGACAGACTCAGCGCGGCGTCGGAACTAGCCTCGGACAGCTCAGGACTGAATTTTCAGGGCAACGATGTAGTTATCAGGCCGCACTCGAATTCTCTCGGCGAACGACCTGCTATCGTTAGGAGTGGGTCGAGCAGGACTCTACCTGAACCTGTCCGCAGCAATCGTGTGCAGGCTCCTAGACGAACTTCCTCCTTTGTGCTCGTCAGCTCTACAAATACATCGGACCCCCATGTCTCCGCTCGATTCAACCAGGTCATGTCTCCCAAGAAAGCAACTGTTAAAATGAGCATTGGTAACGACATCGTGGAGTCTCTCCTGGAGGTGATTGTTGCAGTCTTCACAGACCAAGTCTGCATGCGAAAGGACTTCGCGGGCTTCGGACTATTCCTCAAGGTCCCTCCAGGGTTTCAGGAACACCAGGCCTACTTCGAGTCCTACGTTCTGCTCCATACAATGTATCATCTCTGGAGCCATATGCAGCTTAACCAGGGACTGCTGGTGGAACCAAGGGTTCTCACCAATCTTGCAAGATACACCTTGCACATGGCAGAGGCTGTCTTTGAGGGATGGTTCATTGACGGAGCCCAGCCGTTACTGGAATTCACTGGGAAGGTCCTTGACTACCTGCAGCAACCGGATATTGCGAGGGTCAAGTCTGTCCGACTGTGTAGTCAGGCCATCACCACGATACGGTCTGTCTTCCTCAGGGTGACGCTACTTCGGTTATCTGAACTTGATGAGACCGAGGATGATACCGAGTCCTTCAATTTCCTACACAAGCTCAACTATTGGCAGACCATTCTTTTCTCACCCGAGAATCAGGATCTACCATTCATCAGGCTGATTTGTTATCTCCTCTACATGAAGTTGGTTTCGCCGTCGCACCGAGTGCGGACTGCAGCAGCGATGTTGTTCAGGATGCTACTTGTCCAAAAACCTACCGAGGCAGCCACGGTACTCATATCTAGCGGTGACTCAAGCCATCGTCATCTGTCAACTGGTTTGATGAAACTGACCACGCATGATGACGAAGAACTCCTACAATGGATCTCCGATCGTCGCGATACGTTAGATAGATTCTTTCTCGAGATATTGTCAAGACCATGGGAGGACTTTGTCAATGGAGAGAATCAGAAAACGGAGGAATCGGCTAAGAACCGGCTTGCTAAGCGCAAGGACAGACTCAAGCAGTGGCAAACAGAGGAGACCGAATTGGATACCGTCATCCATCGGTTTGAGACGTCAACAAGGCATTGGCGTTCGAACATCTACTCGCAGGAACGTCTCAAGTACCAGCGAGCTGTACAAGACCAGCAGGAGAATCTAAGTCATCTTCAAGGCATCATCGCGAGAATGGAGGACTTCCTGCGTCAGCCATGCGGCCTTTTCCCCGACACCCGGGCCCCTAAATGGCGGCTTGACCAAACTGAGGCCCGCAATAGGATGCGAATGCGACTTCTAAGGGATCCTGTTCAGAATCAGGAGGTGTACCAGTCGAAACGAAAAGCATCGGAAAGGTTCGACAAGCTCACAATCAATACGAAGATCAATGCGCCATCCATATCAGATACGGTCATGTCGCCAACTCCTACAAGCGTTCGCTTCCCAGAAGATGCAACAAACGACAATGGATCGCAAATTGATCGCCTTAGTCCAAATGCGCCATTACTCGAGGGAGACTTCGAGATGGTGGATGACCCGCGCGAAGATGAAGAGGGCTGGGAAGACAAGAACCGCAAGGTCATGAGAAGTCTCCAGCATGGCGAGAAAGTACATCAGATCTACAACGTCTCCACCATCATCGCTCTTGAAGGCTGCGAAGGCCTCCTGGTTGTGGGCAAGAATTGTCTTTACTTGCAAGACCATCTTTTCCAGCGATCCGATGGCGAGATCGTTGGCGTGCATCAAGCGCCCGCTGAGGAACGAGACCCGTATGTGCAGATGATTGCTGGCAAGGAGGTACGGACGCAGAAGCCCCAAAGACGCTTCACCGAACAGTCTGCGAAACACTGGACTTGGGCAGAGCTTCTCAGCATTTCTAAGCGCCGCTTTCTGTTCCGTGATGTGGCGCTTGAAGTCTTCTTCACTGATGGACGAAGCTTCCTCTTGACCTTCTTGAACCCAGAGATCCGCAACGCTGTTTACGCCCAGATATCGAGCAGAGCACCGCAGGTGCATAGCTCATCTGCCAGTCTTGCTGCTGAGGATGCATGGCGACTTGACAGTCTTCGGACGCCAGATGAGGCACCTCAGACTTTTGGCTCAAAGTTCGCCAGCGTCTTCAATAATTCAACAACTAACTCGGCAACGCGCAAATGGCAGCGCGGCGAAATCTCCAACTTCCAATACCTGATGCTTGTGAACACGATGGCTGGCCGTACTTTCAACGACCTAACCCAATACCCTGTCTTTCCCTGGGTGTTGGCCGACTACACTAGCACAACCCTTGACCTCAGCGACCCGCGCACCTTCCGCGACTTTTCCAAACCCATGGGCTCCCAGCACCCGGCGCGGGAGTCCGATTTTAGAGAACGCTACCGCGTCTTCGCCGAGATGGGCGACGGGCCAGCCTTCCACTACGGCACGCACTACAGCTCCGCCATGATCGTAACCTCCTTCCTAATCCGCCTCCCTCCCTTCGTACAATCCTACCTCCTCCTCCAAGGCGGGACATTCGACCACGCCGACCGGCTCTTCGACAGCATAGAGCGTGCCTGGCTGAGCGCAAGCAAAGACAACATGACGGACGTCCGCGAACTAACCCCCGAATTCTTCTACCTGCCCTCCTTCCTCACCAACCTCAACGACTACGACTTCGGCGTCAAACAAGGGTCCGGCACCCCCATCAACGACGTCGAGCTCCCGCCCTGGGCACACGGCGACCCGCACCTCTTCATCGCGCGCCACCGCGAAGCTCTCGAATCGCCCTACGTGACCGCCCACCTGCACGAATGGATCGATCTCGTGTTCGGATACAAGCAGCGCGGCGAGGCCGCCCTCGAGGCTACGAATGTCTTCCACCACCTCAGCTACCAGGGCAATGCCAATCTGGACGCCATCGACGACGAGATCGACCGCGTCGCGACCATCGGCATCATCCATGGGTTCGGCCAAACCCCGCACCAGGTCTTCACGCGCGCGCACCCGCGCTCAGAGGCCGAGAGATACAAACCCGCCCGCCTGGACTCGATCGCGGAGACGCTGGTTAAACTCCCCGAGCCCAAGTTCGAGAGCGGAGAGAGGGTTTCTACGCTCTTGTACAGCGCGACCCAGGACCGACTGCGGTGCTCGCCGCCGGGTAAACTGGAAATGCCACCCTCTTGCAAGCGGTTCCTGCAGTGGGGCTTCGCGGACCACTCGCTCCGCTTCTTCTCCAGCGATTCGAAACGCCTGCTCGGGCTGTACGAACAATTCCATATCGGCCCGATCACGACCGCGCTGTTTGCGGATGCAAGAACCCTCGTTACCGCCGGCGCGGACTGCACGATCGGCGTCTGGGCCGTCGGGACCGGCGGTGACGGCGTCGAGTTGACCAGTCGCACATACCTCTTCGGCCACAGGACGCCGGTGGAGAAACTCGCGGCCAGCAGGGCGTGCAGCACGCTCGTTTCCGCGGACGAGGGTGGGCGCGTGCTAGTGTGGGACCTCAATCGCTACGAGTGCGTGCGCGTGCTCCGTGACCCTGGCGCTGGCGAGGGTGATAAGGGCAAGGTTACCGCGATGCAGGTTAGCAATACGACGGGCCATATCCTGCTGTGCTGCGGCGCTTGGGTCGCGCTGTATACGCTCAATGGCGAGTTGTTGGTGCGGCAGAGGGTTTGTGAGGACGAGGACGCGACGCTTTGTTGTGCGTTTTATGAGGGCTTGAAGAATGAGTGGGTGGAGCGCGAATTGGTGTTTACGGGGCATGGCAGGGGCGTTGTTAATGTAAGTCTGACATCCGTTTGTCTATACCTTATAGTGTTGTAATGAGGTGGTGAGGTGGTGAGATGGTGAGATGGTACAGGCCTATGCTAACAAAGGGTGGCAGATCTGGGCACTAGTCAATCTGACAGACGGCGCCTGGCATCTGCAACTTGTCAAGCGGCTCAGCCACGCTGATCCGAGGCTCGAAGGCGCGGAGGAGAGCGCAGCCGCCATCACGGCGGTTTTGCCAATGCCGCTGTGTGTGTTTACTGGCGACGGGGAGGGCCGAGTGGTGAGTACTACTTGAGAACTACTGCCGAGGCTCGATTACTGACGCTGGGATATAGTGGGAATGGAATTGCGTGCAACGAGGTACCGGACGGCGGTAGAGTGCATGGAAAGGGTGGAGGCATTCAGGACAGGCGTTTAAGGGGGGCTTCGGTCAAAGGGGGGCGGGGTTTGAAATGCATATGGTACATGTAGCGTGTCTACCGCGCGATAGGTACATGAACATGTAGTATCCGTGAGGTTAGTCGTGATGCGACCCCAATCCAAGAAAAGACCTCTATGTATGCTATGCGCCTACCGTGTGCCTGCCAAATCCAGGACGCCTACCTTATGCTCCTTCCTCTTCCGCCACTCACCCCTCCACCCCCTCCTCCCCCAACGTCCCCTCTCCACCCCCCTCCCCGACCTCCCGCGCAACCTCCTTAACAACCCACCTCGGCGCCCCCTCCTCCAACCCCGGCCAAATATCTCTCGGCAGATACTCCCCAACCTCATTCACAAACACAACCCTCATATCCCTATCCTCCAACTCCAGCGCCTCAATCTCCCTCCTCGCCCGCTCCGCCACCTTCCGCATCTTCGCCTTCACCGCATCCCTCCTCGCCACCTCCTTCAAAAGCCGCTTATACGCGTCCGCAAACCCCGTGTAGAAAACCCCCAGCTCGGCAATCTCCCCCGTCTTGCCCTCGATCTCGCCGCCCAGCGCGGCCCACTCGCGTCGGAACCCGCGCGCCGCCGCGACCAACGACGGCATCTCTGCGCCGAGCCGCCGCAGGGATGAAAGCAAAGTAGACAGCGCTTTATGACTTTCCCGCGCCCGTGAGTGCAGCTGCCGCAGAGTGTCGAGCGAGGATTCCATCGACGTGACGCGGGACCGGATCTCGAGCACCACGTCCTCGACTTCTGCGGCGTCGGCGACGAGGACGGCGAGCATTTCTGCGCGCGAGGAGGCGTCGAGGGCCGCGTGTGGCGTGGGGGTGTCTTTGTAGAGGCTGTCGGATTCGTCTTGCCCGAAAGGAGAAGAAGATGGGTTGGCGGCGCGGGCGGCGGAGCAGCCGCCTTCGGTGTGTTTTAGGGCTGTGGCGCAGAGGTCGTAGTGCGCGATTAGGCTGTGCAGGAGGGAGGCGGTTTCGTGGGCGTGGTCGGTTAGGGTGTGGAAGAGGGTCGGTATTGATTCTGATTCCTGGTCTTGCTGGGAAGGTGGGGTGGAGGAGGAGGAGAGGGAGGAGAGGCGGGTTAGAGAGGTGTGGAGGGAGGAAAGGGAGGTGTCGAAGGTGCTGATGGTGGCTTGCAGGGACTGTTGGGCGCTGTTGTAGGCGTCGATGGTTGCGCGGAGGGAATCGAGGAGCTTTAGGTGGGTGGATTCGTCGATGAAATCGTGGAGGGTTTTTTGCGACGGCGGAGGAGGAGATTGAGAGGAGGTTATTGAGGAGGATGTCTCGTCCAAGGTTGGCTGGGATGAAATGACGGATGAGGGGATGAGGGTTGCTCGAAGCGAGGACAAAGTCTCTTGCAAGCCGTCGTTCGCAACATCGAGAGAGGTGATGACCGTCTGTGGCATGTTTAGAAATATGCACTTGTACGTTGGAGATAATATTATATGTACCTTAAACTCCACCTCTGCGTTCCTGCCCACACTGTCCAAGCCATCCCTGATCGAGTGCAGCACACTCACCTCCTCTTCTACACCATGCCTGACGAAGGTATTCTTGGCTTGTAACACCGCAGTCTCTTCTATCAACTCTCTCGCAGTATTGACGATCTCGTTCGCTCGATAGGCATCGGTGGTAGCGGAGAGCGAGCGCTTAGCTGCTACAAAGTGGGTTACGAGCTGTTCGAGGGTCGGCTCGCCATTGTAACTGGCGGAAGGCGAGACATGCGGCGAAGGTGTCATCGGATTCGGTAATGAGGGATCTGTGATAGTAGAAGAGCTCCTCCGTCTTATCAATCAGAAGAAGTAAAGTACGGAGCGGTACAAACATGCATACAAACATGCACCTAGCAATCAGCCTGGAAGCTTGAGACGGGAGCCGCATGAAGCCGTGTGATGACATGTTGGTACTAGCGCCGGCAAGGGTTTGTGGGGATGGCGCCATGGCCGAGACGCTGGGTCAGGGAAGTCAGCCGAAAGTCAGCGCGAAAGTCTCCATCAAGGTTGGCCACAGCCCTATGAGACTACTGGTGTTGACACCATTCATGTACATTCCTGCCCATTTCTGCTTGTGCCTGTTATAGGTCGCGATCTAAATCCGAAAGCCGAAAGGAGACTTTCGCATGCCTTCCGCGTCGACTGCATTACAAAGTTGCAAGGGAGACGCGATCGTGAAAGGGTCCGAAGTCTTTGTTCAGGGACCCGGACAGTGATTGAGTGTCACGTGCGCCAAGCGCCGTCTTACCTCCGCCGCCTAACTCTAAAGTCTCTCGTCAGAGCGTCGCACGCCATCGGGTCCCTTCTCTATCGCCATCGCACACCATACACCACACCGTTTGACTCACCGTAGACCCTTCCACCGTAACGAATAGTCACGACGCACGCACACTTGTGCTACTAGAGGCGAAAGCGATCTCAATCACGGGGCACCGGAAAAGCAATTCCGTTCAACAACTATCCGCTCTCCCAAACAGCAAGCTGTCTACGATTACAAACATTCCACGCCAGACTGCGCTGGAGCGTCCGGTGGAGCGCGTCGTGGACAGATGCGTGAATAAGGACCAGGGCCATATGGCGTCAACATCCCCGACCGAGACGCAATTAGTCCAGCCAGGTTCCACCATGGAGAGCCGCAATCACCGCAAACTGTCACTTAGACACCCAGAAGCGCCTACTGGTACTAAACTGTCAGACGATCACGAAGGTCTGTGCCATCACGACCATGAGCACGACGGTTTGAAGTCGCGCCATCAGCACCAGCATCAGCAAAGCAATTACGGCATGGATAACAGTGACGACCACTCCATCTCCATCCCCGCAGCGTCGCGGCATGCCGAACAAACCGTCGCTCCCTTCTTGGCTAAGCATATACCTATGCAATACAACCCTCTAGGACAGACCAGAGAACGACAAGAACAGGAAGACCAATCTCATCAAAGCACATCCACGAGATTCTGCTATAGACATAGACCGGATCTCAAGTGTCGTCGACAGGCCAACGAGCCGTCGATGGAACAGCTACAGAACGTGAGTAATACGAGAATATGGTACATAACAGAACCGGTAACTGACTGTCCCCACAGGAACTCGGCACCCTCTCCCAGTCCGACCAGCAAGCCATCTCCCACGTCTGGTCTCTCTTCTCCGCGGCGCCGTCGAAACACCGCAATCTCATGCTCCAGGGCATCCTTACCCAATGCTGTTTTCCACAACTCTCCTTCATCTCGGCCTCTGTCCGCGACCTTATCAAGATCGACTTCCTTTCAGCTCTTCCATCCGAACTCGGTTTCAAGATTCTTTGCTACCTCGACACCACATCGCTGTGCAAAGCAGCGCAAGTGAGTCAACGATGGCGGAGTCTGGCGGACGATGACGTTGTCTGGCACAGGATGTGTGAGCAGCATATTGATAGGAAGTGCACAAAATGCGGATGGGGATTGCCATTACTGGAGAGGAAGAGATTGCGGACCGAGAAGAGACAGATACAACTCAGGGCTACCGGGAGAGGCATCAACGAATGGTCACCAGCCATTACACCCTTGATCGAACAGCCACCACAACCACAAGAGGAAGCTCGGGACTCTATGTTCGCAGATGATGTACCAGCCGGATTGAAGCGACCGCTGGAAGACGCCTCGTACGACGCCTCAGCTAAAAGACTTTGCTCCAACAACTCCCGTTCCACACCAGAAGAATACTTCAAGCCGCGCGTACGGCCGTGGAAAGACGTATACAAGGACCGGTTCAAGGTTGGGACGAACTGGAAGTACGGGCGCTGCAGTCTCAAGACTTTCAAGGGACACACCAATGGAGTCATGTGTTTGCAGTTTGACGAGAACATCCTCATGACAGGTTCTTATGACAGCACCGTCAAGGTCTGGGATATCGAGTCCGGCAAAGAGATCCGTACGATTCGCGGTCACACTAGCGGTATTAGGTGTTTACAATTCGATGATACTAAACTCATGACCGGATCCATGGATCATACCGTCAGACTTTGGAATTGGCGGACAGGCGAGTGTACCAGAACGTTCAATGCGCACAATGGCGGTGTCATCAGTCTGCATTTCGAAGGCAGATGGATTGCCTCTGGAAGTATGGACCACACGATTCGTGTCTGGGACTCAGAAACCAAGCAAACGTTTTGTCTGCGCGGCCATACCGACTGGGTCAACGCCGTCCGTCTGGATGCCGCCTCACGGACACTCTTCTCCGCATCAGACGACTGCACGGTCAGGCTATGGGATCTAGATACTCGACAGTGCATCAAAGTCTTCGAAGGCCACGTCGGTCAAGTCCAGCAAGTCCTGCCCCTACCGCCAGAATTCGAACTCGATGACGCCGATCTGGCTCTCGCGAACCCGGGCGACAAAGACGACGACGGCAGCTCCACGGCCAGCAGTCCGCTGCTCACCCACCACCACCCACACATCCACAGCCACAGTGTGAAAGCCGAACCCGACCTCGCCGCCGCATTCTGGAATAACGACAAGGATAAGAAGGAAGAACGGCCCGCGCCGCCGCGCTACATGCTCACCGGCGCCCTCGACAGCACAATCCGTCTCTGGGACGTCCACGCCGCTCCCACGACTACATGCTCAAGCTCGCCATCGTCTGGTCCTCCAACCCCAGCGGTCTCGACACACTGTCTCCGCACCTTCTTCGGCCACGTCGAGGGCATCTGGGCCCTGGCGGCTGATCATCTGCGCTTGGTGTCCGGGAGCGAGGACCGCATGGTCAAGATTTGGGATCCGAGAACGGGGCGCTGTGAGAGGACTTGGACGGGGCATGCGGGGCCCGTCACTTGTGTGGGACTCAGTGATAGTAGGTTGGTTAGTGGGAGTGAGGACTGTGAGGTCAGGATGTTGGTGTTTTCGAGTCAGGAGGGGGGGAAGTGTGAGAGTCAGTGATTGAGGGGGCTTGTTTCGGATAGCATGTTATGTGCTTGATCGCCTCTTTTTGTTTCTTTTTTGAAGAGTTAAGGGCTGAGGCAGGATCTGTGGGTTTTAGCGATGCGTTCGGCGTCTTTTTGGAAAGGAGAGCAAAGGGAACTGGGGATGGGATGGAGAAGGCGCTGGATCTTGGGGCTTCGTCGCTGAATGGGCACTTGCACGGAACTGGTAGATACCCAACTTTTTACGCGAATATAACATGTAACCCCATTGCGGTTTGTCTGTCTATCTCTTTCAGCTATGGATCCCACCTTGCTTTTCTCTTCGATTCGTCGATTTGACAACCTCGAAAGTTGAATAACAGCGCTGCTGTCGCTGACTTGGCAGGTACTGTACCCTGTCCATGTTCGGAATGGGGTACGCGCTAACCATCTCGGTACCTTATCTGCCCCAAAGATTGCGGGGAAGCCGCATCATGTTCCCGTGCCTGCATGAGCTGATGTGTACGTACCCAACCTCCTCCACGAAGGTACCTACCATACACCTAAGTCTTGCATTACTCATATACAATGGGCGGTGATACAAAGCCCACCATGTCGACACCGACTTCATACCCGCAGCTGGCTGCTAGACCTGTGGGAAAGCAGGTACGCTTCTCTATCCCGCCGTCACGGTAATACTTTGGACACTTTGAAAGAAGCCAGCTCACAAGTTCCCAAAGATTCATAACATATACAGAGACCGCCTCAGACAGTTCACAGATAATGGTCAATACCGCGAGCAAGGGCTCATGTCCAAGATCATCGAAGCTCAGGCTTCCGGTGGAGGCCACGTCAAGCTCGAGGTCTACTCCCCACCCAACCTCTCCCGCCCAACATTCAAAGAAGCAACATCCAACAAGTTCCGCCCTACTAAGGTCGGCGAGTCCTTTGGCCCCAGTTGGTCTACTCATTGGTTCAAGATCACGTTGACTGTGCCCTCTTCGCTGGCGAAGAAGGAGCACCTGGAGTTCCACTGGAACGCGAATAATGAGGGTCTCGTATGGACGGAAGACGGCGACCCATTGCAGGGTCTGACGGGTGGCGGGGAAAGAGAAGAGTGGGTACTGCCCAAGAGCTTCAGAGATGGCGAACCACACGTCTTCTATATCGAGATGGCTTGCAATGGCATGTTTGGCAATGCGCCCGGCGGTGATAGTATCCAGCCGCCGAACCCGGACAAGTACTTTCAGTTGTCCAAGGCGGATATTGTGGCGATCAATATCGAGGCCCGGCAGCTGTATGTGGACTTTTGGATTGTAGGGGATGCGGCGAGAGAGTTTCCGGAGGATTCTTGGGAGGAGCATGAGGCGTTGCAGGTCTGTAATGCGGTTATGGATGCTTTCATTGCGGGCAATGGAAGCCATGAATCCATTGTTGAAGGGAGGAAAATCGCGTCAAAGTATCTGGGTGACAAGGTCAGCTCGGCGGAGGTCTACGATTCGGATAAGGAGGCGATTGTTAGCGCGATAGGGCACTGTCACATTGACACTTGCTGGCTCTGGCCATGGGCAGAGACAAAGCGAAAGGTCGCCCGCTCCTGGTCGAATCAATGCGACCTACTGGACAGGTACCCCGAACACCGCTTTTGTGCCTCCCAAGCCCAACAGTACAAATGGCTCGAGCAACGCTACCCTTCAGTCTTCGACCGCGTCAAGGACAAGGTCAAGGCCGGCAAGTTCCAACCGATCGGAGGCAGCTGGGTCGAGCACGACACAAACATGCCCAGTGGCGAGTCTCTGGTTCGCCAATTCCTATACGGCCAACGCTTCTTCGAGAGCCACTTTGGCGACCGCTGCAAAACGTTCTGGCTCCCCGATACTTTCGGCTACTCAACCCAACTCCCTCAACTCTGCCGCCTGGCCGGAATGAGCAGGTTCTTCACGCAGAAGCTCAGCTGGAACAACATCAACAACTTCCCGCACACCACGTTCAACTGGGTCGCGCTCGATGGCAGTCAGGTCATCTGCCACATGGCGCCGTCAGAGACCTACACCGCGGAAGCGAATTTTGGGGACGTGGTCCGCAGCGTCACACAGCACAAGTCCATGGATCAGGATGCGACGTCGCTTCTTGTCTTTGGCAAGGGTGACGGAGGCGGCGGTCCCACCTTCCAACACCTGGAAAAGCTCCGTCGTTGCCGTGGTATCAGCGACAAGATTGGCCTCCTGCCGCGGGTCAAGATGGGCGAGTCTGTCGACGACTTCTTCGACCGGCTGGAGAAGAAGGCAAAGGATGGTACGGAGTACGTCACTTGGTATGGCGAGCTGTATTTCGAGCTCCATCGGGGTACCTATACTACGCAGGCGAATAATAAGCGCAACAATCGCAAGGCGGAGATCTTGTTGCATGATATTGAATATTTGGCCACGCTGGCGAGTATCAAGGATTTGGTGAAGGAGACGGGTACTTTGAAGGGGATGGAGGGGTCTTATAAATATCCGAAGAAGGATATTGATGATATGTGGGAGAATGTCTTGCTGTGTCAGTTTCACGACTGTTTGCCGGGAAGCTCGATTGAGATGTGTTATGACGATTCTGACGAGGTGAGTGACATTACTATGACTTCAAAGAGTGATCGAGGTACTGACATCCTGTCATAGCTATATGCGAAGGTCTTCGAGACTGGCGAAAGATTGCTCACAGAAGCTCTGAAAGCATTGGGGTTCAACGAGAAGCCCTCGGACGATGGCGAGATCGTCGGAATAAACACCCTAGGCTGGGACAGAAAGGAGCTCGTCGACATGCCATCCACCGCCGGATCACCACGCTACGGCCTACTGGAAGGCTCAACTGGCGTGGCCACCGTCACGCCTCTCCACACCGCCGCCTCCGCCACTGCCTCAGTAAAGGAAGTGACCAAAGGCGTCTTCCAGCTCTCCAACAGCCAATACACCGTCGTCGTAACCCACGGCGTGATAACCTCCCTCTACGACAAGCACGCCGAACGCGAAGTCATCAAACCCGGCTCCGCAGCGAACCAACTCGTCCTCTACGACGACAAACCCCTCTACTGGCAAGCCTGGGACGTCGAAGTCTTCCACCTCCAATCCCGCACCGAGCTCCACGCGGACGCCGACTCAACCCACATCACCGAGTCCGGCCCGCACCGCGTTGCCGTCACAACCACCACCACAATCTCCCCCCAATCCTCCATCAAGACCACAATCTCGCTCTCCGCCGCCCTCGACCCCGCCGTCCCAACCTACGTCGAGACCACCGCAGAAGTCTCCTGGCACGAAACAATGAAATTCCTGAAGGTCGAGTTCCCGGTCGACATCCGCAACACGCTCGCGTCCTACGAGACCCAATTCGGCCTCGTCCAGCGCCCCACCCATTACAACACCACCTGGGACATGGCCAAATTCGAAGTCTGTTGTCACAAATTCGCCGATCTGTCGGAGAGCGGTTACGGGGTGTCGATCCTCAACGACTCTAAATACGGCTTCGCGACCCAAGGGGACACGATGCGGCTCTCGCTCCTGCGGGCACCGAAGGCGCCAGATGCGCATGCGGATATGGGGACGCATACGATCAGATGGGCGATTATGCCGCACAAGGGCGCGCTGGATCACCGCACCGTCCGCGCCGGGTTCGAGTTCAACCACCCGGTCAAAGTCCAGTCACACCCGTCCCCGTCCGGCGTCCGCGCGCTGCTGTCCGCGTTCCGCCTCGCTGAGGATTCGGACCCGGCGCTCGTGCTCGACACGGTCAAGCGCGGCGAGGACGACGGCGACGTCAGCCGCGGCGAGCTGCCGGGCGCGGTCCGGAAGGGCCGGAGTGTGGTGGTCAGGGTGTATGATGCGCTTGGGGGCAGGGCGAGGGGGAGGATTGTGCCGGGGCCGGTGAAGGTGAAGGCGGCGTGGAAGTGTAATTTGTTGGAGGATGATGTGGAGGAGGTGCGAGTGGGGAAGGAGGGGGTGCAGATTGAGCTGAGGGCGTTTGAGGTTGCGACGTTTAGGTTGGAGTTGGGATAGGCGGGTGGGGAGCGTGGAGGGGCGGGAGGGTGAGGAGTTGTGGTTCAGGTAGATGTCAATGAGTGGATGAATGGATGGATGGATAAATGAAGGAATGGTCGATTGTCACACGTGTTCGTGCGAAATGAATATTGTACACAAGCAGTGAGCTACAAGTCTGCTCGGCCAGAAAAGGGGTATACCCATCTCTTCCAACTTGCATCACTTTCTTCCTTTCCTTCATCACCCCGCATCACCCCCTCACTCTCTCATTCCATCAAGATAATCCACCATCAAAGATGCGAGCCCAAATCAACGCCTTCCCAAAATGCCAATCAACACGTGCAAAAAAAAACCCGTATATCACAATGCATCGCACCCGTCAACCCACACCATCCCTCACCTCCCCTAAAACTAGAACTAAAACACAACCCCCTCCTCCCCCGCACCCCCCAGCCCGCCCTCCCCATTCTCCCTCTCCCTCCCCTCCTCCCCCTCCTCCTCAATACTCAACTCACTCTGGCTCCTCGCCAACACCTGCGCGGCGACCCTCATTCCCCTCTCCAGATCCGCAAACAGCCGATCGACCTCCCTAACCAGGACTTCGGGGTCCACGCCCTCGGCCAACGCGTCCTCTGAGGGCGGAGCGAGGCGCGGGAACGACAGGTTGGCGTCGCCTGACAATGCCCCTGGGGGTAAAGAGCTTAGAGCTCGGTCCCGGTCGCGGGATTGGTCGCTGCTGTCGTAGGAGAGGGTCGAGAGGGTCGAGGTGGCGGTTGTGGCGCGGGGGCGGGTGCGGAGGGAGAGGGTGTAGGGGTAGTTGTTGTTGTAGGCGTGGATGGAGTTGGGGTTGGAGGGGTGGTTGGGGTAGGTGGAAGCGTCGTCGCCGGTGTCGGTGTCGGAGGCGAAGGCGTCGGAGACGGGGCGGAAGCCACTGCCACCCCCGGGGTGGGAGAGGCGGGTTAGGGCCGCGAAGTCGGAGTCTGAGTCGAGGGCTGAAGTCGGGTAGCGGCTGTGCCAGGCGTCCGGGTCGGCGAGGTATTGGGAGTTGGAGCGGGAGTGGTGGTGAGAGTGATGGTGCGGGTGGCCGTGCGAGTTGGATGGGTAGGCGGAGCTCGAGACGTGGGTGCTGGAGTTTGAGCGCGAGGAGAGCCCGTTGATCATCTGGGTGCGGGTGTGTGCTTCCATTTGGCGGCGGTAGTCGCGGTCGCGCGACCAGTCGGAGTCGGAGGCGCGGTCGGACGAGGCGGTTGAGGAGAGCGAGGTACCACGCAGTCGCTTGGAGAGGCGCAGAGATCGCGTGTCGATGCTAGGGGCCTGGACATGGAGGGAGTGGCGGTCGAGGTCCGTGGGAATGTTATGCCCAGGCTCAGACTTGTATTGCCGGTGGAAGGAAGTGCGGTTCTGCTCTTTTTCGGCTTGCAGCTCGTCGTCTTCGAGGAAGAAGGGGTTGGCGGTGATATCTGTACGCGCGGAGTTGGCGATGCTGGCAATGCTTGCTGCTGTGGATGGACGTGGGATATCAGCTGGGTCGTCGAAATCGAAATTGTGCTGGAAGGTATTCCCGAGGTCGAGGTCGAGATCGATCATTGGCCTTGATTCACGGATGGTGATCGCAGGAGTCTCGAGTTCTGAGGGTATTGATATCGCCGCATGCTCAAAATCGCCGAATGCACCAAGTGGCTCCGTGACCGTGTGTTTGAGGGTCGGTCGGAATCCCGGAGCAAGTGGTGGGACCTCACTGATATTGGCTGGCGGGAAGGTGAAGTCGGATGCTTCGTCCGGAGGGGAAGCGATTGGCTGGGCCGTAGAGAAAGTCCAGTCCTGTGTCCTACGATTTGGATTGTCCATGGGATCAATCGCAGGAAGTGGAGCCGATACTGGGGGAGGATCGCTCGCAGGAACCGGATCAATTGTAAGGGTGGGAAACTTCCAAGCCATAGTGTTGCGTTTCGGATCTTGCTGAATGGAGATGGTGCTATCCTCCTCTTCTTGCGCTTGGAAAGAGTTGCGGTTTGCGCGAGGAGCCCTGAGAGTAGGGACATCACTGAAATCAAAGGTTGGTTGGTAGTCTAGAGAATTGCCGCCCATATCGAGATCGATGAGAGACTCTCTAGTCGCCGCCTTATCACTGAAATGATTGCGTAGAGGCAGATCCGAGACCGGGTGATCCGGTTCAACAGGCGTATTATAGTCATAGGGTTCAGCACTGGGATTGAAGAGGCGGTCCATGGACATTTCGCCGCGCTTCGCCTTAGCTTCCTCCATGGCTTCCTCAAACGGTGTCACATCTTTGGCCTGGCCAGAGGGAACCGTGATATCAGACGCGGGAGCTGCGCCAGCAGCAAAGTCTGCCGCATCGATGCCAAACTGGCTGTATCGCCTGTTGAAGTCGACCTCAAATTTATCGGTTGTACTGAAGTTCCAGTCATCCATATCCTCGTGCACTCCTGGCTGAGGAGCAGCAGCGCCGAGAGGATTAAAGAGTGATGCTCTCTGGCCCCCTTTCCGTTCCCATTGCATGTAGCGTTCCATCATCTGCCGAACCGATGCGGTTGGGTACTTCTTCTGCGTGTTCGCAATGTATGGATGCCGTACGATCTCTTCGGCACTTGGCCGATCTTCCGGTCTTTCTTCAAGGATGAAAGCCACGAACTCGCGTAGCTCTCTAGAATAGTTGCCGCCCTCTAATCTCGGTGCCGTCTTTAGCACCTGCGCAAGCATCGATGGATGGAATTGCGCATTTGGTGGCATGCCAGTAGCCATCTCGTAGACTGTACAGCCGTATGCCCAGCAATCTACTTCTGTACCATAGCCTTGCTTGACTTCCATGTCATCCGTCCACATCTCTGGAGCCATCCACTGCGGTGTACCGATAATGGTCTGGCGTTTCGCCGATGCGTCATTCTCGATGATCGCTGCGACACCGAAATCGCACAGCTGTACTTGCCCATCCTCAGAGATTAGGACATTACCGCACTTGACGTCGCGATGGATGACACCAGCCTGGTGCACATACATCAAGGCAATTGCCAACTCACGTGCGATCGGAATGATGAAATGCTCTTCCAAGCCAGGCTTCACCGTAGCCTTCATTAACGTATGGACACTACCTCCAGGGCAGTAGTCGCTGACAATCCATAATTGCGAATGG
The DNA here is from genome assembly GCA_024184665.2 of Zalaria obscura. Lineage (NCBI taxonomy): Eukaryota > Fungi > Ascomycota > Dothideomycetes > Dothideales > Zalariaceae > Zalaria > Zalaria obscura. The sequence continues at coordinate 119,618 of JAMKPW020000018.1, read as the reverse complement.
AGGTCAAAGGCTTCTTGGATGTAATTAATGTTCTTCGCTCTGGCCTCTTTCAGATGCAGAAGAGTTTTGACTTCTTTCTGAAAGTCCGATATTGCCTCGTCCTTTTGGTTGTTGTCGAGTTTGTAGTCCAGTGAGTCAACGTCGATGATTTTGACAGCCACAATGTCTTGTGTTCCGCGTCGTTTGCTGATCTCATGTTAGGTGGTGTATAGGGGTAAGGCTAGAGCAGAGGGGAGATGATAATGTTTGCTCACGAGAAGAGAACGAATGGATTTTAGGCAAGACCGGTGGCAAACGGAAAAGCGCTGAGAGGAAAGGAGTGGGCGCAAAAAAGACAACCAGGTGTTGGCAGCACCTGGCATTTAAAAAGCAAACTTCGACCTACCACTTATAAACTCTTCCAAAAGAGCCCTTTCCAATAAGTTCCAGAAACTCATAAGGCGGCACATTAGTTCCGGTGCGGGTGCAGTTGTCCATGACAACTTGTTGCATGTCTTTTGCATCCTGAGCCTGCTTGGACCTGATGCCCGCAGCATGCGGATCCAGGAAATTAGAATCCATGTCGTTGCGTTGGTGCTCTTGCAGCGTTGGGCCAATTGGCGGCAGGTTTGGTACACGTAGCGGAGGGCGCTTGCGGGGCCGAAGTGGTGGCGCTGGTGGCGACCGGGATGGTGGGAGGTTCGGAGAATCACAAGAGGTTGGTGAGAAGAGGTCAGGTAATGATTGGACCTGTGAAATACAGTGCTCGACGGGTTTCTGAGCGCTGCTCGGTGCTCCGACGGTGTCCGAGACGAGATGAGTGCCTTCGTTGAATTGATCTGTCCAAGGCGGGCTGTCCGAGAATGGAAGGTGCTTTGGTAGAGGTGGAAGTGGCGGAATATCCTCGTCTTCAAATTCAAGGAACCGACCAGTATCTGGAATTCGACCACGGAGCTCTGAGAGCTGCGCTTCGATAAGGTTCGCCCAAGATTTCTCGTTACTTGAGCGTCTCCGCCTTGGTGTTACCGAGACTAGAGGTGAAAAGCCTTGGGCAGCAGAGTCCTTGCGCTGGCGCTGAGAGGGGTGACTGCACTGGGATAGATTCGAAGCCCCCGATGTGTGACTAGCAGTGCTGGCTCGACGTGTGAAAGCGGGTGGTCGATCTAACCTCAGGGATCTCTGAGACCTAGCACGTGGGCACTCGTTGTCACAATCCGATTCAGTCGCGTGCTGCGGCGCAGCTGGCAGGCCTGTCTCGCACGTCAGTGGATTGGAGAGGGTCTTACAAAGCTTCATTCTCTCCTCCTCTCTTTTCTCAGACAAGGTGGCACGGCGCTTCTTCTGTATCTCCGCCATGGTAATGCGTTGTTGTGCGATAGAAAAACGAAATCAGAGTGAAGAGAGAGGTGGCAACTCACGTCTACTGAGGTGTAGTGGTGGTCAAGACTAGCGCGTCCGTCCTTGTGTTGCGCGCTGGCGGTGGGCTAACAGATCTAAGAAAGACATGACCCTCCTCCCCCATCCGTCGCCCGCCACTGGAAGTCGAAGCGTCGCCGGTGGGGACTCGAATCATACAACATGAACCATCCTCCTGTATAGATCTTGGACTCCCGCGGGTGGAATGGTTGCGAATGGCCTCGCGAGATGCTGTGTTGGAGTCGACGTGTTACGGGTGTAGGGCTGGTACTTCTTGGGCGTCGTGAGAAGCGATGTCCGACCTGAGCCGCGCTAGCGGGCCGCGATGCCGCTAAGATAAGCTGCCGATAACGGTTTGGTCTGATGTCACCGTTGCAACCCCATTCCAAAACTTGGAAGGAGCGGCTGGAACGTGGGATCTCCGCATAAGTTAGTCCATGTTCAAACCATTTAATCTGCTTCTGGACCCTTCTACGCAACCTGGATACTTGCATCCAATACCCTACATTTCCAAACAACTATAGTGCCTTTCTGTTCTGCAACACGACAAGCATCCAGCTACCACTACCGTACGACCATCTAGGTCAGAAACACCGCACGACCTCCAGACTAGAAACATGCCCACCTCCACTATTCAAACTAGAAAAACACCCACCTCCACCATGGCAGCAAACAACACCGGCACCAACTGGATCAACCGCAAAGTGCAAAACGCCGTCGCAGGCGTCGGCTCAGCCGCAGGCGGCGCAGTAACCGGCGTGGGCAGCGGCGTAAACGCAGTCGGACGAGGCATCGGCGACAGGTAAGACCCCTCAATTCCCCCCTCCCATCTACACAACCCATACCACCACTCCTATGCCTACACTCGCATCCACACACCCCTCCACCACCTCACCCCTCCCCATCACCCACCACTAACACCCCCCAGCATAGCCAACACGACGCGGTACTGGGGCCAAAGCGTAGCCGGCTACGGCAACGACATCAAAGACGCGGCGCGAGCGGGCGGGCCGCGCGTGGCGACGGCCGGGAACCCGCTGGGGCTCAGTGGGCCCGGCCAGAGTAAGAACCTGCTTCCGGGCGGGAAGTTGCCGGCGGGTAGTCAGCAGAGGAACACGGGGAAGGGGAGTGCGAGGAACCCTTTAGGGCTGTAGGGGGATGGGATGATGGGTGTGGTACGACTGCGCAAGAGAGAGAGGAAGTGGTATGATGGCACGATGTGATGATTAAGTGCCCTGAAGGCTTGACGGGCAAGGTTGCGGGATATGGGAACGGATATTGATATGATATGGACTTTGGGCTCCGGAGACTTGATTACTGAGGAAAACACTTAAGTACATTTGAGGATCCGCTTTAGCATTTCGAAGATATATTGACATTTAGACCGTCATATATGATATGATACAGACACTTTTTTCGCCTCCAAACAAGACCCCCTCCTATGCGCCTCTATCATGCCCTCTGAATCGACCTCAAAGCGCCACGCTAAAAAAAACCCATTCCAGAACCCATACCACCCATCCATCTCCCTCCTCCATCTAAGAAACGTCCTTAAGAAACCCATTCAACTACTCTCACTAACCGCATCCAAATCCTGTACCTCATCCTCATAAAACTCCTCATCCTCACTTTCCTCCTCATCCTCATCCTCACTATCCTCAGCCCCGTTATTCATTCCCGGCACACCCTTCCAGACATTATAGTCCCCCTCCATCCACCTCCCACTCTTCCTCAACTGATACGGGTCGAAGGGGAAGAAAGCATCGAGCTGATGATGCTGCTCGCCCTTCTTCCCCGCCAACGCACCCTCCCTCTTCCCCACGCCCATCTCGCCCACCCCGCCCGTTCCAAGCTGCGGTCCAATGCCTCTGTAGCTACTCAAGCGCAAGCGCTTATTCGTCTCGAGCAGCGGAAACACGTACAAGAAGCGCAAATGGTTCGCGATGGCCGCGAACTGGCTGACGATGGGCGGCGCGCAGACCTTGAGCGGGTTGAGCGGGCTGTAGATGTTCTGGTGCAAGGCTTCTTTGATGCCGGGGATCCAGATCGGCTCGCCTTGCTCGAAGACGTCGTAGTCGTCGGCGTCTGCGTCCTGGCCCGGCTCGAGCACGATCAGGTCGCGCCACCGGAAACAGTAGATGTAGAGCATGGCCTGTGCGATGGCGTAGAAGAGGGCGTAGCGGCTGAGGTCGGGCCCGCGACAGGCGGGCGCGTACGCGAGGCGGAAGGCGGTGAGTTGGTCGCCGAGCAGGACGAAGATGTCGCGGACGGTGTCGCGGGAGATGTGGGCGCCGCGGGCGATGAAGGAGGAGAGGTAGGCGATGGCGGAGAGGGCGGAGTGGGAGGGAGTTGCGCGCCGGAAGGCAATGCGGACGAGCGTGTCGAGGAACAGGCCGATGTTGTACTGGGAGAGTTGGGAGAAGTGGAAGACGAGGAATTGGGTGTGGCGGGAGCGGTAGGTGGGCAGGATGAAGTTCTCGAACTGCGAGAGGAGGTGCAGGTATGTGTCTGCGGCTTGCAGACGTGTGCCGTCTAGGAAGGCGTTGGTGTAGTGCGCGAAGAGGAGGTCGAGGATCGCGTCCATCTTCCCGACGGTTTCGCGGAGGGTCTTGAGATGGCGCTCTTCAGGTGTGACGCTTGCTTCGCTGCTCGCTTCTGACTCGGCATCGCTCATATCATCATCAATATCGACACCTTCTGTATCTCCTGTGACTACCATTTCCTCTTCCTCCTCTTCCAAGTCATCAATCTCCTCTTGGACCTCCACATCGAGCTTGATGACTCTCTCGGTGATGAGGGTGAGGATCTCACCTTTGAGTTCTGGCGCATACTCCGCAATACGAAGGATATTTTTGACATAGCCGACATATGATCGTTTATCGACCGTGCGGTGATTTGGGAACTCGTGTCTGAGGACCTCTGCGAGGGATGTGCTGACTGCTGGGATCAGGCGCTGCAAGTACCTGATAACGCCATGGAGTCGGCCAACCATCTCTGGTCGACTAATGTATGGCTCGCCTAGTATCCGGCCGTATGAGGAAGGTAGGTTGACAAAGAGTCGCACCATTCGGTCAAGCACTGTCCTAAGCACACCAGGAACTGCGCTACCCAGAGCGGCCAGAAACCGTGTGTACGTCGCGACAAACGTCTCTTCTCTCCCGACCCAGTTGATGTCCATTACAGCCATGATAAGTGAGCCACAGTGCCTTAGCTCGCTGACCCGCTGGGTGAGGGCGGCGATGTATTGCTTCAGTAATGCCGTGTTCGGCCTCTCATCTGCGTATCCAGCTTTTTCGCTATCGCGCCTTGAAGGATCTTGCGTGGTGCCAGCACCGACGAAGATCATACGCAGCTGCTCGTATCCAGTATTGTCCTGCTCATCACCGGTCCTAAGGTGACCTTCAATGGCGGATCGCACCTCCTCCCGCACCAGCTCGACCGGCTTGGTGTTCCAGTCATCCATGATGCGCACGTCTACATTATCATCAAATGCGACCCTCAACCGTTTCGTCGGTTGGCTGGAGAAGAGAGAGTCTTGGGTGGAGGGCGAAGATAAGTGGGAGGCGTCTCTCTTGAGACTCTTCTGAGGATACTGTCCGGACACGGGCGGCTGGACAGCCATGGGAGAAATGAGGGATACCATAGAGGTAGTAATAAGGTGTCAAGGCTTTACATCTGTGCTGGGAATGGTATAGCGAAGTGTCTGGGGATGGGGTCCCAGATGTCGCGTGCACTTCTGTGAAAATGTCGGCGAAAACGAACTAGCAGGCTGCTGGAGTGATGGATGCCAAGACCCCGCCAACGGCTGGACTTTCACGTGCCGGGTCCGCTAGCCAGTATAGAAGCCGACTACCGCAATACAACATGCATGTATATGGTGCGAATATGACAGAGGCGTCTTTGAATGCTAGAGTTGTATACCATCTATGGCTCAAGTTTACCACTGAGTCACCTCATATGGTGAAAATTAGGTACGTACCTTGCCCTCTATACCTGGAATGAATCATTCTGAGAGACCTTACCTTCTTCTCCATACTTGCATCCGCAAGGTGTTTAGCTACATAGGTGAGCATTGTACACTTGCCTGCGAAGGGAATATCGAACATGACAAACCTTTGATAGCACGATAGGAGAGGGGGACACACAGTGAAGAGACAAAGTAGATGTAGGAATAAAGCTCAGCTTGTAATGTGGCAGGTTTAGCTACAAGAGATGATCGTTTTTGCAATGAGCGGACTAAGCCTGCTCCAGAAAATGCCTGTGCTCGCTATGCTCGTGTAATGCATGAGGGGTCTAATGACCGGTCGTCTCACTCTATAAGCGAGCGACCGCGTCCAGCTTCCATTGTGGTGGAACCATGCCGTCAGGACTGCGTTCTAGAGGTGACCACGGGCTCAGAATTCCCAGTTCTCGTCGACAGACTTGATAGCCCAGTCAAACTTCTCCCGAAGAGTCTTCGAAAAGAACCGCTCGATTGGGACATCGAACTTCTTCGAGAAAACGACCGTGAGACGTGGATCGATGTAGTTCTGAAACATGTTAGCAACTACCAGCTCTGTCTCTGAAGTCCAGGTAACTCACAATCTTGGATGTGCCCAAAGCAACCTCCTTGTTATTCTCACGGTCCTCACTCTGCAGCTTCATCGTCTCGATCCTTGTCTGCAGCTTCTCGACCTGCTGCTCGTACTTCTCGACAGTAGGTCCCTTGCCTTCGGGCTCGATCTTGCGCTTCTTCCTCTCGTCTTTGAACTTCTTCGCAAGTTCATCGGCGGCCTGAAGACGCTCCTCGAGTTCCTTCGGCTTCATCTCTTTCTGTCCCTCGGCAGCCAACTTCTCGTTGTCCTTTTCGAACTTCTTAGTGATCTTTTGACGCTGTTCCTCCACGAGAGCGGCTTGGTGCTTCTCCACCCACTCCTCATCAATACCTTCCGGGAGCTCGAAGTACTCAGCTCCCCTCTTCTTCTTCAACTTGGGCTCTAGCTGGAGCATCATTTGCTTGATACGGTATTGTTGGTAGCGAAGACCGTCGATCTTGTCCTGCATCTTTTCCATCTGCACGGCGTGGGAGGCACCTACGGTACGCTTGTGGTTACAAAGGATAGCAACCTCACGGTTGGCGTCGTTGTAATCCTTGACCTTCTCCGCGATGTTTCCAGTCGACTTCATCTTCTGCAGGAGTTGAGACATAGTCCAGGATGCGTTGTAGGTACGGAAGACCTTAGCGGTAAGACCTGGCATGTAGTTCTGGAGATGTTTGTTCAGCGTGCTTGTGCTGAGGCGGTCAAAGATGTCATCACCATCAGACTTTGGCGCCTTCTTGAACAGCTTGAGGTTCTTGAAGACTTGAGCATCAACTTGGAATTCGTTGTAGAAGCGAATCGAGTCTTTACCCAGGAAATCAAAGACAACGGTGTTTGGTGGCTTGAGGGTGACGTGCTCGAACTTGAGGGAACAGCAACCAACAGTGTCGGCCTCATCCTCACCCTTCTCGTTACCAGCACGTAGCGCGAATTGATCGATCAAGTAGATAGCTGTTGCACGTTGACGATCTGCCATCATTTCGGCCTTGAGATCGCGTTGGTAGTCCTTGCGGATGCGATCGATGTGTTTCTTCAGCTCGCGAGCCTTCTCGAACTTCTTGTAATCGGCCTGGCCCTTGATGTCGGAGTTTGCAGCAAGCATGACGTACTTGTACGCGCCGTTGATGTTTTCCTGCCACATAGCTAGCCAAGTGCCTTCGTTATCGTGCTTGATCTCTTTCCAAGTGTGACCCTCTGGAGGCGCCGGAACGGTTGCTTCCTTGCCGATGTTGATGGTGATTTGCTCGGGCAGTACACGCTTCTTGACCTTTCCGGTTTTCGGATGCTCGCCACGTCCACGGAAAAGACCCGGAGGTTCCACGCGGAAGTTGCCAACCTTCTGCTTTCGACCATCCCAAAGACAAAACATGTATGGAGCTTCAGCTTCATCCTTCGCAGCCTTAATGGCCTTCTTTTCCGCCGCTGGCAGAGCCTTCTTTGCCTGGCGCTCTGCATCGTAATGCTCGAAAATTGGTTTGAAGTCGCATTTCTCGAATTTGGTGATCTTGACAGTCTTGCCATCCTTGTCCTTGCCGTGGCCGGTTCTGTCGAGCACCTCCTTAAAGTCCTCGAAGAAGTTCTTGTTGAAGGTAGGATTCTCCACGTTGTGTGTCGAGTTCAACATGCTGCCGTAGAATCCGGCAACCTCTTCGGCTTCTGGGTCGAGAGTGACTGGCACGCCGTCGTAGCGCATCTTGACGTTCTTGGGAAGCGGCTCATACTCTGGTGGGAAAACCACACCATTGTGTTCGAGCGTAGTCCACTTCTTCGTGCCGTCACCTTTAGTTGGGTCTTCCCACCAGCGGTACTCGTCCTCCTCATCTTCGGCTTCCTGGTCCTCAGCGGTCTGCTCATCCTTGACCTTCCTTCCCTTCTTCGCAAGAGTGGGTGTCGCGGACGCGGACTTTGTCGCCTTGGCTCTCTTTGTGGCCGGTGCCTTCTTTGCAAGTGGCACGTCGTCGTCATCCGACTCCTCCTTCTTGACGCCGTTGGTCTTCTTCGGAGCGGCTTTCTTCGCAGCAGGCTTCTTGGCCTCGGAACGTATGTTCTGAGCGGTCTTTGCTGCAGTCTTTTCGATAGCTGCCTTCTTTTGCTGGAGCTTCTTGTTGAGTGGGACGTCGCTGTCAGAGTCCTCTCCAATTTGCTCGGCAGTAGCTTTTGGCGGCTTTCTCTGATTCCGTTTCACGAGGGGCTCATCGTCAGATTCCGAGTCAGAGGCGGCAGCGGTCGTTTTTCTCCGCTTGGTCTGAAGACAAAGTCAGTCAAGATCTGAGTGAAGCCAGACTGAGCTACGGCGTTTGATATAGCGTACCAAGGGGACATCATCGTCAGAGTCACTCTCCTCCTTGTAACTCTTGCGGCCATTGGTAGATTTGCGCTTGCCATTCACGCCGTTCGTCGTAGGCGCCCCAGTCTTAGAGTCCTCGACGGGTCCCATGCGGACTGAGACACCGGGGTCAACGTCGCCATTGGTGGTAGGAGTATCCACGTCCATGGATGAATCTTCAGCGTTCGTAATCTTTTCAGCTGACTTGGCTGTGGAGGAATGAGGTTAGCTGGAAAGCAAAAAGATGTATAGGAAAGGTCTTCTGTGAAGTAACTCAAGTGACGTGTGAGGGAAAACGGTAGGCGCGTGTTGGACTGAACTGAGATCTGCCAAGTCCAGCGCGAGTTGAGTGAGGCTCCGAACTTTTCCCTGAAGCTGTGGAGAACTAAAGGACAAAGCAAAGCATGAGGTCACACTTACAATTGACAAGAGGCTTGTCGTCGTCGGATGAAGATTGAGACATCTTGATGAATGGCCAGGGTGAGCGAACAAGGGGTCGCGGTGGTGGAAGATGTCTTGCTAAGATCTCGACTCGGGTACTGACGCGCTGCTGCGAGCTGAGTGTCTGCTTTGTGAAGAGGCGCGCTTGGAGACGCGTCCGGGTAGCAGCAGATCCGAAGATGTCCGCGCAAAAGCGGCGTGTTGTGAAGGTGAAAATGTTGGAGAGAGGAATGGAGTGGCGGAGAACAAGGACCAGGGTGAGAAGCGAAAATAGCAATAGAGGAGCTGTCAGGATGAATAGAAACGATTGTCTCCAATCGCACCTACGCAATTGAGGGTCGCAGGGGAGATCACGTGCGTTGCTCACTTGAGTGACAGAACGCTTGGCGTGCTCGAGTGAGTACACATGTTCACTTTTCGTACGATACAGGTGACTATGGTTAGTTGAGCGGTCCTATCGAGTTGAACATGCTCTTGCTAGCAAACAAATCATTGAAGCGACATGTGTTTGTGAATGGTGACGGATGTTTGTAGTGTTACCCGCTTGCTACCCTCCCAGCAAGACTTCTGGCACCGATGTGCGGAGCTTGGCGTCAAGAGAAGCCGGAGACGACTTCATTCCTTTACTCCCGAGCAGCTGTCTACGGTCATCGATTGGAGCCTCTTGAGAGTCTTCATACTCATTTCCCCCTCTATCTCCACTCTCAGAACCTCGTGCCAGCTTCACAATGCTGTCCCGAGCTGCTCGTCCGGCGCTGAGGGCTAGCGCGGCCATCAAGTACGCCATCCACCCTGCAATTCTCTCCCCGGCGCATACACATCACAACCGCAACGAGATACTGACCCAACGTGTCGCAGGCCCGCTACTGCCGTCGCCCCAAATGCCGCCACCTACGCCACCCTTCGTGAGATCGAGGGTCGTCTCAAGTCCATCCGCAACATCGAGAAGATCACCAAGACCATGAAGATTGTCGCCTCCACCAAGCTCACCCGTGCCCAGAGGGCCATGAACGAGTCCCGTGTCTACGGTCAGACCTCCGACCAGGTCTTCAAGGAGGCCGAGACCAAGCCAACGGAGGGTGAGGGCAAGAAGCAGCTTCTCGTTGTCTGCTCCTCCGACAAGGGTCTCTGTGGTGGTATCCACTCCGGTCTCTCGCGTTACGTCAGGAGGCAGTTCGCCGAGGGAAACCAGTCATACGACCTCGTTATTCTGGGTGAGAAGTGCAAGGCGCAGCTGGGAAGGAGCAACGGCAAGGACATCGCTCTGAGCTTCGCTGGTGTCGGAAAAGACGTCCCAACTTTCGCCGATGCATCCGCCATCGCCGACCAGATCACTCTTCTTCCAGGAGAGTACTCTAGCATCAAGATCCTGTACAACAAGTTCATCAACGCCCAGAGCTACGAGCCAACCGTTGTCGAGGCTTTCTCTGAGGAGGCCATCGCCAACTCTCGTACGTTGGCATCACAACCATGATACGAACATTCAGCCGGCGCTAACACTGATCCTAGCAAACTTCTCCTCTTTCGAGGTTGACGAGTCTCTTCTCGGTAACCTGAGAGAGTACGCCCTTGCCAACTCCCTTTACTGGGTAAGCTCAACCCCTTAGCAGCGATCCTACCAAAACCCGCACAGTACTAACATAACAATAACAGGCTCTTGCTGAGGGCCACGCCTGCGAGCAGTCCGCCCGCCGTAACGCTATGGACAACGCCTCGAAGAACGCCGGAGACATGATCAACAAGTTCCAGATTCTGTTCAACCGTACCAGACAGGCCGTCATTACTGGCGAGCTGGTTGAGATTATCACTGGTGCCGCCGCTTCCGAGGAGTAGAGGAGGTTCTTTTGTACATAACAAATTTGAGAGCGCTGCTGCGAGATCGCGTGGAGATAGTGCTGCATGTAGTATAGCGATCCTACCCTTTTTCGCGGACTTGTAAAAGTGCCCGGTGCATCTCACAGTGACCTGGACTATGACTCCGAGTATAGCTGCAAAGCGCTCTTCTTTGATCAGTATCGTATACATGTACTTCCAAGCACGCGTCAAGCGCTCAGATTGTATATCGTGACTCTGGTGATTCCGATAGCGCAACCTTATGCATTGGAGCATAGACCACCTACCGCATCTATCCATCTACCTAAGCTTCCATACAACCACATCGAGGCTTCACTCGCAAACCCTGTTCCTACCTCATTTCCCAAGCTTCACCATGCCTCTCTGGACAATCGGCTGCATCTACGGCGCCTCCAGCGTCATGCTCGGCGCCTTCGGCGCCCACGGCCTCAAGAAACGCATCTCCGACCCAGCCAAACTCGCCAACTGGAGCACAGCAGCGCACTACCAGGTTCGTTTCTTACATCCCGCTTCCGCTTTCCCCTCCCTTCTCCCCCTCCTCTCCCTTATCCCTCTCTTCTCCCAACCCACCCTACCCTACCCTTTCCCCATCCCTTCCCTACCACACACCCCACTAACCACTACCCTCCCACCAGATGATGCACAGCACGGCCCTCCTGATCACCGCCGCCGCCCTCCCGCGCTCCCCAGCCTCCATCACCGCCGGCGCGCTCTTCACGGCCGGCATGACGATGTTCTCCGGCAGTATCTATCTGCTCACGCTCGACCCGCAGCGGTTCAGGAAGCTGGGGCCCGTCACGCCGTTGGGAGGGGTTTGTCTCATTGGCGGGTGGGTCGCGCTCGCTTTTGCTAGTAGGGGGCGGTTTGTGAGATAGGGCCCGTAGGGGGAGGGTGGATGGATACTGTAAGGAAAAGCTGGGGGTGGGATGGTTTGGTGGGGAGAAGGGTGGATGGGGGGACTATGGTGGGGAGGAGGGAGAGTGGGAGGGGAAAGAGGATATGGGTGTTTGGGGAGCTGGATGGAGGGTATAGTGACTATGGGACAGCAAGGCTACGGCACTGGCGTTTTGTGGTGTCATGGGAAGAGGGGCTTGGTATCTCTACTTTGTGCAGGGTCAGGGAGATGACGATACGGCTATGTGGGGTGGTAAACCGCAGCTTAGCGTGTAAGATATAACGCCGAACATAGGCATCTGCGAAAGGAGGATGTTACTTTTTCATATTGAGCACCGAGCCGGAACCACCAGCTCGAGATATCTACACCTGGATATTGCCCTTTTGACCAAACCGAACCCAAACGCCATGCTATGCAAATCGAATCCGCAACCGTCTTTCACCAGATCAACCGTTCCTCATCAACCCCGCTACCTCATCAGATCAGCCAAATTCCTCTTGAACCGTTGGCACTTGGCCTTCAGCGCCTTTACACTCTCAAGGAAGAGCGCATCGCTCTCGAACTGTCCGGTGCTCTCCACGCTGAAGATGAAGTGATCCCTGTACCTACCAAGAGCCACTTTATCCTTGAACTCATCGTGCCTGAGACACTCTCTTGAAACCGTATCCTTCATAGTATCCTTGACAACCGCCTTCTTCTCACCCGTAGCCTCATCATCCACAAGCTCAATAACGCCCTTAGGGAAGCAGCGCGCGAACTTCTTCGCGTCCTGACCCAGAATAGGCTCCTTGATCGTGATCGACGGCAACAACCTATAGCTGGCGGTCGCGACCGGGCTGAACTTGGCATGGTCCGCACCGATGCCCTTGACACAGTGACACCTAAGACTGATCTCCTGTCCCGGGCGCAGCTTCGCAATCAGAACATCCGGGTTCACAGGCCTGATCTGGCCCGGCTCTGCGAAATATTTCTCCTGGTTTCCCTGCGGCACGAACTGGAACTGGCGCGCGTAGACCGAGCTGTTGACGTACAGCTTCTCCGGGTCGCGCTCGCCCTGTTTGGCCAGTTTCTGTCCGTCTGGTGCCCACTCGCACTTCACGTTCAGGTCCATGACGACGGTGTTGTTGTCGCTGGGCACGCTGGCCGCGCTGTCGAATTCTTCGCCCGAGGCGCGCGCGGCGGCTTGAGCGGCGGGGTCGTCTGCTGGCGGAGGCTTCTTGTACCAGCGCATCCAGCGCAGACCCTCGAGGGAGCCGGTGAGCGGGATCAGACCGAGGCGGTGACACAAGACCTCATCCTGGATTATGGAGGTGTTGTTGAACACGAAGACGTCTTCGATTGCGAGGGTGGGAAGCTCGGCGAGGAGGATACGGCGGAAGGCGTTTGCGACGGCGGCGTCGATGCCGACGAGGCTGAAGACGGATTCGAAGGGCTTGTTCTTGTGGAACTTGACTTGGAGCTTGTTGCGGAAGTGGTCTACATCCCAGGAGTGGTCTTCGCCGAGGTAGTGGTGTGGGAAGTCGGTCGAGGAGACGTTGTCGACATGTTCGGCATGTACGCCTACTATCTGAATGCGGGTGTTAGAAATTTGTCTTGGGCATTAAAGGGCTCCATCTACTCACCCTCCGCCTCTCGAGCTCTTCCTGCGACGGCGCCATAACTGGTGTTCTATACTGTTTCTTGAGTGAAGCGCGCAACAACTTTTCTGATGTACAGCGGCAGAATTCTAGCCATTCGGAAGCGTTCCGAAGGCGGTATTCAGCGCCAAGACGTCCCGGTCATCGACGCCATACATCTCGCATAGAGGCAAAAGCACGCCCACCACGGCACCACCACCCTCCTACCCGCCCACCTCTGCCAGCACCCAAGCAGACTGCCGCTGCATCTCATAATGGCAGCCTCCTTTACGCGCCTGGCAGCTCACGCCGCGAAGAGGCAGTGCCTCCGGCCTTCAATCGCCCGCTCTGCCCTCCGCAACCTCTCCCGCCCTCTCTCTACCTCCCTCCCCCGCCACTATGCCACCACCGACAACCCCTCTGCGACGCGCCTGATCCCCGTGGACCCCAACTTCGGTGGCCCGATCGACGCCGATGAGTCCGGCAGCGCCATCTCCTCCGACGACCCAGAGGATCCTTCTAACCGCAAGATCCGTCACTACACCGTCAACTTCGGACCCCAGCATCCCGCCGCCCACGGTGTGTTGAGATTGATTCTCGAGCTGAATGGTGAAGAGATTGTGCGCGCGGACCCCCACGTCGGTCTGCTGCACCGCGGTACGGAGAAGTTGATCGAGTACAAGACATACCTGCAGGCGCTGCCGTACTTTGACCGTCTGGACTACGTTTCCATGATGACCAACGAGCAGTGTTTCTCCCTGGCTGTGGAGAAGCTGTTGAACATCGAGGTCCCGGAGAGAGCGAAGTGGATCCGTACTCTGTTTGGTGAGATCACTAGGATCTTGAACCATCTCATGTCTGTTCTTTCGCACGCTATGGATGTTGGTGCCCTTACGCCTTTCTTGTGGGGTTTTGAAGAGCGTGAAAAGCTCATGGTATGAAGATTCTTACACACAGTTGATGGGAGTCAAAATATCTGACAGTCGCAGGAATTCTACGAGCGTGTCTCCGGCGCCCGTCTCCACGCCGCCTACGTCCGTCCAGGTGGTGTTTCCCAGGACCTGCCACTCGGCCTCCTCGACGACATCTACCAATGGGCCACCCAATTCGGCGACCGCATTGACGAGACCGAGGAGCTCCTGACCGACAACCGCATCTGGAAGGGTCGTACCCAGGGCATCGGTGTCGTTTCCGCCGCCGACGCTCTCAACTACTCCTTCACCGGCGTCATGCTCCGCGGTTCCGGCGTCCCCTGGGACGTTCGTAAGTCGCAACCCTACGACGCCTACGACCAGGTCGAGTTCGACGTCCCCGTCGGCATCAACGGCGACTGCTACGACCGCTACCTCTGCCGTATGGAGGAGTTCCGCCAGTCCCTGCGCATCATCCACCAGTGTCTCAACAAGATCACCCCCGGCCCGGTCCGCGTCGAGGACTACAAGATCTCCCCACCACCAAGGGCTGCCATGAAGGAGAACATGGAGGCGCTCATTCACCACTTCTTGCTCTTCAGCAAGGGCTACACTGTCCCACCTGGTGAGACGTACAGCGCTATTGAGGCGCCAAAGGGTGAGATGGGTGTCTACGTTGTCTCTGATGGCTCCGAGAGGCCGTATAGGTGCAAGATCCGTGCCCCTGGTTTCGCACACTTGGGATGCTTTGACCAGATCTCGAGGGGTCACTTGCTTGCTGACGCTGTTGCTATCATCGGTAAGTCTATAATCCACTATCTGCCTGTCAACGTCTCCTAACATCACAATAGGTACTATGGACTTGGTGTTCGGTGAAGTAGACCGGTAGTCAGCGAATGTGGAAGAAAGCGTGAAGATGTCGAGATGTTTTGGGGGGGTGGCAAGCAGAGAAAGCAGCATTTGTATATAGGGGCGTTTTTTCTATCTCATGACTGAGGAAGGGCTTTGTACGCTATAGCCTGGTTTTGCATTGTAGCATGTTATACAAAGTTTTCCTAAGTATACTTCCTTCGAAATGTCTCTTGTGTGATATCTCCGAGGTTTCCAACTTCGTTCCCTCTACTGTACCACCTCATCTGCAAGGGGAATGGAAAATTCAATAGGCCAATGTCACATTGCAAAGTATATACTAGGGGGGGATGTGGAGGAGTGAGAAGATGTATAGATTAAAGTACTCCCCTTGGTCAATGGAAGGTGCAATAGGGCAAAATCACATTACAAGCGATCCCAAAGTGATGGAAACGCGGTTTGTTGGGTATCACGAGCAAACAATGGCACGTTACTGGCCTGAAAAAAACTAGATACATTGCAGGCGGCAATGTGTGAAAGTAGCGAGCCAGAAGCACACATACTAAGCACACCTTATACTAGGGAGAGGCGATTGAATGATGATGCTCGCTGAAAAATGAGTTATTCTGTAAGGCAACAGGCCGAGTCGATGCATAATACATGATTACCTAGCTATGGCCTCTATTGCCTCTGTCGAAAACTTGGTCTGCTAGTCATGGCACATGATACTCATACTATGATCCAGTAGGGCAATAACAGAATTCATGATCGTCCTATACTATCGGTACCTCCCGCACCTCTGTGTAGAGGAAGTGTTATACGAGAGGTCTTTCGCTTTATAACACATAACTCCCCCGAGACACGCGTTGTAACCCGAGGTCTTTCACTTTACAACACACACCTCCTCCCAGACGTGTCATACCAAGAGGTCTTTCACTTTACAACACACCAACCATGCTCTGCCAAGAAGGTAACATATTTTACGTTACAACACACACCACACCCTCAAAGGCGGCAGCGGCAGTGATTTCATCTCGGGTCTTTGTGCAGCGTGGTCGTGTAAGCAGAAACACATACAGTCGGCTATGGAAGCACCTTGCTCCCCATCTGCTCGTGTGTGTGCCTGACATCCGACAGCGCTCATCTACTCCAATCCCGCACCACACAGAACCGCTTTCAGGCTCGTAGCCCAACACGTCCCGCCATCCACCCACCCATCCGACCCCGTCACTATCGGTAGCCGCCAACAAGCCTCAACCTCAACCCCCCACCCCCATACCCAACCCCAACTCCTCCTCCGCCCTCTCAACCACCCCCCTCAACCTCCCCGCATCAAACCGTTCCCTCTTCCACCCCCTAGCCCTGCCCTCCTCGATCCTGCCCTTCTTCTCTCCCTCCACCGTCGCCGCATCTGCGAAGGACCAGTAGCTGCGCGTCGAGGAGAGCGTCCTTGCTGTAGAATTGTCTTGCTGCATCTCCGTGCTTGTTTGTGTGGTTGTGGTTGTGGTTGTGGTTGTGGAGGCGGCTTTCTGTCGTGCGCGCGAGGCCTGGGCGGTTTCTGTGGCCAGACGGAGAGAGGAGAGGTGGCGAAGGTGGGTGCGGAGTTGGGTGTGCAGGGCTGAGAGGTGGGATTGCAGGGCCGGGTGTGGTGGGGCTGGAGTGGTGGAGGGGAAGGGTGGAGGGGAGGAGGGGAGGGAGTCGGGCGCGGAGCTGGGGACAAGGGATGGAGATGGAGATGGAGATGGAGATGGAGATGGAGAAGGAGTGCGGCCTTCTGGCCGATTGAATGTCCAGCGAGTGTCCTGTGAACCTTGCAATGAAGAGGATGGCGAGTGCGTGGATGCCAGCGCCCCATCCGCCCCGGCCTCCGCCACCGCCTCAGAGCTCACGCTCTCGACCACCCCTTCCCCCGCCCCTGACGGCCCTAATAACCCATCACCAGCACCCTGAAACCGCCACGGCGACGGCGACGGCAACGAGTATCCAGAACCACCACCGCCACGCATACCCCCTACAGCGGGAAAAAGCGCCGACGCCGACGCCGACACAGCTCCAGCATCTCTGTCAATCCCGACCTCCCGAAACGCCTGTAACAGATTCACACTCGCCGTGCTCCTCTGCATATCACCAGTCCCGGCTGGAGCACCAGGGGCGGGCGATCCAGGGGCAGGAGCCAGCCTGTTCGCACCTAATGTGAGTGGGCCGCGCAGGCTGCGGATGCGGGTTGGTGTCATGATGTCGGGCAAGCTGGTCTGGCTTGCCACGTCCATGTCGTCTGTGGATGCGGGTGAGGACGGACACACATCGACGATGGCAGGCGAGTGGACGGCGTGGGAGAGGCTGATGTCGTTGGCCTCGGCCTTCGCCATCGATGGTGGCACTCGGTCTTCCCGGTCGCCTGACACGTCTGCCCCAGCGGTGAGGGGGCGTGGTTGCATTGCCACGTCCGTGTCGTCGATTGCATCACAAAGGACGGCGGGTCCGGCAGAGGGAGTTGACCGTGGCACAGACGCTTCGATCTGAAACAGCGCTTCCACGGCGCGCTGGTACAGGGTCTCTGCGCGCGCGATGGTGGGTAGTTTGACGGGGGACTGGTTGTGCATGAGCTGCGCTAGGCAGTCGTGGGACATGGCTGCATAGAAGGCGGCGAATGCAGTATGTCCGTGTGCGGCGTTTGCGTGCTTGGGGTCCCTCTAAGTTAAGCCAATTCAGTATTGAGTCGTTGAGTCTTTGTTTCGGAACGGGGATTGGGGATTAGGTGCGCAGATGACGGGAGGGTTACGGGGACTGTTAAGGTAGGTTATGCACTCACCATGGTTTCGGGTAAGTCGAGCATGGCTTGACATTTCTGGATGCATTGCCGATATTTCCGCGTCACGAACAGGGCTTTGATTTCGTGGAGGCTGAAGGGGTAGGTGGGTGTGATCGTGGGGCGTCTGTGGTGCTGGGTGGGTACTGCTCCTGGGTGGTCTGCCATTTTCTTACAGACACGATCTTTTTGCTTGTGCGAGTGGACTTTTGTCTACAGAAAGGCGACAAGGTGGTCGTTCACGTGAAAAAGAAGCCATGGATGTGCGCTGCGTGGTGAGGTGAAGTGAATTCACTCTAGGTAAACATAATCCCATATAGTTACCTTATGCTATCATGTCTAATTTGTTGCCCAAGGTCATTGGCTGTAGTCCCCAGGACCATATGCAGTCGCGACTCGGACACCAGTTCAGCATCAGTCATATCAGAAAGTGCAAGCACTTGGGTAATGAAGAGTGAGACGCTAAAAGGGAGCAACTTCCACTGACTAGAGAAATGCCCCAACACGGATTTGGCTGTCACTCACTCTTGCCTTGATACCGTGGGCCAGTTGTGATAGAGCCTTCTGAGTGTGAAGCAGCGACGATCCATGGCTTAGCCTTCTTTGCTTATGAGTCCGCTCTCACAGAGACATGAGGCCCCGGAGGCACACATCAAGATCACCCGTAGAACGAGAACGCAGCCAAGAGACAAAGTTACCTGACCGTGCACCGTGAAGTCAAAGCTGTGCAAGCGATGGCTACACATGGACAGCCATGCCTCCATTGACACATGCTGCCGTGACTATGCATTCCCAGGAACTGCACGTCCTACCGCATATGTCTATGCAGATAGCCTGAAAGTGGAGAAAGAAGAGGAGAGGAGGCTAGGTACCAGTGGCCATACCACCGGGTTTGCCTACCCCAGCCGGGACATGGGGTGCCCCGGTTGTTTTCCACGGATGTGTGTGGGAGTACGTTCAGGCTTTCCTGTCGTTGCAATTACAGCGACCTTACCAGCTCCTTGCCGAGTCGGGCCTTGCTGTCTGCTGCGCGTAGTGCACTTGGGCGGTAATGCAGTTGAACAGGATCGTACACATGCACGTGGTTAGAACGATGACGGACATGGCTTCGATGAATGGCGCAAACCGCCGCCCTGCATGCTGCCAGTGCCATGACCTGTCAATACCATGACATACCCTCCCCTGGCGTTTCAAACGCATATGCATCCGATCCATGCATGCGGCACATCGGAGGATCTACCGTAGTCCACCGGGGTGGGCCTTTGTGTGACGCTCAATGTCCTCCTAATTACCTCTTTACTGGCGCACGTGGAGACGGAACGTTAGGCACAAAGGCACGCTTTGCGCGGAACGGGAGATGACAGGGCGCATGCTGCAGGAGACGGTGGGGTTGTTACAGGCATGTTGCAGCGTCGCTTAACGGAAATGACGTGAAGGTGAGGAGTCACCTGTGTGGAGGGGCGGGAGAGGCGGGAGCGCCCGTGTGGCAGCTTCATTAATCTCAAACGCTGGCCTGTCCCCTGATTTAACTCACTTGCACGGCCCGGTAGCCTAAGTCAGATCGCGACCATGTATCCGTTTTGAACCTATGTGTAGAGGAAACTCGGTGAAGAGGCTGCTCTGTGATTTTCAAGTAGAGCAACGAGTGACAAGTAGAGCACATTCCTGCCGTTGTCACGTACCAGAAATCAACCTCTACCAGAGCTGGCGTACATCGCTTAGAAAATTCTGGCAGAACATAATAACCATTTAACCGCTAGCCACTACAGCCCGGAAACCAGATCCGACCAGCAGGGACCATCCCTCCTGGTTTCAATCATGCAAGCCTTTCTCAAGCCAAGGTCACCCTCCGGCGGCAAAGGCTTGTCCTTTCAAAGCTTGACCAGCATGGTGGCTCAGATCTAGGATGCACCTGGATCTGGAAGAACGAAACCAAATCTCCGCTCCCGCGCCCAGGATCGTGGAGATCGAGGAACGGCTTGTAGTGTGCTTTGGAGTGCAACCATGATGGTGATGGGGAGCACGGGGTTCGTTCGACCGTCTTGATAGAGGTCAGGTATAAGTATCCCTTCTCCCTTCTTCAGCATGTTGTTCTCGTTCATCAGACCAGTTCGCTTCAGAATTTCTTTCAAGAACGAAAGCCAGCATCCATTCTCTTCAACTACAGTCTCTGGTAGACTTGTCTTTTCTTTTTGGAACCAAACCGAACACCCACTCCTTCCTTCTCAACTTACCCCCTCCTTAGACTACATTCAAAATGTTTTCCAAGGTCATTCTTCTTGCTGCTGCTGCTTTCAGCACCTCCGCATATGCTGCTACCCAATCCGCATACGGCCAGTGTGGAGGACAGGGCTGGACTGGTTCCACCACCTGTGTGAGCGGCTACACTTGCACCTACTCCAATGCCTACTACAGCCAGTGCCTTCCTGGTAAGTCTGGCCTCGGTCCAACAAGAGTGGCTAGTGCTGATGATGTATAGGCTCAGCCAAGACCACCACGACCACCACGACGGCCAAGGCAGCCACTACGACTACTCCCGCAAAGGCTGCCACGTCGACTGCCGCCAGCGGCAGCGGCAGCGGCACAAACAAAGTCTATTCCGCCTCCTTCACCGAGTACGGCGCCGGCGACGAAAGAAGCTCCGGCAACTGCAACGTCGCCACCACCGCTTGCGGCTTCTACACCTCCCCAGGCTACTCTGCTGCCGTAAGTACCTACCCATCCACTCCCCTTTCCTCACACAACTCCAGTCACTAAGCCACTCCAGGTCTCCCAGAACGAATTTGGCGTCGGCCCCGGCCAAGGCGCGGGCCCCGCCTGCGGCACCTGCTGGAAACTGACTGCCAACACCGACTCGTCCGGCAACAAGCTGTCGAACGCTGGCAACAGCATAGTCGTCCAGGTCACCAACCTCTGCCCGGCTCAAGGCAACCCTCTGTGCGCACAGAACGGGCTTTCGGGCACGAACCAGTACGGAGCGAACCTCAACTTTGACACTTGCATCGACTCTGGGGCCAGCGCTGCGTTGTTTGGAAGCAGCGGTGTTGGGCTGGCGCTGGGGACTGCGCAGCAGGTTTCTTGCTCGCAATGGTCGGGTACTGTTGTGCACTAAGGTGAAGACGCTGGTGCTCAGGGAAGTGGAAAGGAGTGGTAAGGAGGAAAAGATATAGTAGGGAGAGAAGAATGATGACGAAAAAGGTGTCTGGGTATTGTAATACTTATTCTGCATTCTATATGACCAAATCTAAGACATTCGTTTTGTGAGTCCTTCGAATATGAGGTGTTCCCGCGAGGGGATACAACAATTGCAAACTCATCGATTCTGAAGAAACATTACCGCTGAGATACGTAGCATACATTATCCTGTGTCGAGAGTCAGTACCCCGACACGATACATGATGATGAAGCCACGATGTATAAAGGTACAGGTATCGTGTCCGGGTTGTGTGTACATGTACTGTATGGTGCCTGACACTAGCTCAGGCCTGCCTACTGCGGCTGTAGTTGCCTATAAAGGCCCGTGCGTGACAAAGTTAGGCTTGGCAGCCGACAATACCAGAGCTAAAGTCATTGTGAGCAATAGGCAAACTT
This sequence comes from Zalaria obscura, assembly GCA_024184665.2. NCBI lineage: Eukaryota > Fungi > Ascomycota > Dothideomycetes > Dothideales > Zalariaceae > Zalaria > Zalaria obscura. Next base: position 98,351 of record JAMKPW020000018.1, on the reverse strand, counting down.
ATTACATGCAACTTACTCTCACAACTTCCAACCTTCTGATTTTAGCCTTCTTTTGTAACATTACCCACAGACTGCACCTGCTTCGAATAAATAGGTCACGGTTTCGCGCAATTCACGACTTTCCTTGAACAAACAGCAACGCAAGAAACCGAACCGGGACGCTCACTTTGGATACACTTGATACGCACCGCATACTACACGAAGACGAACACGGAGACGAACACGGAGACGAGAGCGCACCTACGACCACACCCCAAACACCACCACTCTTTCCACCGCCATGGTGGCTCGTGGTTCCAAAAAGGCTGGGTCTTCCAGCGGCGGCATAGCAAAGCGAAGAAGCGCAGCCAGGACCGACAGAGATGGAGACCTTGTCATGGACAGCGCAGCAAAGCGCGGCGGTATCGGCAAGTCAAGAGGTAGCGCAGGCAAAGGCAGCGAGAGGGGTGGAAAGAGCGCACGAGTCGACAGCGCATCTTTCCAGCGGGAGGTCCTACGGCACGTAGCCTCGAATGACCGGTCTATGCGCAATAGCGCGCCAACAAACAGTGCGTCACCCTTTCCAGCGAACTTTTGGTTACATCGGCTTATGAGGGTATAAAGGAGGACAGTTAGAAGAACTCAAGATCACGGGATGGACGAACAGCAAAGCGTCGAATACCAATGACCGCGGCGTCGGCTCGTTGATCGACTGGCTGGAGAAGAAGGCCAAGGCGAAGTCTGGACCGAGTAAAAAGCCCGTCAAGATCAAGAAGGTATGTGTGCGACTTGTCGACCGGAGATTGTCACACCCCGCCGACCTACTACCCACGTCCGGTCCGCTTTCATTTGCAGCCAAGTTTCTCAGAATGACGACCGATGATTGGAGACGTGGTCGCTTTTCTTTCGGTTGATGGGCTTCTTCGACGGGGCTTGTAACGTACTAACGAGAAATGCAGTCACGGGTGGAGGGAGATGATACTCTGATTATATCGGTGCCGTCGGAAAACGTGCCGGTGATATTACGAATGAATGGGTTCGCTTTTGCAGGAGCCAACATCGAGATCAAGAGGGTATCTGGAGAGGCGGAGGGTTCAACTGGCTCGGGGAAGGAGAGTACTGTACAGATGCTGAAGGGGGTTCTGGAGCGGAGGTACAACCCAACCACGAAGTTACTGGACCTCAGCGCACTGGGCCAGGATCAGGACCTCAAAGCCGCCCAAATTTTCGACAGCAAATCAACGACCAGCAAGTTTTTCCCAGCACTCATGAAGGTGCTGGATCAACAATTCAAGACTGCTACGGAGAAGCAGGAAGCTATCGAGAGCGTGTCCCTCGCGCACAACGATCTCCCCAACCTTTCCGCCGTCACAACTCTCGCCCAGACCCTCCCCCAGCTCCGGAACCTCGACCTATCCCACAACGCTTTCAAAGACACCGAATCCCTATCCCTCTGGCGGCGAAAATTCCGCAACCTAGACCACCTCGTCATCACCAACAACCCGCTCGAGCAAGCCCAACCCGACTACTCCAAAGAGTTCCTAAAATGGTACCCGAAGCTGCGCCTGCTCAACACAATCCAAATCCGCACCGACGAAGAAGCCGCCAAAGGCACCTCGGCCTCCGTCGAACTGCCCTTCCCCATCCGCACCCCAATCTTCCAAGACGAAGGCCAAATCGCCGAAACCTTCATCCGCACCTTCTTCACCGGCTTCGACGCCGACCGCCCCACCCTCGCCACCATGTACTACGACAGCGCCTCCGACTTCTCCTTCGCCGTCAACACCCAAGCGCCGCGCGACCCTGCCTCGACGGCTTCCGCGCCCCAGGACTGGGACCCCAACGCCCACATCCGCTCCTCGCGCAACCTCAAGAAAATCCAACAGCTGCCCGCGCGCCAAACCCGCCACTTCCGCGGGCCTGAAGCAGTCGCGAAAATCTGGTCGCAGCTGCCGCCAACGCGCCACCCGGACCTGGCCGCGCAGGCCCGCAGCTGGCTCGTCGAGTGCCAGTCCCAACCGGGCGTGCCCGATCCCACGGGCCAGAGCCCCGTCGGCGTCGACGGCTTCCTGATCACCATCCACGGCGAGTTCGTCGAGCTGGATCGCGACTCCAAGGCCGAGACGAAGCGCCGCAGCTTCGACCGCAGCTTTGTGATCGGCCCTGGCGGACCCACGGGCGTCAGGGTCGTTAACGACATGCTCACGATCCGCGCGTACGGCGGCGTGCAGGCGTTCGAGCCGGAGACGGTGGAGCCTTTCATCACAACCGCAACCGCGACCGCGACCGCAGCGGCTGGTGCGGGAGCTGGAGCTGGATCTGGATCTGGGGTGGTGGATGCGACGCCACCGGTCCCTGCTCTGCCGCCTGGAGTGACGCTCGAGGCGGCGGAGCAGATGGTGTTGGAGGTGCAGAAACGGACGGGGATGACGGTCGGGTATGCGAAGGATTGCCTGGAGCAGGTGGGCTGGGTGTTTGAGAGCGCGTTGGGGGCTTTTGAGGCCGTGAGGGCGAATTTGCCGCCCGAGGCTTTCGTGCAGCAATAGCAAACTGCTTAGATTCGAATGGAGGGTTGGAGGAGGGGTTGTTGGGGTGACTACAGGGATTTTGTGTCATGTGTTCCTTTCTCACTGCATGCATGGGGTGGAAAGGGATGGGAGGCGAGGCGAGGCGTTTGGGGATGTTGGACTATTCGCTGAAACTGAGATTGAAAATGGGAAGAGGGCAGTAGATGGGTCGGGTCAATGGAGACATGCATAGCATTATTGCTGAATAGGAACTTATGAAAAATTGGCTGCCTTGAGAAGGGTCTTGATGTACCGCTATATGCACAATTTGACGTAAACAATGTGGCAGCAACGCCGAGAAGGGGTATGTCGTGTGAACGAACGCTCATGCCGGAAAGAAAAGATCAAAATATCTCAACCCAAACTCATCTTCTTCAATCTCATCACATCTCATCTTCTCGCTTGACACCTCTCCAATCCGCAACCACAACCACCTACTCGGCACTCTCCCCCTGTTCCGCAGCGCCATAATTAGGCGTCCTCTTCACCCCCTTCGCCCTGCCCGTAATATCCTGCCACGTGGCGCCAAACCTCCTACCCGTACTAGCCAACAAGCCCTCCTCCTCCTCCTCCCTGAGATCCTCATCCAGCTGCTCCTCATCCAAATGCGGGGTCCTGAACAGCATAACCACAAACACGATCATAAAGATACCGAGGAAGGCGAACTGGGCCCAGAAGTCGACGACGCCGAAGAAGGGGAAGTTGACGGCGATGCGGTTCAGGAAGGTGCTGACGACGGTGGGCGTGCAGACGAGGCGCGCGACGGGGTTTTCGGCCGCTTCGCTGCATGGCTTGATCGCGCTGTGGTGTTTGCTGCAGTCGGGTTGCTGGTCGCCGTGGTGGAAGGGCCGGTCGCAGTAGGTTTGGGGGCCGAAGGTCGAGTATTGTGGCGCCACCATCATGGCGATGGCGTAGTTGAGAGCGAGGACCATGAGGGTGAGCAGGACGGTCGCCATGAGCAGGGCTTGTGGCGAGGTGTGGGCTTTGCGGATGCGGAAGAGCGTTACCCAGAGGAAGCGGATGCCGATTGTGGCGACGCCGATGACGGAGGCGGAGAAGAAGAGGAGAGTAAGGAAGAGGAAGATTATGTAGTCGATTGGGAAGACGCGCGAGGAGATGACGAAGAGCCAGTTTATGGGCTGGAAGATCTTGTTGTGCGCCAGTAAGTAGCCGCAAGATGTTTTGCAGACGCTGTTCTTTATCTTGTCGATACCTGTGATGAGCATGCTTGCCCATATGATTAGTGCAATGACGAGAAGTAGAAGTCCGCCAATCAGCTTGAGTGGGCGGAAGATGGCTTCGGTCTTGAGCCAGATCCTAACGAAGATGTTGCGATCTTCTCCTGATGCTTCGGCGGCAAGGCGTTCGCGGCGGACAAGGGTGCGTTCTTCGCGAACAAGGGCTTCAAGCTCGCGACGGTCACGGGAATCAAGACCACCTTCGCGACCTTCGTTGCGACCTTCAAGCTGCCTCTGTCTTTCGCGGTTCTGTTCGAGCTGAGACGAGGTGGTTGCTGCCATCGAAGGCGCGGATATGCGAGGAGCAGACTTGATCAGGGTAAGCGGCAGAAGAGCCAGGCCCGGAGCGGTGTAAAGACAATAGAGAACAGTGCCGACAGTTATGAGGAGCCCAACAGCGAATGTAAGGGCACGCTCGCCATCTATTCAAGTCAGTCAAAATGCTCAAAGTGCGTAAGACATGTCACGTACGGTTCTCGGCGAGAAGGTCTTTGAAGAAGTCCAGATCCAAGTGTTTGTGGTCCCTGTTCCGAGCGACAGGTACGAAGAAACCAACCAAGAATAGGATGACAACTAAAGCAAGGAAGGCGATGGTGTACTTGAAGGCGCCCCAGAAACGACTGCCGATCGTTTGGGTCCCTTCCTCGGCCGCGACCTCGTCGTATTCCTCGTACCAGAAGTAAGTGAATGGAACAACTAGAAGGCACAGCAAAGCGTCCAGGCTGTAGAGGGTGTAGTAGACAATCTCGAGCTGATACTTGATGTTGTCTACCCTGTCCGGCGTTGCCCAGTCCTTCTTTCTACCAAGATTAACATGAGTGGTCGACGAGACTAATGCAATGTCGACTGGCATGAGCAACACAGTGGCCAAAAGAGAGAGCATTGTGAATATGCAAACAATCGTAACCGCAGCGGACCTCTCACGAGGCGTCTGGTAGACATAGACGAAGACGGAGGCTATCACCAGCAGAATGGCGATAGCAACAGCGTAGGCCACCCATATAAGGGAGTTCTGAATGAAGCCTGCCATGGCGTGTAATAAGCAATCCGGATGAATTGCCTCGCCGCTGTTTATTCACTGAACGCAGTTGCATGTGTAAGAAAGAGGGCGCCTGGACAAGTTGGAAAGGAACCCCGGGCGGGTTAAGGTTAGGCACGGTGACGTACAGTGGAACAGCTCCCGCACGGGCCACCCGGAGAAGCAGTCGCGTTCCGCGCTCTGGACTCGGGCATTGTGAATGATTGTTCGAATGAGACAGCCATAACTAATACACACCGCAATGCAATGATTGAGCGAAGATGCAGTGCTACACCGAGCTCACTCCACCCACCGCTGTCACTCATGCGGCGACCTTATCCTTTCTAGGCCCGCGGACCAGTAACCTCGTTGTCGCCAAAACCTCCCTACTCCAGATCTTCGAGCATAAAGCCATCTCCACATCATCCGCAGTAGGAGGGAGTAAGAGCAATGAAGAACACCAGGAATTGGAAGGTCCGGATGCTTTTCAGCGTCTGGAGCAGAACACGAAGCTGGTGTTGGTTGGAGAATACAGTGTGTCAGGGACAATCACTGCGCTAGCACGAGCGAAGACCATAAACAGCAAATCAGGGGGAGAGGCACTCCTAATAGCGTCAAAGGATGCGAAGCTGAGCTTGGTCGAATGGGATCCAGAGAACCACAGGATATCAACCGTCTCGATTCACTATTACGAAGGCGACAAAATCCAGACTACCCCATTTGGACCAGCGCTTGGCGAATGTGACAGTTACCTGACTGTGGATCCCAGTAGTCGATGCGCGGCCCTCAAGTTTGGTGCCAAACATCTTGCAATCCTACCGTTCCGGCAGCCAGGAGATGACTTGGTGGAAGGAGACTATGATCCGGACCTTGATGCAGCACCCACTTCCGCAAAGCCGCAAGAAACAAAAGCAGAGACGAATGGCACAGAACGGGAAACTCCATATTCATCATCTTTTGTACTCCCTCTTACAGCACTGGATGCTTCCTTGTCGCATCCTATCCATCTGGCCTTTCTTCATGAATACAGAGAGCCCACTTTCGGAATCGTCTCTTCCAGCCAAGCTCCGAGCTCCGCTCTACTTGATGAGAGGAAAGACATCTTAACCTACACCGTCTTCACACTGGATCTTGAAGGACGAGCTTCCACAACTCTACTTTCTGTGTCTGGCCTGCCGTACGACATCTTCCGGGTGATCCCCCTGCCACTACCTGTAGGAGGCGCGCTATTAGTAGGAGCAAATGAGCTTGTACACGTCGACCAAGCAGGCAAGACAAACGCCGTGGGTGTGAACGAGTTTGCAAAGCATTGCTCGAGCTTCCCAATGGCCGATCAGTCCAACCTTCAACTTCGTCTGGAAGACAGTGTCATACAGCCGTTGGACTATACTTCGGGAGACATGCTCATCATCTCGGAAAATGGTGATCTCTCATTGCTGACCTTCCGCATTGACGGGCGTTCTGTATCTGGCTTGTCTGTACACCGCGTAGACCAGGCGTATGGTGGAGACGTGTTACTCGCAGGCGCTTCCTGTGCAAGCTCACTAGGCCGTGGCAAGCTCTTCATTGGTAGCGAGGATGGTGATGCGAATGTCCTCGGCTGGACCAAGAAGACGGCCCAGATGTCACGCAAGCGTAGCCATGCTCAGATGATAGCAGAAGAGGCCGAAGTTCCTCTCGAAGAGGAAGAAGAGGAGGATGACGAGGATGCCGATGACGATCTCTATGGCGAGGAGCCAGCGGCCAAGAAATTGACAGCATTTGAGCCTGTGGAGATGAGCGGTCCTGGAACGTACACTTTCCGCATTCATGACACCCTGCCCAGCCTTGGGCCTATCAGGAGTGTCTGCTTCGGCAAGCCTGCCAATCCTTCCAAGTCCGCTTCTTTGACTAATCAACAGGATATCCTACCGCCGCTAAGCATGCTCGCTTCTGTCGGCCGTGGTCAAACTTCTACTCTTGCGTCTTTGAACCGTGAGATCACTCCCAGTGTTCTGAGGGCAACTGAATTCCCTCTAGCACGGAGCGTATGGAGTCTTAATGCTAAGCATTCAGCACCACACGGTCTACCAAAGCCTGAGAACGGCGAACAGGACCTTGAAGCGCAGATGCCGCCAGACAATCAGTACGATCAATACATGGTCATATATAACTATGACGAAGGTGTTGAGGACAAGTCAAGTATATACAAGATTGACAACAGCGTCCAAGATGCGAATGCGGAAGAGGACAGCGCGCCAGTGGAAGTCACTGGGACGGAATTTGAAGGCGACGGTGAGACCCTGAACATGGGTACACTAGCAGCAGGCACAAGGATAGTACAGGTTCGGAGGCAGGAGGTTAGAAGTTACGACGCAGGTAAGTTCTACTACTTTCATTTTCTTCTGCAAAGCGGCTGCTATCTTATCATTCTACATCCTACCAAATTCCTACCCATATCGCACCTTGCAGCTATAATGCGCTCGGACCGCAAGAGCCATCCTCAACTGCAAATGCCAGAGCTATCTCTTTCAATTGCAATGATGGTAGAAAGGGCATTCGTATACCCTTTGCAGGAGCGCCACGGGCCTTACTGCGTAGACAGCCAGATGCAACCACATGTACCATAGCAAGCAATGCAAGCATCTCTACCAAGCCAGTCTCCCACATGTTACTCGTACGCATGTTGTCATATCTGCTGCTATCAACCACGCTTTGCTAGACCAGTTATAGCCGTAGAATGCATGCTAACTCATTGTACAGACCTTGGACTATCCCAGATTTGGCCCGTCATCGACGAAGTGACTGATACCGAACTCCAAGTTGTACATTCCCACTTCTGCGATCCATATATTCTTCTCATTCGAGAGGACTCGAGTCTGCAAATACTTGAGGCTGATAAGAACGGCGATCTTGATGAAATCGAACGTGGTGATGCCGCTTTGGCGACCAAGTGGCTCTCAGGATGCATATACAAATCTGAAGCCACCCAAAACAAGGCATTGGCATTCTTGCTGAGCGCTGAAGGAGGATTGTCGGTATGTCGCACACTTCACTGACGAAGATCTTACGGGGACTGATAAGGATTGTAGGTATTCGAATTGCCGAACCTTGAACAGCCGGTCTACACTGCACCTACCATTGCTGCCCTCCCTCCTGTCTTATTCACCGAAAACGCATCCCGTCGCCCAGGTGCGAAGGAGACGTTGACTGACCTCATGTTCGCCGATCTTGGAGATGCATCCCACAAGTCTCCATACTTGATAGTAAGAATGTTCCCAGCCCAACACCATTATAATTACTTCGCTGACATCTCAAAGCTACGGTCCGCCACAGACGAGCTTACGCTGTACGAACCGTTTCATTACCCTCTACCCTCAGGCTCGACACCAGTCTCCTACACCACCAACCTCAAATTCCGCAAAGTTCCGGGCATGCACGTACCGAAATACAGTGAAGACCTGGCGTCCGAGAGGCCGCTATCATTGAAGGCTTTGCCAAACATTGGTGGCTATGCGACCGTGCTCATGGGAGGTACATCACCGTCTTTCATTCTCAAGGAAGCGGCGAGTTTACCTCGAATTGTCTCCCTCAGGGGCAAAAGCGTGAAGGCATTATCGGGCTTAAACAAGCGTGGTTGTGAGGCTGGATTTACCTATCTTGATTCTGCGGTCAGTCTCGGCTCATCGCCCCTATGTTTTGATCCGCGAAATACTGACAGAGCCCATAGGGAATCCTAAGGGAGTGTCAATTGCCGGCCAACACTCGATTTGGCGATATCGGCTGGGCTGTCAAGAAGTTCTCACCGCTTGCGCCATCCCACGAGATCCACGATGTTGCCTATCATGCTGAGAGAGACATGTATGTGATCTCGAGTAGTGAGAGAGTCGACTTCTACTTTCCGGAAGAGGACAACAAAAACGCCACAGACGAAGGCAAGTAGCTTCCAGATCTTGACCCCGAATCGGTCGCTCAAAGGCGCCGTTTACCCGTACAGTCCCCATATTGACAAGCAATGTCCACTAACGTCTTCGATCCAGACATTTCCATGCGTCCTAGCGCCGCCCAATACCACATCCACATCTACGACCTCCACTACGACAGCATCATCGACACCTTCACTCTGCCCTCACACGAGGTGGTGACTTCATTGAAATGCACGCCTCTCGAAATCTCTGAGATTACCCACCAGCAGAAGCTACTCATAGCGGTAGGAAGCCTTCTGCAGCGGGGAGAAAACTTCCCTGCAAAAGGAACGGTCTACGTGATTGACGTGATCGATGTCGTGCCAGAGCCTGACCGTCCGGAGACGGGGAAGAGGTTGAAGGTTATGGCGAGGGAGGATACGAAGGGCGCGATTACGACGCTTATGGGGGTTAAGGGCTTGCTGGGGACTGCGCAAGGTTTGTTCTCATTTGTCTACGAGGCACGCGTGAGAGGAAAGAAGATGCTGATGTTTTGGATTTGCCAGGTCAGAAAGTCATGTTTCGCGGGCTGAAGGAAGATGGGTCTTGCTTGCCGGTCGCTTTCCTGGACGCCCAGTGCTACATGACGAGCCTGAAGAGCCTGGGTGATAGTGGGCTCTGGCTCGCAGCCGATGCATGGAAGGGCGTTTGGTTTTGCGGTTTCAGCGTATGTCTCCTGCCCCTTTTCCCCTTCTCCCTTTCCGCCCCCATCCCAAACCTCAAACCCCTAAAGCAGCAACGGCGTGGCTAATCACCAGTGACACAGGAGGAACCGTACAAACTCAGCATCTTCGGCAAATCGCGGTCGAAGATGGAAGTCGTGACAGCAGACTTCCTGCCCTTCGAGGGCGCGCTGTACCTGATCGTCGTGGACGCAAACTGCGACTTGCACGTCCTCCAATACGATCCCGAACGTACGTCTACATGCCCATGCCCTCCATCCTTCCTCTTCGCCCTTACCCTACCCTACCCTACCCTACCCTACCCCACCCCCAACCAACACTAACACCCCACAGACCCCGACTCCCTCTCCGGCCAACGCCTCCTGCACAGAAGCACATTCCACCTCGGCCACCTCCCCACAAGCACGACGCTCCTCCCCTCCACCATCGCCCCCTCAGAACCCGAACCCAGCCCTGACGGCCTCAACGGCACCTCCTCCTCCCCCTCCCCTCCCCCCGCTACCGCACCCCCCCTCCACCACCTCCTCCTAACCTCAACAACCGGCTCCCTCTCCCTCCTAACCCCGCTCTCCGAACCCATCTACCGCCGCCTCGCGGCCCTGCAGACCCATCTAAGCAGTATTCTCGAGCACGCTGCGGGGCTGAATCCGCGCGCGTACCGAGACGCGGCGGGGCGGGGGGGTGGGGCTGAGGTGGGCGGGAGAGGCGTGGTGGATGGGGATGTGGTGGGCAGGATTGGGGAGGTAGGGATGGGGAGGAGGAGGGAGGTTGTGGGAAGGGCTGGGGGCGAGGTTTGGGGGCTTAGGGGCGATTTGGAGGGGTGTGGGGGGGCGGGGTTGGGGTTTTTGTAAAGGAAAGGGAAGGGAAGGGAAGGGAAGGGAAGGATGATGGCACGGAAAGAGATTGTTTGGTTATGAATTGGCTTTGCTGGCTTTTGCTAGTTGCGAGAAAATGTGTATGCAGCCGCGCGGTTGTAGAAAATCTGCGGCGAGAAGAGTTGCGAATCCTTCGACCAATTCCCGTGGATGCTGGATGTAAGGTTGTTGTCGTGTTCCACTCCCCGCCCCGAAGTCCCGTCCCTACGTATGGTGATTTGAAGTTATAAGCCCGCACCAATCCCATCTACTATATCCCCACCTTTCCCTTCCCTTCCCTCCCGTCTCTTCTCTTCGTGCTCCCCCCTCCCCTCCCTCACGGCCACCACCCCATCCTCCGATAACTCTCCACCACCCCCTCCACCTCCCTCCCATCAATCCTCTCCCTCGCGTACCTAAATCCGACAACCCGCTCAAACAACCCCCCATCCGCGCTCAAATCCGCATCCCTCAACAACTCCTTCTCCATGAACGGCGACAGCGGCAGTCTGCCCGCATCAGTCACACCAGCAGCGCGACACAGATCAGCCCAGGGATCGAGCGTCTCGTCGTTGACGTCGTCGACGACGTGGTCGAGATTGAGCCGGGCGAAGGCGTTGATGAGCGCGTTCTGGAACCCGGTTTCGAGGCCGAAGAGGGCGTGGATGATGGTGGCCATGGTGGACTGGGTTGTGTTGCCGTGGTCGACGATGTTGAAGATCAGGCCGTTCGCGTGGCCTGGTGGTATCGCTGTCGTGCCTGCACCGCCAGCACCGCCGTCAACACTGGCGCCGTCGGAGCTGCCGCTACCACCCCTCCCCCTGCCGACAGTAAACCTCCTGCTCGGACTCGGCGGCGGACTCGCGACCACACCTAACGCATTCAAATCCACCAGCTCCGGCAAGCCCGCGCGCCACTGCGCCGCCGCCCAGCACGCGCGCGCCACATCCTCGACGTACACGGTATGGGTCCTAAGGTCCGGGCTCCAGAGCCACTTCATCGTCTTGCCGAGCTCCTTATACGTCCTAGCCAGGGCCAGCTGGGTGCCGAGCCAGTTGCCTACATAGTCGCCATACACGTGCGGTAGCCTCAGGATAGTCAAACGCAGGCCGGGGATCTTGCGCAAGGCATCTTCGGCGGCGAGTTTCCACTTCGCTTGCTTGGAGTGCGGTTTTAGGCGGGTGGGGGTGGAAGGGTATTCGGTCGGGGCGGGGGAGGAGGGGGAGGAGGGTGTGTAGATGGAGCAGGTGGAGAGTTCGATGAAGGCGGGGATGCCCCTTTTCGCTGCCTCCTGGCCAATGTTCAAGCTCAGGTTGTAGCTTCTTGCTTTGTAGACTTCGTCGTCTTGGCTGAAGCGGGTTTCGCCGCCGCAGTTGAAGATGTAGTCGAATTCGCGGCGGGGCGCGGTTGGCTTTTGCTTTGTTGGTGGTGTGGATGGAGGGGCTGGTTGGTCTTCTGTCATTGGGGTTTTTGGTTCGCCGCCTGTTGGTGGTTGTGTTTGTGTCTCTGTTTCCTCCGCTGTGCCTGCCTCCGTCTTTGGTTCTAAGCCCTCCTCCTGCGGCAGATCAAAGATCCTCGCTAATGAGGCCGGTCTCGAGGCATCGGCTTGCAGGAAATACGGTTTACAGGCCGGTTCGTGTTCAGGCGCTAGTAGAGCGAGTTCGGGGAGCTGTTTGTCGACTATACGAAGGGTGGAGGCGAGAGAATTGGTGTGGATGTAGTAGGCTAGATGGCGGCCTATGTATCCTTTGTATGCAGTGTTAGTTGTGGTCAGTTTGGAGGGGGCCAATATACACGAGGGTTCAAATAAAGGGAGAACGCGTTGATTGGTGTAGTGGGTGATTTGAAGTCAGGCCTTGTTGCGCAGTATATGAGGACGTTGATGGAAGAAGGAAAGAACGACCGGAGTACCTACCTAATCCGCCAATAATCAGGACGGCGGGTTTCCTTTCTTCTTCAACCGCGGGCGCCGCAGAAGACCCCGCAACGTCTCCCATATCCTATTCTTATCCCAAGCACCAACGTTGTCGCAGGTTGTCAATCTCTAGCCCAGCTATTTCAACCCACCACAGAAGTCCTCTCGTCCCTCACAGTCCACGTCCAGAAGCGCAAGGGCGAGCAACGAGCAGTAAGCAATGAGCAAGTAGTAGCGTAGTATCGTGAAGTACAGTGCAGTGCACACAAAGACAAGTCAGAAGTGCACAAGTGGACAATGATTCAAGAACGGATTCGAACATGGAAAGGCGCACCCCAACTTGACCCACCCACCTGATTGACGCACACGCCCCCTGCATCGTGCGTGCATGCAGGTTCGCGCATGCGTCCCCTCGTGGTACATGCGTAAAATGGGCGTAAAATGGGCGTAAAATGAACGAGCGTCTACGCCTACCGAGACATGGCAATGGGAGCGCGCTTGTACTTGCATGAGCCCGGCGCCCGACGAACTTGGACGAAGCGCATGGCGGGGCTGATGTGCTTGCATTAGTTTAGGTCGGTGGCATGGCATGATTCACTGCGCATGTCTTTTTCTTTGCTGGGCTAGAGGCGTCAGAGTACAGGTTGTCGGGTAAGGTATTGAATGTCGAAAAATTTAAATAGGCGTACGATTAGTTTTAGGTACTCAGGATTTTGATGGAATGGTACATGCAAGTTACATTTCGCGTGGAAGAGGAAGAGGAGGAACCAGTTGCAGCAGCTAGATTTAATCTAAGCGTAGCGTCCCCGCGAGTAAATGGGCTGTCCCCCTCGCACAGACATCCCATTCCAGTCTCGTTCAGCTCAAGCCGAGCGGCACGTCCAGCTTCCATGCATGAACACCTTGAGGCACAGCAGTTCCCAGCTTCACGGCTTTGGGGATTCCTTCTTGTTGATTTCGGCTGTACGCAAGCGTCGTCGCAAGGATAATTTGCCTATTCTACATTTCCATACGATCTGTCCCCGTAAGCGGGCTACGGGCCACGGGCCGTGCCAGCCAGCGGTTCCACGACATGGGTTCGCAATTCCCAGCCACGCGGGGTGTTGCATTCAACGAATACATACCTGTAGATTATACATGTACATAACTTGTATTTTGCAAACAAGTAACCTCAATTTTCCCTTGCCAGATCCCCATCTACAGCTACCTAACTCGGTGATAGTATCTGTAACTTATTGTACAGTACCATCAGATGATAATCAGAGGTCGAATTACCGTTAATTAGGTAGCGGGGTGGATAGTCCAAGCTCGGTCTGGAGCCGGACGGTTGGTGGACTGGGACGGAACGGGGACCGTTGTTGCAGCTGAGAGGAACTTGGAAGCTTGAAAGCAACTAATCTGAGCGCCGCGCCGGAGGGCATGTGTCAATCGTAATGTACTTTTCTGGCCTAGGTTTTTCTACACGTGCGAACGGACATAGCTCGGGGGTTGTGGAACAAGTTGTCGGGAAGAGAAGATATGCGCGTTTGTTGCAGTCGATCGAGTACCGAGTCCTATCGAGTGTAACTGACATGTATAGTAGGCATATTCGAGCGGACTGGACTCGATACTCGACTTGTAAAAAGAGCGGGAAGTATTGTAGGTAGGTAGGTAGCATATTAGAAGCTTATACATTCGACTGGCATATGGTATCAGTCCCCCTCTCATAATAATTATCCACATCTCCTCTCGTTCAGCACACTCGACTCGCTCCAAAGAATCATCACACAAATGCACCATTCCGCCGTTTACGTCCCTCGCTGAACACGCCCCTCGCTGAAAGGCCAACTTATACACTTTTCCCTCCGTAACCAATGACAAAAGTCGACGTATTACTCACTCCTAGTCAATAACCGTCTCGCACCTCAAACACTTAACCTGCTCCGTTCGCCTCGTCTCCTTCTCCCCACTCTTCTCAACAACAACGATCTTGCTGCTCTCCACACCCTTTCCATTCTCCGCGCCCTCGACCGGCGCCGGCTTGATGAACACATGGGCCTCGATATCCTCGCTCTCGGCCGAGGCGGCTGCGTTCTCGAGTTCGACTTCCTTGACCTCGCCGTCTGTGGTTGTGTCCCCGTTCATATCGTGATCCGGTTTTTTCTTGCTGCTGCTGTTCTTGCCAAAGTCGCGGCGTTTGACGGCGGCTTCGGCTATGCACTTGACGTGCAGCCAGAGACGGCAGTCCGGGTTGCTGCATTGGATGATCATCTCGTCCGGGTTGTAGGGCTGGTCATCGACGCAGATTTTCTTGAGAGCCTGCCAGAACAAGATTGTCAGTTCTCCATCGTTTTCTCACACCTCCACACACGGATTCTGGGGAAACGTACCGAAAGCGTCTGACTCGGGAAATCATACGTCTGCCTCCAGAAATACTGGTCCTCCTCAATCATGCCATCATCATCCAGATTCTCCTCCCAATGCGTCACATCCAGGCGTCCATTCACCGTCATCGCGTCCACAACATGCATCTCGTTGCTAGGTATGAGCTCGTTCTTGCCGTGGTAGGGCGCGGGGCCGTTGGGCAGGTCTTCAGGCCGATCGACCCAGGACACGAGGATGAAAACCCGGTTCTCGTTCAGCGCGCGACACTCGTGCACCTGCGCCTTCCACTGCCGCGCAATGTCGAGCCTGGCGGCCTTCTTCGCGTCCGCGCCGTCGACGTCGGAGGAGGCCGGGTCTGGTTTCGCCGTGTCGCCGTGGTTGACGAGGACGATCTGGCCCACGTCGATGGTCTCTGAGCCCACTGTTTTTCACACCAAGTCAGCCTATTGCGCAGTTCTAAACCTCTTGCGCGCGTCTGGGTGTATGTGTGTGTGTGTGTGTGTGTTCTTACCAGTCAACTTGCGATAGCGCTTCAAACTCTCCCACTTCGCCGCCGGCTGGACCGTGACATCAGCGTCGAGATAGTTGACCCCGTCCAAGACCAGCTTGTACGGCTGCGTTGTCGCGACGCTCGATCTGCGGGCCTTCTTGCTGCCCTTGGCCGGCGTCTTGCTCGCGTATACCACACTGAATGGCTCCTTGCCTTGCTTGTCGCATTTCTGGAAGTAGTCGTTTAGCTTTTCCGTGTCGGTTTTGGCGGCTTGCGCTGGCGAGCCTTTTGACGATTGCGCGGGCAGCGTTCGTCGCCGCTTCGAAGACGGTGGACTCGTGTTGTTTGCGGCGCCTGGTGATGACTTGGTGCTTGCTGCTCGCTTGCGCGCCATTGTGTATGCGGGTTTTCGGGCGTTGTGTCGAAGATGTAAGGGAGGGAGGTAACGTGTTGGGAGAGAGGGCTCGGGAGAGGTGGGCTGCCTGAGGTAGATAGCTTATAGGAAAGTCGGGGCTATTGTCGACACAAGTGTATTGTCCACAGTCTATTGTATTGGGTTTCGGGCAGTCACTTGCTGCGATGCGCTCCAGGTGATGTGTAACGCGTTGTTAGTGGGTGTTCAGGACGCGCAGAGTTTCGGAAGATGCTAAAGTGGAGCGCGTTGACCATCGCGAGCTTGCGAACGCTGCTTTCTCCACATTCACGGCTTGGCGGCTCGTGGTGTTCTGATTGGATCCTGTTTGGGGATTTACGATTGTACCTTACTGTTCGGAGCCATGTGAATGAGGTATTGATGGTTGTTTCCTCGTGACCGCCCACCTAGGCGGTGTTAACACGTTAATGAAAGTCTGACTGCAATAGGCGTATTCATGAGACCGGTGTCACAAAAAAGGAGAAGGAAAGCGCTGCGCCACGCTGGGCAGGACTCGATATCAGTCGCCGAGTCCGCTTACAGCTTGGCCAAAGTGAATTGGATGGAATTCACTCGCTCTGCCACATTGTTCTAGAGATTTTCCACTGGATGCTGCTGTAGGAAGCCTCTGTGTAGTGAATATAGTCGCATGTCGGACCGCAGCTGTCAAAGACATGAGGCCTCAGAGGTATCCCTTGATCTGCTCTCGCCCGAACCTTACGTAGATCACGCCAGTACATGTCGACACATGTATGTTATGTGTAAGAACGTCGACAACAGGACGCTTGCCCAGCGGACCAAGAGCGACGGCAAGATTTCTGCCTCCCTAGTGGGGAACTGGAAGCCAATACTTATGTGTTTCTCAGCAATAGGATGCCTACAAACATCATGACATTTTCTGTTGTCTCAGATGACGCAGGGTCGTCTAAGAACCCAGCAAACAACAGACGGCATGCAATACTGTACATGGATGTTGTTCAATGCAATGCCGTCCTGAGTCGCTGAACACCTTCCCGCAGGCTGGGATGCCTTTCGCTTACAACCGCGAAACGCTCATTTCATGGTCTGCCTTATTCCTAAACAATTTAGCAGCCGTGGGATTCCGTACCTAACTTAATGGAGATCTGGGGTTTCCCGTCAGGGACACATGGCATGCAGCCAACTCGGAGTTCACCCGGATCCTTTGTGCAGGTCGTTTAACGCTCAAGATCTTCCGCGTGACAATAATCCATCTGCACCGACTTCATAACCCAGTGCATGCACACGCCGCTCGTACCGGACAGCGAAGCAGCGAGCCGTGAAATCCGTGTTTGACGTGCACAACCCTTCCCCTTCCAGGTTGTATCTGTACCTGAGAGAGGGGCGGCTCGCACGGTCTGGGTTGATCTCAATCGAGCAGCGCCATTTTCGTTAGTGGACTGAGAGTCTCAAACCATCTCCGTCAGCAAGTGCGCGACCGTTGAAGCTCCCGTCAGCAATCGATGGGAGTATTTGCCAAGCGAGATAGATTGCTAGATCCCAACTCGGCAGTCGTAGTGTTTACTTTTGATCCATCAGAGACAGCTTGCTTGTTCCGACAGAGCCTGGCGTCAACGACTGGAAGATTGAGTGGTGATGCGTGGCCGGAAACAGTGCAGCTATTCTTAGTGGCCAAGTACGGTTCAGAGTTTTGGCGGAGAACTGACGCGTCGCACTCGCACTCACTCGCACCTGCCGTCCACTCTCCGCAGTGCTGCTTCGAGCTCGTCCAGGGACGGCAGGCGTCATCGTCATCCAGCAACCTTAGTCCGCCCTGGTCGCAGATCTTGAGTTTCCTCCGCCCACATCCACTGCCACCTGCATCCCAGCCCGTTCACGCCTCACACTTATTCCTCCTCTTCCCTGCACTCTGGGGACGTCCATTCGTTTTCTAACCCAGGGAATCTCGCATCTGCTTCTGCCTTCGTACCCAACGCGCAATCTCGGCCGCCGTTAGCCTCATCGTAATCCCGCCGAGCACGCTGTCTCTGGGCGGTCTCGCAACACTTCTTGACTGCATCACCGTTGTTTGTGCAGCTGACGCAGGAGACTGAACACACCTCCTTCCACAACAAATAGATAGGGGAAGAAGAAGTCGCCCAGCATGCCACGCAACCGCGGTATGTGAATGTTCTGCTAGAGTAGTCCCTTGCTTTCGCTGACATGTGCTTCCATTAGTTCTTTCCTTCATGAGTACCTGGGGAGGTCCTCCAAGAAGTCCACCTGCAACCGATGAGAAGTCGGCACCTCCACCTACGACCTACAACTCCAATTCCAATCCCATCTCCAGAAAGCCCCTAGCAGTCGACACATCTACGCCTTCCGGCTCAACAACAAATTTCGATCAATACAGATCGTCACCATCTCCTACCACCCAACAACGTAATCGAGCAGACTCTCGCTCATCACGACCTATGTCCATGATACAAACATACCAGCCTCCTCTGATGGAGGTAGCAGGGGATACTCTGCCGGAATTACAACCAATCTTCACGTATCTCAACAGTCACTCCAACAAGTTGTATCAGGAAGGCTACTTTCTCAAGCTCCACGATTTGGACTCTCGTAAGCGCATACGGACCAGTGTCTGGCCCACCAAGCTAACTGTTCTCCAGGAGGCCGACCCAGCCCGGACCGGATATGGACTGAGTGCTTTGCGCAGCTTGTGGGCACTGTGCTCTCTCTTTGGGATGCCGCGGCTTTAGATGCTGCGGGAGAAGACGGCGAGGTGGTTCCCACCTTCATCAACTTGAGCGATGCATCAATCAAAATGGTAAGTCATAGGCACCTCTGCCTTGTCCAGCCTTACTGACGATTTGCCTACAGATAGAGTCATTACCTATGCACGGCTCCGAAGGTGGTAGTCTGCAAAACGTCCTCAGTATATCCACAGCCGCCAACAACCGCTATCTCTTACATTTCAACTCCCTCAACTCTCTTACGCAGTGGACGGCCGGAATACGCTTAGCGATGTTCGAGCACGCTACCCTACAGGAGGCTTACACCGGCTCTCTCATCGCAGGCAAGGGAAAGCTCTTGAACAACATTAGAACCATCATGGAAAGGTCGAAGTTCGTGCATGAAGACTGGGCAAGAGTACGGTTTGGCGCAGGTACGCCTTGGAGACGATGCTGGTGTGTCATTTCTCCTCCGAATGAGAAGGACTTTCAGAAGGCGCAGAAGACACTCAAGAAGAAGAGCGCATACGACAGGCATGTGGATATTCCAAAGGGTGATATCAAGTTCTACGACAGCCGGAAGGTGACCAAGAAATCTCGACCAATCGCGACGATTTCTGACGCTTACGCCGCGTATGCCATCTATCCTCAGTCCAAGCCTTTGATCGACCAGTCCACCCTGGTGAAGCTGGAAGGTTTGATCACGATCCATACGAACCCGGAGACTACCACCGAGGGGTTTGTTTTCGTCATGCCGGAGGTCCACCCCGCAGTCACTGGGTTTGAGATGATGTTGCGCTGGCTGTTTCCAGTTTTCGATACATTCGGCCTCTACGGACGACCAAACCGTCTGATTGCGGATACTCTTGATCAACGTGGTCTGATGTTCGCCATGCCCCGCGATCGCCGTTATGGGTACCTCGATATTCTGGATGTCTCAGGCCTCATTCACACCGAGGGGAGCCAGTCATGGACCGAGAGACAGTGGAGAAAGGAGTTGAAGAAACTGACTGGCTACCGGATGAATTCAGCTGATTCAGGTGGAGGCAGTCCTGGCAGTATCGGTAGAGCACGGGCAGGTACCACCAGCCGGTCAAGCTTGAACCTCAATCGTGGTAGCGGTGTCAGATTCGACGATGGAGATTCCACGCACTCCTCTCCAGTCACGCGGCGTGGATCTCCAGCTCCGGCGAACGAGATCTCAATGGGTCCGCGCAGGGGTGACACTGGATCTCCAAAGGGCTCTGGCGTACTCCACAAACGTTCGGCATCAGATGCTCATGGCTATTCGCGGTACCAGACTGAGACTCCATCGCGTCTGTCTCATGAAATGCGCCGACCAGATGATTTTGCAGAGCCTCCTCAACCTCCACTTCACGGTGGAGCACTCGGTCAGAAACCAATCCTTGAGCGTGTCAATTCCGAGATGGAGCAAGAGAGCCCGCCTGCAATTAACATCGAACAAGAGTTCGAAGAGCTCAAGCTTACCACTTCTACCCTCCCTCCACCAACTCCTGTCACCAATCCCCCGGCTTTCCTCCATAGTCCTAACTCCAAGCCGGCTCACCAGCCCTATCAGGCACCAGAGCTTCGTAGAGCGAACTCTGCAATTGATGCGGCTACCCTGCACCAGCTTGCTGATGCTACCAGACCGGACAACTACCAAGACAGGGACCAGGAAAACCATGCAAATGTTCGTATCGCCGCCAACAACAACCAACGTGGATTGAGTGCTGACGCCTATTCTCGCAATAAAGGGTTGGTAAACAACGTGGCCAACGGAAATCGTCTGCCTACCATACCTGGTTCGCCGTATGTTAATGACGGGGCTTTCAGTCGATCGGAAAGCCATGTTGTTATGGGACCCCCTCCTGTACCGGTGCATAGGAACCCGCCTTCATATGATGGCACTAGGGACATCTCACCTTCGAATTACTCCATCACTAGCAGTGGGCCCCTCTCTCCACCCATCGGATCGAGCCAGAGCATCTCAAGAAAGCCGCTCCCAATCAGGCCGCTACCTTCACAACCTCCACAACCGCCTGCTGACATCAACGAGCCGTCTTCGCCTTCAAGTAACGGCAGCTTGAAAGACCATTTGATAGATCAAGAAGTGCTTGAACGGATTTTGGACAACCCCTCAGAGCGTGCTAGCACCATGGCAAGCGAGAGTTCGGTCGACTATGCGAGTACAAACAGAAGCGCGTCGCCAAAGAAATCCATCGAGAAGCCAAGAGCTGGTCGACTCAAGACCGTTGGTGATCCTGACTATACTCCTCGAGAACGCTCCGCTGGAACCGGTCGATTCGATAATTACCACGCCGAGCAAAATGCCGGTATGCCTACGGTCGACTTCGGTCCCACATACGCCTACAAGCCAAATCCTCGACCTGGAACGAGTGGGACGATCACGCCCGGAGGCTTTCCAGCGGGCGCTGATCGCCAACAAGACGGAACGGGTCGACCTTCGCGGCTAACCCCTACGGAAGCTCAACGAAATTCCTACTTCGGCGGCAGGACATCTCCCGGCGCCGATGCTGCGCTTTCCGGCCATGAGCGCAACCGCAGCGTTGCATGGCAGCCGGCTGCAGGTGGACGCGCCCGCAGCGCAGAAGATCCCGCAAGACAAAGTCTGACACCAGAGCAATGGGTGCAATATCGCGCACAACTGGCTGCCTCTCCCGTTCCACCAGCTCACATGTCTCCGCCGCGAACCCACAGCCGCCAACAATCCCGCAGTCCCCTCAATCAGCCTTTAACAGGCCGCAGCACTCCTCCCACCCGCCGCAACTCCTCCGGCGACTGGACACAACAACAACCAGGCAGCCGCCCACACTCCCGCGGGGCGAACCACATGATGAATCCACCCAGCCCAGGTGGTCTGCTTCAAACTGCGCAGTCCCACCACCTCTCCGCTCGCGAACAAATGCACGTTTCGCGCGCTACGGGCACACCATTGCTCAACGTCGACCGCAAGCCTGTGCAGGGTGAAGACAGCGGTCTCATCGCCGCCCTCGCTGCGCGCGAAAGAGAAAAGCAGGCTATCAAAGAAGGCATCAGGGGCGGTATGGTGCAGCAAGCCATCGTGGCGCGGCAGCAACAGCAACAGCAGGTAGAGATGGAAGCGGCGATGCAGGCACAGTATGCGCAGGAACAACAAGCCGCGCAGTTTCAGCAGCAGCAGCAGCAGCAGCAGCAGATGGGTTATGGATATGCAGCTCCTGGATATGGCCAGCAGAGACCCATGTCGCAGTACAGTCTTGGCGGCATGAGCACGCATCCGGGCGCGGGCGTTTACGCACAGGCTGGTGGGTGGACCAACCCCGGCTTTGCGCCAGGGCAGGGAGGACAGCAGCAGCAGCAGCAGCAGCAACAAACGCAGTCGTATGGAGCGAGTTTCTATCGGGGCCAGGGACAGGGCCAGGGACAGGGGCAGCAGACGGCTGCGCAACAGCATGCGAATATGCAGCGCAGGTGGTAATGGTTGGGCATGTGTGTAGGTAATGGCTCAGCCCGGTTGGGGTGTATATACACATTGTAGGGCGTTATGCATGGGTATGGCGTTAGTGATGATACTGCATTACATTGGGGAAATGAAAGGAAGATGGGTGGACGGCTTGATGATGGGGAGGGATGGGATTCGCATTATTAGACTGCTGGTTGGCCGAGGCCGACCGGCTGGAGTTATTTGTAGATCTGGCAGGCGTTTTGATGAGACGAATGAAAACTGTTTTGTTCGTTTACTACACGCGTGCAGGTCGGATTGGAAGGGGCTTTTGTTGGCGAATCTTTCGGTTCGTGATTAATGCGTGTAGAAAACCGTATGCAACCCAGATCGCCTTTCCCAATGCGCTGATAACATGACAATGACCCATGCGAACGCCACCCTCCCTCAAACCCCAGCATCATGAAACAAAAACCTAATATCCCTCGGCCTCTGCCGATTCGTCCTCACAAACTCCGCATCGCCCGGCGGCCGTTCGTTCTTCTCGTTGCCCGTCAACATGCTCTGGATGCTGAGACAGACGCTCTCGACGTTCTGGACCGGCGACCAGCCCTGTGCGGAAAGCAGGTCGAGGCAGATTATCCCGTTGCTGTAGATGTGCGGGTGCATTGGTATTGCGCGCGGGGGTTGGGAGTGCGGGAGGAAGGTTACTTCGGGGGCTTCTGGGGGGGGTGGTTAGTTGGGGGTGGCGGGAGGGGGATGGGGTGGATGGGTTGGGTGGGGTGGGGTGGGCAAAGGCGACGTGGGGATGGGGGTTGTGTGGAGGGGACTTGAAACGGAGAGGGGAGGGGTAGAGGAAGGTGAGTGACGGATATGGCGGGGATGAAAGAGGTGCAACTGGTACCGTACCGATAGGGTAATTGCTACTAAACCGAAACTGCAAGCGGTAGGTCTGGTCCTTGTACAACGGGTTGTCGTCCATGACCTGGATGTCCATGAGCCAGAGCTGGAGGTCTTCGGCCGACACGAGTGTGATGCCTGGCGCGAGCGGGCCGTGGATCTAGGTGGCGAGGGGGTTAGTTTCGGCGGTACATGTAAGTTAATACATTACTGAAGACGGAGATGTCGGTGCGCGACGGAATGGTTGTGTTGCATACCTTGGCTAGTTCCTGTATAGTGTTAGCTTCATTCTTAAATCACAGGTGCTGAGGTGTTGCAGTGTGGTCATTTGGGGAGGGGTGATGTTGGTTGCAGGGTAAGGTACCTTCTGTAACCGCTTCGTGCTCATCATCTTGCCGCTAACTGACGCCTATGAAGGCCGGGCAGTGACAGGAGTAAGATCTTCGAGACTTTATTCACTTGTCTGGCAAAGGCAACTCAAAAGTTTGCTGGTCTGTAAACCTCCGTCACAGAAACAAAATGCGGCAAACGTCGATGTTGCGGCGGGATTGGGCGGGGGTCGCGGCGGGCAAGTGTGGTTTTGTTCGCTTCAGGCCCTGTTAGGATTTGGGTATTTCTTATCGACTTGTCGTAGGACTGAACGTGTTCAGTTATTTACTTAAGGTCAAGGGAGCGGCTTCGATTCTTTGCTGTGATCGTTGTTGTATAACCGGTAAGTTAGAAGTTGCGGAAACGTTGGAGGGTAGGCGAGCGATGTTGCTAAAGCCTCGACGGCAGGTGCAATGGTGCATACGATACTTACCTATCCAACAAATAAGGTAGGTATGAGACGCGCGACAAGAGAAACAATATTTAAGGTTCGGGCTTCTCCCTGTAACCATGAAACCGGTTTGCAAGGTTATGCGCTGCGACAGAACAAACTTAGGAAGTACGTGGTGTACTTATGGAGGTGTGGCAGCCTCGTGCAGTTAGCGTTCCATGTGATATCCGGGAACATCAGATCTGTGGTCAAACACGCGGCTGGTCATTTGCAAATATTTCATAGGTTCATCTCATAATTTACACGTGAAGCACCATGCGCCTGGTAACGCAATCATGTTGCCTGAAGCCTTGCAAGCAGAGGCCTTCTCCCCTTTCGTCGAAAAAGCATAGTTCACATCCACAATTTCTAGCCTCTTCCGCAGAGTTTCAAGACGGAACTTAACGGCCAGTGAATGGCGCTGTAGCGTCGTCGCCAACGTCGCCAGCAGCTTTCCCGAGTGGGTTCTGGAGGCTGCCTCCCAGGACATTGCCCAGTCCTGACTTGAGCTCCTTTACGTCTTCTTGATCCGAAGCAGGAAGCTTGCTGATCTGGTCTGCATCATGTGTCAATCACCGCACACCAAATTCAACACCTGCGGAAACGTACCCTTCATCAAGTAAGATGCCTTGTTCTCTCCCATTGTCTCGAGCGCCTTTTCCTCCATTGCGCGTTTCATTCCTGGTGGAAGTCCGAACAGGTAGATTGCGCCAGCCGTGACGGCGAGGAGGCCGGCGAGGATGGTGAAGACGAGTGCGGCGGTCTGCATCCTTTCGGTTTATACGATCGTGGATTTCCGCTTCGCGTTTCTTGATGTTGTCGTAGGACTTTTGTTTCCTTGCTGCTACTCGCTTGCGCTCTTGCTCTTCAGAATCTCGGGCGAGGTGATCACGTCGGTCCTGGAGGATCAACTGGGCAGTGTGAGGACTGAAAGGTCGTCTTCTGTCTATGAGCTGTGAGCATGTGATCTGTGAATGGAGCTTGGTGTGGTTAACATACCAGCTTTCAGAGCTTGTATCGCAGTTTCACGGGCCGGGCGGAGTCCGTGAAGGTTGTAGTCGAGCTCTTGCGAGATACGGTCCTGTTCGCGTGACTCGTTTGAATGGCGTTGCTAACGTGATAAGGTCGGCACTCGTGCAAATGGTGCCGGTGTGGGATGGAGAATAATAGGACGTGGTGCAAATGAAGCCAGGTTTAAGAACAGACTGTATAGACGAGTGAGGGGGTCTCTTATAGGTTATACCCATGTTCTAGCCATGGTTGCGCAAACAGGTTCAGGCTGGCCTATGACGTCCATTTGGCGGGTGAGAGCGTGGAGCACCCATGTGAAGTGCTTCTTCTGTCATGATTGCAACTTCCACAATCGACGAGATAAAAGGTGCTCTCTTCATTGCTACGAGCCTGTTGCGGACCCGGGTTTCACGCCGCTATACATTAGCCTTTGTGTCTAAACCGGTAGGCGGCCTTATTCTTGCCATTGCGAATGGGTCCGCCAAGTGGAAGCTGCGATGGACACCCACGATGGACCCTGCATGACGAGGCCCCAAGCTCCACCCCAGGAGCACAGTCCAGCCTGTCCAGGGCTGGCTTGCATCTCAGTCTCAGCTGCAGACGCATGGACGTGCACAGCCCCGCTGAACACTCACTCCCTTTTACGAATCAGGTGGCAGCTGTTTACTGTGTACACGAATTGCTACAATCTCTGTTGCTTGGTGCAGGATATAGCTTCACGATTTACGAATATTGAAAGAATCAATCACTGTTTCATCCCATTCATTCACGACATTCCCATCTGACGACAAGTCGAGATCGTCATCCTCGCATATACCCCAGAATCTCTACGTATCTTAGAAGAAGAGCAAGGAAGGAGCGCCTGACGCGCCTGAATTACAACTGCCCAACATGTCGACCTGTATGTGCCGCCTCTCCCGATTCCTACAGTGCAAGAGTACCTAGCACAGTGGCTGCCTGAGTCTCGCCCTCTTATACTTCATGTGGAAGCAGCAATGGCTTGTTGCCCGCCTACACTTCAGCTCCCTCAGGCTGCCGCTTCCCTGCCGTGCCCTGCTACTTGTACTGCTTCAGAGCCTTGATGATCCTCGATCGCCTCGTTCAAGCCCTTGACCAGCTCTATACCTATATTCTAGATACTAATCTCCTAGTCTCAGTTACAAGCATGCTCAACAAACTTCACGGTCAGCCTGACAGCTACGACAAGAAGTTCGTCCCCCAATTCGATGGTGCACACTCGGAGGCTATCCTCGCGCCTAAACCACTGAGAACAAAAGCTGAGAACGATACACGCAGGTCAAGATACCGCTTCGGCAGGACGCTAGGTGCTGGTACCTATGGCATTGTCCGTGAAGCAGACTCCCCAGATGGCAAGGTCGCGGTGAAGATTATTCTGAAGAAGAACGTCAAGGGAAATGATCAAATGGTCTATGATGAGCTGGAAATGTTGCAGAAGCTGAAGCACCCTCATATCGTCAAGTTCCATGACTGGTTCGAGTCAAGGGTATGGACATACAATCAGGTGGAGTGGGAAGCGACATAACGCAGCTGACAAGTGCGTTATCAGGACAAGTACTACATCGTAACCCAATTGGCGACGGGCGGAGAATTATTCGACAGGATCTGCGAGAAGGGCAAGTTCACGGAGAAAGATGCCTCGCACACGATACGGCAGGTCCTTGAGGCCGTGGACTACCTTCACAAGAACGACGTCGTTCATAGGGGTATGGAGTCGTTGCGGAGAGCGACTATTGCGCTTGCTCATTGTGATCAGATCTGAAGCCCGAAAACCTACTGTACCTCACCAAAGCCGACGACTCACAACTGGTGCTTGCCGACTTCGGAATCGCAAAGCACTTGGATTCGCCTGAAGGAGTGCTGAAGACCATGGCTGGTTCCTTCGGATACGCAGCCCCGGAGGTGATGTTGAAGAAGGGCCATAGTAAGCCTGTCGACATGTGGTCAATGGGTGTCATTACGTACACCTTGTTGTGCGGTTATTCTCCTTTCCGTAGCGAGAACCTTCCAGATTTGATCGATGAGTGTCAGAACGGCCGTGTTATTTTCCACGAGAGATACTGGAAGGAGGTCAGCCCCGAAGCCAAGGAGTTCATCAAATCACTTTTGCAACCCGAACCCGGCAAGAGAGCTACCAGTTCAGTAAGTGATATTAATGCGTGTGGTCGGACCTCATGACTGAACATTACCAGCAAGCACTGCAGCACCCTTGGATCGCCGGCAAGGGCGCAACAGACCACAACTTGATTCCGGAGATTCGCGCCTACATCGCCAAGGCCCGTCTTCGTCGCGGTATCGAAATGGTGAAACTCGCCAATCGTATCGAGGCGCTCAAGATACAGGAGGACGAGGAGGAAGACGTACCGGAAGCGGCCGACGTCCCTGCTCACGCCAAGGAAGCTGCAGGAAACGCACTCGCAGAAAACAAGCCTTTGGAGGGTGGGCTGAAGGTACCTCAAGACCGACCAGAGATGGCCAGAAAGCGCAGCCTTAGCAAGTTGGCCAAGAGCGCCATTTTCCGAGAGGTGGTCCTCGCAAAGGTACGGGAGATGAAGGCGGAAGAAGAGAAGGAGAAGATGACCAAGAGCGCTACCACGTACCAAAAGTAGCAGCGATGAGGAAGACCAAGGATCATGAATCGTGTGCCGGACCGGATTTGTAGCGGGCGTCAAGGTCTACGTGGACAAGGAGCACCATGCGCGCGAGAGTACCTTTTCTTCACCACCTACAACTTGCATTCTACTTAGCGATACCCAGGAGATTACTCTAGCCACCCGACGCAGCTGCACAATATTATGTCTATGCCCATACATGTTCAGACTCGTGATATGCGCCAGAATGAGTATCCTTGCGGAAACGAAGGTGTGGTGCGTCTGGAGATGCTTAGGTTCCAACGGATCACCAAGCCTACCGCTCGCGACGCCCCGCATCGCACGGGTCAATGATATACACGCGCGTCTCTGACACGCTGGCGAAGGAGCTGTAAGCAATGCAACAATCGCAGGGCCATGAAGTCATGAACCGTGCAGGTGGTAGCAATGTGACTCCGCAGAGATCCATTTGGCAATCACGTGCCGAAGCTCGGACCACTCCCGCAACTGCAACCGAGCCTCAGGCCCTCAGCTTGGACGAGGTCGCGAAGTGCAGGGATACAGCAACGCGTAGAGCGGCGATAGACCCAGACCGCGATACGGACGACCAACACCACCTCAGCGCATTTTGCATCTGGACGACACACTGCGCCTTATCGCACGCGAACGCAATCAACGAGCAACAACCATGGACCGCGGCCGGAAGCGCAAATCCGTCCCCGCCGGATCGCCTGAAACAGAGGGCAGCGCGACCAAGCGCCAGAAGCTACCGGTGAGTGCATTCGCGCGTGCTACACCTATTGCGCACGCTGCGCGCGCGGCGCGGAGACGGGAGAGCGTGAAGCAGAAGATGGCGGGGGTGGGAAGGGGAAAGGGAACGCGAATCGCAACCACTCCGCTTCGCGACGCTCTGATGATGCTCGGTCGCGAGCCCCAAGAGGTTCCGCGGCGGTTCCGACGGGAGTCCGACCGACGACGTGCATTCTTTTCCGACCGCATACTTGTGCACTGGAGGGAATGGATTGCAGTGTTAGGAAGAGAAACACAGGGCTGACGTGCGGTGTTCGTGCATTGTAGGACTCTCTCAACTTCAAGGAGACACCGGAGGCGGTCAAGCAGGTTGGGTTGCAGCTGGTTAGGCAGCTTAAGGATGCGAAGGACAAGACGTAAGTGCTGTTCCAATCCACTAATGCATCCAATGCACTTCCTAGTGGGAAGATGATGGTCAAAAGACTAAGGTCGCTAACTTGTGCTCTGCAGTGGTCGCAGCGTATCCGAACTGTTTCTATCCCTCCCGGACAAGGTACCTACCTCCGCCGCACCGTCCTACCCAGCCTCGTACTGATTGGTTGTGCTCCAATAGAGCGAGCTTCCCGACTACTATGATGTTATCAAACTTCCGATAGCGATAGATACGATTGAGGTACGTGGACAAGAGTAGTCATATGGGATAAAATAATACGCTGGGAGAGGCCGAGCGCGCATAGAGCCATGAGATACATTCTGGAAGTAAGGCACCGCTCGGCGGTTCGGCGTAAGAGGGGGACAGAAACGACACAGTGCTCCCGCACTGCCTTCAGCCATGGTAGAACAGTCGCTGATCGTTGGATTGTTGAACAGGACAAGCTCACCCAAGGTCAATACCGCACTATCACCGAGATCGAAAGCGATGTGAAGCGTATGGTCGCCAACGCAAAGTTCTACAATGACGATAAATCCATCATCTACGGCGATGCCGAGCGGATAAGGAAGCTTCTGTCCAACTTCATGTTGAGGAACAACCCTGCGTATAAGAACCCAGACTATGTTGCTTTCCCGACACCGATACCAGGAGAAGATGGCGTCAACGGGACGATCGTACATCCACCTAGCAGAGACATGAGCGAGAAACCCAAGAAGCCTACTATCAGTCTGAAGGCGGCCAGGGATCGCACAAGCTCGGTCGATCCGAATGCTATGCAAGTGGATGGCGATGCTGGATCTGGTGACTTTACTGGCAAGACGTTCCAGCAAGCGCAAGAACAACTAATGGAGGAGATGATCAAGTTTACCGACGAAGAGTGAGTAGTTCCTTGCGGGATAGATACTCTTAGCCGTCCACTAACCAAGTATGCAGGGGTTTGGAGATATTCCAACCCTTTGTGAACCTGCCATCGCGCAGTCTCACGGATTACTACAAGGTCATCAAGAAGCCAACATCGCTCACGAGCGTACGGAAGCGGACGAGAGGACAACATGGCCGCGAAGCACCGACCGGCATCACTGACTTTAAGACCTGGGACGCTCTCGAGGAAGAAGTATCCTACGTCTGGACGAACGCCCGCGAATACAACGAGGACGGAAGCGACATGTACAACCTCGCCAACGAATTCGAGGTATATCACAATAACCCGCTGTCCTCCCCTTGCCATTATCATACTAACTCAATACCTATCCAGCAACACTTCAAAGCCCGCCTCGCCCTCGCCAAATCCCAAGTCGAATCCCCCTCCCGCCCCAGCATCAAACTCAACGCCCGCCCGAAACCAGTCCTACACCTCAGCGGCACAAAGCCCTCTCCCGCCCACACCCCCTCCTCCACCCCCGGCGTCTCCGTCGACTCCGAAGCCCTGGCCCGCCAGAAACAACTCGTCAACGCCGGCGCCAACGGCCAGCCGACCCCACGACGCAGCAGCGCCAGCCTCGCCCCCTCGCGCTCCGCATCCCAGGTCCCCGCTACTGGTAATGAAAGACGCGCGAGCAGACACGACACCCTGCCGCCCGAGGCCGTCAAGACAGAGGCTTCCGTGCATCCCTCGCCCGCCCTCCCCGCCGCCACGCCCGCGACCGCAGCCGCAATGCCGCCGCCAACCGGCCCCACCCGTCTCGCGTCCTCGAGCCCGCACCCCTCCGCCCTCCCCGTCGCCACCACCATCCCCGCCGCCGCCGCCGTGCCACCCCCCAGCATCCCGATCCCCGTACCGACCTACCCAGCCCCACCAATCACCTTCCCGGCCGCCTACGCGCGGCCCAAACCCATCTCCGAAGCCCCGGCCCTGCTGCCCGTCCTCACGCTGGCCAGCCACCCCCAACTGGCGCTGCCGAGACCGTGGCGCTTGGACGTGCCGGCGGATCCGGATCTGAGCGTCCAGTGCGTCACGGTTAGCGTGCCCAGTAGTGTCTACTACCTCCAGATCGCGCCGATGCCGGGGAGGGAGCTCGTTGGTAGCGGTAGTGGGGGGAGGGGGTATAAGTTGTTCGTGAGCGTTAATGGGGCGAGGTTGATGGCGACGCCGGGGGGCAGTGCGGGTGGTAGTGGGGAGGCGATGGGGTTTAACGGGGGACTGGGGCTGAAGAGACAGGTTTATGAGAGCGTGCTGCAGCCGGGGGTTAATCGGGTCGAGGTTGAGGTTGCGGCGGCCCCGGCGTCGGGACGGGGCGGGGGCGAGAAGGGCGAGAAGGTTGAGGTGGAGCGCGTTGTGGTTTTTGTTAATTTGATGAAGGCTTGATGGTTGAGTTTGAAAGCGTCTGGAGAGATTTGGGGGCAGTGTATAATTCCTTGCATTTTCGTGGAGTCGGAACCAGCGGGGTTTGGGAAAGGGGAGGGGAGCATTGGCATTGGCATTGAAGACGGCCTGGCCTATTGGGGTCCGAAAATGCATGCGGCTTGAGCGCCCACCCCTTTGACGGGTTCGAGGAAGGAGATGCGAGATAGAGAGCGCTGACGATGTATAGAGTGCTGCTATATACCTTATATGCCCTAGGGTATCCTATCCTCTATCTGCGGCCACCATTATTTCCTTGCATGCTTCGGGTTCATGTTCGTAGGCTTCGTAAATGCGTCATCTCATGATATCAAGCTTCTCGTCTGCCCTGTACGACGTAGCCGTATCTCGCAACATGGCCGTGATCTCATCAACACCTTGGTCCGGAGAAGGAGACTTTTCCCCGTCCGCCTGCGCGTGCGGGCTGATACTGGGACCCGGTCCGTTTCCGGTCGGCAGCTGTATCTTCGGACACGATTCGACTGGGTAGCTGTCCGGGCGGTCTCCATCGGACGGTTCTGCTCCCGCTCGTGCCTGGCCATGCCGGTCGGTCTGTGCTACCGCATCCACCTCCCCGGCGCCAGAATCGCGCCTCTGTGCGTCAGAACCCCTCAGTCCTTCCGTGCGACCCTTCTCGCCATCTTCCCCTTTCCCTTCTCTTCCCCCTGCTTTCTCCTCCGCCAATGCTTTGTCCAATTCCTCGCCGAAAAG
Organism: Zalaria obscura; assembly: GCA_024184665.2. Taxonomy (NCBI): domain Eukaryota; kingdom Fungi; phylum Ascomycota; class Dothideomycetes; order Dothideales; family Zalariaceae; genus Zalaria; species Zalaria obscura. Next base: position 67,192 of record JAMKPW020000018.1, on the reverse strand, counting down.
CAGGGTGAAGACCACGACGAACAGCACCTCGCCCGTGCAGCGATTCTTGCACGTGTAGCGCAACTTATGACTCTTGTCGTCCACCCACTTGAGCACGCTCAGGGAGAATCCCGGCAGCTTCAACGAGAAGTTTCCAAAGTCGATATACGGGTTGAAGAAATCGCCGCTGTAGACTCTGCCCTTTTCGAAGACGAATGCCTGCCTATACGCAGGGTTGAGGAAGTGCTTCCGCCGTTTCTCCGCCGTCGGTGGGATGTTCAATTCAGAACGGATGGAGGCACCACTGCCGCTGCCGCCTTCGGTCATGGGCACCTGATCGCTTGGACCGGCGAAGTCGACCGCTGCGTCTGCACCACCGTCGCCCGAGCCCGAGTCCGAGTCCGAACGAGACGTCTTCTCCCCAACATGGAACGCAAACCAGCAACTCAGCGCCGGCCCGTACAACCAGGGCGCATCAGCATATGCATCGCAGCTCAAGCCAGGGTCGATAAACTCCTTAACGATCTTAAACGCGGTGTTGAAGCCCGGCGGCAGGCGGTCGCGCACCGGATGGTCGAAGTCGTTGCCCCAGACGAGGTCTTCTGACGGAATGTCGACGTTGGGCACGAAGCTGAAGCCGATGCTGTAGTTATCCTTTGCGTGGGCTGGGTGGGAGAAGTAGGCGCTGTTGGCGGGCAAGGCCGAGGGCAGGCCGTGGTAGTTTTTTATCCGCACGTTGATCTTGGCCGTCACGAGGGAGTTGGAGACGGTGCATGGCGTGTCGCTGTTTACGTGGATCGGCTTGTGGGTGGAGGGGTCGTAGGAGGGCCCGGCGGTTACGCAGAGGAGGTATTTGGAGGCGAGAGAGGCGTCCGAGTCGGAGTTGTTGGGATGGGAGTTGGAATTAGACGTGCTGGAGCTGTGCACGGCGTCGGAGATTTTGGATTTCACTAGGGAGGCCATGGTGGCGGGTATACTCGAGAGTATTCTGGAGGAGAGGAGTAATTAGGTGTGTGGTTGAGGACAGCCATTGTTTTTCAAGTTGGAAGTACAACCTGGAAGTGGTCGAGATGGTGACATGTGTGACATGTGAAGGTGGTCATGACGTACCGGAGTGACATTCTCCACGATCTCGCTTATCTGATGGGGAAGGAGCGATTGAGCCTCAGATGGGCCAGAAGTGCTGTCTTTCACCGTATCGATGGCCAAAAGCTGTGGTATCAGTGGCGTCTGGCGGCCACCCAAGAGCCAAGCTTGAAGACCATAAGGTAACGACCGTCCACAAGATATATGTGATTATATGTAACAGCGCCCCTCTGTTATTTCCAGCATATTTATTATATTTATTCCCTAGACGCTGGCCGTCAGCTTATTTCATGCCCCCAATCTCGCAGGCCGCGACGTCTCGAATCCTCTGAGGCTCCGTCAGCACATCCGAACCTGAAACCAAGCTCAAACAGGCAGGCATGCCCAAGAAACACAACCGCGACCTCACAAAACACTACAGCACCACATCCACACCCAACCGAGTCTCCCAATCCACCGACCCCTCCTCATCCTCAGCGCCCTCTCTGACCGTAAATGAACGTCTCCAGCACCTCCGTCTAGCCCAAGCATCCCCCAAATCACTGGAAAGGAAACTCGAATTGGCCGAGGCGTCGAGTTCGAAATCTGTTCCGCCCTCGCTAGGCGCTGTCCTGGGTGTTGCTCCGACTGCGCCGCCGAAACCGAAGGCGGGAGTCAGACCGAGGGTCAGATTACGCACCCCCGGGCCTGCGCCACCGCCCAGTTGGCTGGCGGGTCGGACGGATGTTGGCCAGCTCGAGACGGGAATGCGGAGGGCACCGAGGAAGGTGAGGACGTTTGGGGCAAAGGGTGAGCTGACGAGGACGGTGCCGCAGCTGTTGTGTAGGTTTTTGAAGTTGGTGGGCGAGCAGACTGTTCCAGAGGGGAGTCTGCTCCATTCCGCTTTACGCGCCACGGCGGAGAATTGGGATCTGCTTGGCGAAGATGCGGCAGATTGTTTGGGGCCTGTGCCGCTACATCTGAGATTGGTTCTTCTGAGCTATTTGACCAAGTATGGACCGCAGGACGGCATCGATATCGGCGGTCTGGGCGCGCTATTGCACGGTCACGACGACGTAGACCATCTCGATTTATCCGGTCTAGCAGGGTGGGGTTTCACTCTGAAAGAACTCCACAGATTCCTCTCGCCATATTTTAAACGGAAAGCGCCACCAACAGCGCCCACCCCTCCCCTCACGCCCACCCTCGCCGACTCCTGGGACGAAGAAGATACCCCACACTCACCCACCACGCCCCTCCCGCCCTCCCTCCAGCTCCGCCTCCCTACTTTAACCAAACTTTCTCTCTCCCACCCAACCCCCACAATCAGCTGGCCAGACCTCCTCACCCTCTCCAAATCCCTACACACCCTAACCCACCTCTCGCTCGCGCACTGGCCGCTGCCAACCCGGACGCCCCGCACAACCAGCACCCTAACCCCCGACCCCAATCTCCCCGCCTCCACCACCTCGCCCTTGCGCGCCCCCCTGCGCGACTACACCGAAGCGGCCGTAGTCCTGCGCCTCCTCAGCCACGAAACCTACTGCCTCCGCTTCCTCGACCTCGAGGGCTGCGCCGACTGGATCCCCGCCCTCGCATGCCTGTCCTCCAGCCCCTCCACCACCACCGCTCTGGCCTCGCCTTCCACCTCTAACCCCACCTCCAATCCCAATCCCACCTTCACCTCAACATCGGCGAGCAGTTTGGCTGGCAGTTCGGCGGCGTTCAGCAACGTCGAGCGCGACTGGCTAACCCAGCACACGCTGTCCGGCCCCAGCTGGACGGGCGCGTGGCGCCATCTGACGCGGCTCAGGCTGGCGCAGCCGTGGGCGCCATGCGATGTTGATGCTATCGCGACGGTGCTGAGGCCGGCTTGGTTGAGGAATCTACCCGCCGCTCGCATGGCGGATTTGTTGGCTGTGGGGCGGGAACGGTTGGAGTGGGTGAGGGAGCGGAAGGGGGAGGAGGGTGGGGTTGGGATTGGGGGGATGGGGATGGGGATTGGGGTGAGGCATCATTGTGCACCTTGCCATGGAGATGGATGCGGGGAAGGGGATTGTGATCCGCAGTGTAGGGTCTGTGAGATTGTGAGGGAGACGGAGGCGAAGATGACGTTGAGGTGGTTGGAGAGGGAGGCTGAGGCTGTGGAGGTGGGGAGGAGGATTAGGAGGGATCGGAAGGGGGTTGGTGGTGCAGGACTGGGGACGTTTGATTTTGGATGGAGGGTGTTGTAGCATGAGATCAGATGGGTGGCTTCAGGGTCTTGGTGTCCTGTGATTTTACCCACCGACTCGAGACAAGGAAATAACGAGGGTTCGAATGTATATATGATGGCTTTTGACGAGGAAGTCGGTTGCGCGGCAGTATTGAATATATCTCGCTGTTCCGGGACGTCTCGCTCCTCAGTGTGCCATTTGCCGTTGTATGTTTGCGCTTGCTTTGTTTCGCTTTTTCGAGCTGTCAGATACCGGTGGTAGTTCCTGCCCACATCGTGTCTCATCAATACATTACCTAGTTTCGGATATAGCTGCGTACAAGAATCAAACTTTTATCGGAATCCCTGACCTGGACTCTCTGTGTGGGTCTACAAACTCTCGCTTTCATTTTCGTGTGTGACATGGCCAGAAAACTCGATGTAAGTCTTTAGGTATAGTGGCATGGGTAGTCAACATGAAGGCGGGCTTGAAAGATACGCATTGCTGAACACAGGAACGCTGAACTATTAGTAGATCAACGTGATGTGACCTGATTATCGAGCAGTATCGACCAAGCACGATGAGTAAGAAGGATGTCGTGCAAGCTCCTGTGGGTAAGCAGATTGATAACTCAGTCTTAGCCGCTGATAGGTGGGTGTTGGGATCATGTTCAGCCTCATGGGATATACTGATCCTGGAGCAAGCTGGACAGAGAGCCAGTCTATTCCTACCACATCGGCATATGTGATGAGTTCTGCAATGCGTCACATTGGCCTGTAGGTCGGGGTGGAATGATAAAGGTAAACCTGGGCAACTTGTCATATTTAAACTCTTTCCGAGTCGTGGTCATAAGTAGAGTGTTGCTTCAACCTCCCTCGCGTACGCTACATACTTCAATTTGTTAAAACAGCCAAGGAGGCGAAGGGTTAGTATGTATCGAAGTGGAGACATGGTTCGTAACTCATTGATATTTCAATGGGGATCTGGGGCTAGCAGACACGGACGGGTTCTCAAAAGCTTTTGAGATCGAGTTTCACTGGATCACAATACAATCCCAGTGACTGAGCACAATGAACTGGTACACGCGGCGTTACATTTGTAGGTGGCAAATAGAATAACTTTAGAAGTACATGTCTGTATGTGTACATGTGGTGAAAGGTGCACTTTCCCCAGGTCAGCGGAGATCGCCCGACTGAAACATCCCACTTCAGATTGCTACGTCACACAGTCAACAAGCGCCAAGAAGTTCATTGTTACAGCTCCTTCGACCACCAGCCTGACCGAGTCGCTATATGTACTGTTCAGTCACGTACACACTTTCAACGACATACCTGAGCCCTTCAAAACATCTACACTTTCGCGCGACGCTAGATCTGAGACAGGAGAACACCCCGCGTTGAGAACCGTTGCAGCTACTGGTAGTCCGCGACAAGCAGGATGCCGCCGAGATATTTTAAGAACGATGCGCCTTTGGCGAGTAGAGGTATGCTCTATGCAGATTAGGTTCATGATGAGACCTACTTGTACTAATATACTTGGTAAGATCCGAACAAACAGCTTATAGCTTCCCTCACTCGTCTGGTCACGCAGTCTCCGCCCGCAGAGGTACGCGCTGGCGGCGGCCTCTACAACGGTCCAATCAGTATCGCGTACCTCTTCCTAGTCTTGCAACAGCTATACTCGGACCTCTTGATTGAGGGTCAGCTTCTCGGTGCATGGTCAGCAGCATATCTAGCACAAGCACAAGAGCATATCAAGTCATTCCCCGGTCCTCGCGTAGGAAAATGTGGAATCATGGACGACATTCTCTCGCTTTTGGCGATCGGTGCTGCAAGCGCAAAAGATGCGGACATGGCGTCTGAGCTGTGCGACTACTCTGCAGAGGTCCTCGATCCTCAGAGTGAGAATGAGTGGCTATACGGAAGAGCTGGATATCTCTACTTTCTCCGTCTTGTCAAGGCTAGCTTCGTGGACGACGACAAGGTCACGAGGATGCTCGACGATACAGCAAGTGACGTTATTGATGCCATTCTTGAGTCGCCGCGACCTTGGAAATGGCATGGTAAAGCTTATGTGGGTGCTGTGCATGGAGCGATCGGTATCATTACGCAGATCGTGCTTACGAACCCGAAACGATACGCTCCTCAGGTAGAGGCGGAGCTTGCGGTGCTGTTGTCATATCAATATGAGAGCGGTAACTGGCCGAATTCCATCCCACCGGGCAAGGACAGGCTCGTTCAAGTATGCCATGGAGCTCCCGGCGTGGTCATCTGTCTGCATTCCATCAAACACCATTTCCCGAACCTAAGAGACAAAATCGACCACGCTATTCACAAGGGTAGAGAATGTATCTTGGAGAGGGGATTGCTAACCAAAGAACCCTGTCTATGTCACGGTAAGCAGTGCTGAAGAAAATGCTGCAGGTCTAGCATGCTAATTTCCTGGTCGTAGGCATATCTGGCAATGCACTTGCTCTGGAGAACAGAGAATGCGAACATTTTCTCTCCTTTACTACCGGCCACGAAATGAAGTCGATGGAGAAGGATGGCTTGATGGAACCTTCCGACAGCCCAGAATCACTGTGGTGCGGCGAGGCTGGCAGGGCCTGGACGTGGGCGGTAATGGACAAGGAACTTCCTAAGAGGCTACTGGGATTTAACGATCTGTGATACCCAATTGCATTACTGATGACATGGTCGATTAATGGGACTGGGCTACGATGCATGGAGACGTCGTACAGAGCATGCATATGAAAGCGTGTGTTTATCGAATCGGTTTAGGCGTTCACGAGGCTGCACGTTGAGATGTAGCACAGTCGGGCGGGTTCCTGCAATGCGGTCTCAAATGTGTCTCACAATGCTCCCAGCCGCTCTGAAATGGTGGAAGAGGCGTGCATGGAGCAGCGATCATCTCTCTTAGTTACCTTAAGGTATACAGTATTTACTCTAAGAAGATGCTGCCAAGCTCGTAATTCCACTACGCTTGGTCGATGTTACGCCGGCTGCTGATTGGCTCAGACGTGCAAATTGTGGCCAAAGCTTAAGCGTCCATGTCCGACCGAGTCTTGTTAGGGCGCCAGCCGTTTGACAGTTGAGTCTCCTGGTGAACGCATTCCTCCTCCTTACGAAGCAGACACCTCCGAGCCTGCTGCGGTGCAGATTTCGAGAGGGAAACGCCTACGGTCATTATTCTCACCTACAGTCATTCATTAACGAACATTGAAACTTCAACCAACGACATTTCGCTCTTTCGACTTCCCGTGCGCCTCAGTTCACCGATCGGCACCTTGGCCCACCGATCGCGACACCTTAACTGGCCAGCTATTACACCACCACCTGCGTACCTGACAGCGATGACACACGTCATTGTACAGCGCCATTATTGACTCTTCGACTTCCATATCCTGGACGGCATCATTTGACACGTCTCATTGCTACTGCACTGCACATTTCACGACTTGGAAGAGGTGGAACGCGACATACAAAGCTTTCAACGGGGGCAGAAGCGGATGCGATGAGGAGGCCATCATCGCTGTTGAGCGCTGGCAAGCTCGCAGCTTTTCTTGCAGCGACAAGAATTCCTGGAATCTCCGCCATTTCATACACGCAGGTTCCATCGCCGAACCTCGATTTATCACAACTCGGTCGCGTCGCCATCGCCGGTGACTTCGACTCAATATCGCTCTACCAATACGAAGGACAGAGCGAAGCCTCATTCACAACAAATGGCAGTCAGTCGCTCCTCACACGCTATCCCAATGGCGCCTTTCAGAGCCTGGCTCTGGCGGACGCGTACATCGAGACGATGTGCCCGTTCGTACTCAAGAACGAAACCCTGGCTGGCGTTGTTGTGGGAGGCAACTTCACAAGTTTGGGAGGAGTAGAAACACAAGGAATTGCTTTGGTCAATCCTAATACAACGGAAATTACGCCTTTACCTGGACTTTCTGGTCGCGTTCAAAGCGTGTATTGCGACTCGTCATCAGGAACCGTCTACGTTGGCGGCTCCTTTTCTGGAGGCAATTCATCGAACGCAATCGCTTGGACTACTGGCTGGACCAATCTGCCATTCGCTGGATTCAATGGACCCGTCACATCCATTACCAAATCTTCCAGTGGCAACATTATCTTTGGCGGCTCGTTCGACGGTCTAGGAAACACCACTACTCCAACTGAGAAGGACGTTCAGGTCATCAACATTAGCGCCGGTAATATCACTTCTGGATCAAGTAGCTCCACGGATGGCTTCTCCGACCCGCGCAACATCATTTGCAAGACCGGCTCCGAAGATGGATCCGGCAACACATGGCTTCTGGCTGACGACACAGCCGGATATTGGGAAGCCAATTTCGAATTTGGGTTCAATCCAACCAAGCTTCGCCTTTACAATACCAACCAAGACGGTCGGGGCACCAAGACTTGGAGATTCACGGCAATCCCAATCGATGGTATCATGAACATGACGTACACCGACACCAATGGCTTGGAACAGTCATGCTCAAGCCAGTGCCCTTTGCCCCAGGACAACAGCACTTACCAGGATTTCCACTTTGTCAACGTCATTGGCATGAATGGATTCAGGATTGATATTTCAGACTGGTATGGCTCTGGAGGCGGTTTGGCAGGCATCGAACTGTTCCAAGATGACATCTACACCTTCGCCGTCAACGACTTCAACGAGCCACAATGCGACGACGTTAGCACAGGTGCTTCCTCAACCATGACCGGGCCTTGGCAGGTCACACCCTCAGGACAAAGCACGTCGGAATATCTGACTGCCAACCTCACTGGTACCGTCAATACCACATCCGCAGAGGTCGTCTTCCAGCCGGATATCAGGCAATCTGGCAATTACTCAGTTATCGTGTACACACCTGGATGTCTTCAGGACAACACTTGCTCGACAAGAGGTGAGGTCAACATCACTGGTACTTTGACCACAAAAGATGGACCATTCGCTACGACTCTATTTCAAACGAACGACTATGACAAATACGATCAGGTCTACAATGGCTACATTGATCTTGCAAGCGACTCATTCCGTCCTTCCGTCACACTCACACCAGCGTCTGGTCAATCTGGCCCGCTCACTGTTGTTGCACAGCGGGTTCGCTACGAGCTGCAATCATCCACTGGTGGCCTCAACGGTATCTACGAGTACGACCCGAATGAAGCTACTGTCAGCACGGACTTTACCACATCCGCCATTGATGTTGCAGGTACCAGTTTGAACACTGGAGCCCTCATCAACGCGATTGTGGAGTACGACAACACTACCTATGCAGCCGGCAACTTCTCGGCAAATGGTATCAACAACGTCTTCAGTGTCGGAACTGGAAACGCTACCTCACTGGCAAACCAAGGCCTCAATGCAGAGGTCCTCACCGTCTACCAGAACGGCTCTAACCTGTACCTGGGAGGCAACTTCACCAACACTGGAGATGACTCCATCGAGGGCCTGAACAGCGTTGCCGTTTACGACCTGAGTGGGAAGTCGTGGAAGGCCCTGGGCGCAGGAGTGAATGGACCTGTTTGGTCCATAGTCCCTCTACAGCTAAACTTGACCTCCACCGATCTTGAGACGGTCATTACTCTCAGCGGAGACTTCACCTCAGTCAACAGCTTTAGCGGCTCTTCGTCCTATGCTGTCGACGGTTTTGCTATCTGGGTACCATCGCGCGGCAATTGGCTTAACAACTTGAACCTCACCACCATGTCGATCACCGGCCAACTTGTGACGTACACCGAAGCGCCAGGCTTCTCCCCTCTCTTTGCAGGCTCAGTCTCGTCTCAAGACTTCAGCTTGAGCGGAGCAGCGTCACTCGCCGGGTCTGGCCAACCGTCTCTTGGAGACCTCGGTGTGTCAATCAACCAGAACACGCAAAGCTCTTCTTCCATGAGCAAGCGTGCGACAACGAGCCAGAACGTCACTGGTGTTGTCACGGGTATATTCTACGGCGACAACGGCCTCAACATCACCGTACTAGGTGGCCACTTCTCCGCAAGTGCGAGCAATGGTAGCACCATCAACAACCTCCTCTTCCTGAACAACACCAATGGCCAGCAGATCACTGGACTCCCATCCACCATCTCCTCTGACTCTACGTTCTTGGCCATGGATACCTCGGGGTCATCCCTGTTCGCTGGCGGCACCGTGACCGGCACTGCTTCGAGCAATGACATTGACGGCTTGGTCGTGTATGATCTTGCCAGCGGCGCTTTGGCAGGAAGTCAGCCGCCTGCATTGGCCGGCTCGAGCGTCTCCGTCAACGCAATCGCAGCACAGCCCAGCTCTTCGTCTGTCTACGTTGGAGGCAGCTTCAGCAACGCTGGTTCACTATCTTGCCCATCACTTTGCATCTACGACACTTCGCGTTCGCAGTGGACAACTCCAGGCACCGGTTTCAGCGGAGCCATCTCAGCACTGACATGGGCTTCCAACACGAAGCTGATCGTCGCCGGCAACATTACCGTCAGCGGCAACGCCACCACCATGGCGACCTACGACGCAAGCGCGCAGACTTTCACCGAGTTCACTGGTGCTGGCACTCTCCCAGGACCAGTCACTGCACTGGCGCCAGCAAACACCCAATACAACGAGTTCTGGGTGGCCGGCACCGCGACAAGCAACAACTCCGCCTTCCTCAGCAAGTACGACGGCAGCAACTGGGTCGGTGTCGGCGGTCTCGGCTCCGGCACCACCATCCGCGGTCTGCAAATCCTCGCCTTGACCAAGAACCACGACAGCACCGACCTCATCGACTCGGACGAGGTGCTCCTCCTCACCGGCAACATCAACGTCCCGAGCTTCGGCAACGCAAGCGCGGTCCTCTACAACGGCACCGATTTCACGCCTTTCATCCTCACCAGCACGACCGGCAGTAGTGGCGGGAGCTCCCTCAGCAGGATCTTCGTCGAGAACCCGGGCAATTTCCTCAGCTCTAGCTGTAAGTCTTGAACCTTATACTCTGTTCTCGTCATAGTATACGTTTGCCTAACAACTGCTTTCTAGCCCACCACTTAGCCCGCGGCTTCGTCGTCCTAATCGGCCTCGCCATCGCCCTCGCTCTCATCTTCCTCCTCGTCGTCGCAGGCATCCTGGTCGAGCGCGTCCGTCGCCGTCGCGAGGGCTACGTCCCCGTCACTCAGATGCGCAGCGATCAGCATTCCAACCTCGGTCGTATCCCGCCAGAGCATCTGTTCGGGACGTTAGGGCGCGGGGAGAAAGCACCGAAGATCTAGTTTCTGCATTGCTAGGTTGAAGTTGACAGGGCATTGAATGTGCTGTGCTGGTGTGTTTTGGATAGCGCCAGGAAACGTTGGTCGTTGGTTTCGTATGTCTGTCTGGTCTTGTTCTGGGAGATCTGGGTTGGGAGGGTGGGTTCAGCGCGGCGTTTTGGGAAACGATGGAATTATGAATACCCTTCCTCTTTTTGTTTCCTTTCGTTTTCTTTTTTTATTGTTATTTGTGGGATTTCGTTGATGGGGGTTTATAGATGGGTTGATATGTGAAGGGGTGGGGCTGGATACCCGGGATCGAGGAGATGAAGAGCTGTGGGCTGTGAAGGGGGAGAGGGAACGGGAGTCTTGTTATCTTGTGTGAATAATGTATTTATAATGGCAGCGAGTATTGTTTACAACATGTCTTCGAACAGCGATCTCACAAGCCACGTCGGCTGTGAAGTGTGGTTGAATGCGTGCAGATGTTTCAGCGCGCTGCCTGCGGCGATGGGGAGCGGCGTGGTCGTTGACTTTACGATATCAGACCAGCCGCATTTCATCCTTTGCTGGACATGGACGTACGATGTCACAGGAGTTGCTCTAATTCGAGTCGGGCTATTGGCATTCCTTGAGATCTTCCTAGCAGGTCGAAGATGGCATGGGCTTGGGGACCTTTGCTCCCAGAATGCGCGTTGGGAGGAAAAGGGTCGAAGCGGAGGGAAATGGGATTCTATGGCCGCGGACGTGTAAGAGGACTTGCGACGTATTCACATGTGTACATGTGTACGGTATTGCAGTTATGCGATGCGTTCCGATGAGGAAGAGAGTACATTGACGAGGTATCCAAGGCAATGAAATGGTTACATACATGCCGAACAATGCGGCAACGATATGTGAGAGGGACAAGCCTGAACTAAACGCTTCAATGAAGGATCTTTCCTGCTCTTGAACAACCATGTAGAACCAAAGGGACATACACCGTGATCCGAACGAGGGCTCGGCTCGGGTTGCGTGGTCATGCTGGTGCTCCTGGCGGAGTTCGGCCAGGTCTTGTGCAACTGCCGTACTTTCGAGAAGGACTTGTATGTGGTGAGCTGTCGAAGACTGAAAACCCCTGGGAGATGCGGGAGCGGGTGCATCGGGCAAATATGTCCGGTGCTGACACAACCGTGCCAGTCTCGCTCAATGTGATGGCTGATGTCTTCGGCACCCGGGTCTGAGGGCGGCTTCTTCGCTGTCAACCCTTCGAGCGCTTTTGCTTTTTGCCCCGCCGCCGTCTGGCGTGCTTGGAACGTATCGGTAACTCGATCGTAAACGTTGCTGCGCTTGTTCCCATCTCCTCCATCGGCGGCGGTCGGCTAGGAGATTGGGCCCGATCGGCCGGAGCTGGACCCGCCCTTGTCTCATTCAGACGCTCGTTGACGAAAGCTAACCATTCCTCTGACGCGGTGCTGTCAGTATGATCGGGTTTGAGTATGCGTTGCATGATCTCAACCACTTTCTCCAATATCCCCTTTGCTTTCTCGTACTGACAGACCTCAGCATAGTCAAGCGCAAGGTTATACTGCGATTTCAGCCGCTCAGGGTGTCCAGGCTTCAACGTAGTCTCTCCAATCCGAACAATCTCTTCGAGTAAAGTGATCGCTTTCTGGTACTCGCCAGTCTCGGAATAAGCACGTGCAAGCTCATGCTGCGATGAAAGCCGCCCAGGATGTTCAGGCTTTAACGTAGTCTCTCTGATCCGAACAACCTCTTCGAGTAAAGTGATCGCTTTCTGGTACTCGCCGGTGTCAGAATAAGCACGTGCAAGCGCATGCTGCGATCCAAGTAGGTGAGAGTCTTCAGGCTCTAACGTAGTCTTTCTAATCCTAATAATCTCTTCGAGTAAAGGGATCGCTTTCTGGCGCTCGCCTAGCCTGCTGTATAGGGTCGCTAACGAATGCTGTGCTACTAACCGGTCCTCGTCTGACGCCTCTAGCGTCTTCCGGGCGTCGACGATCTTTTCAAGTAAGTCAGCGGCTTCTTGGAGCTGATCATTATCAATCAAGCTATTAGAGACGAGATAGTCTATGTATCTATAACGAGCCGTTCTGGATTCTGGGTCGGGTCTCAGTCTACATGAAGGCATTTGCGCAAGTGGCAAAGCTTCACTGCTGCCTGCTCTGTACAATTGCCCGTAGAACGTGTAAATAATACGGCCGAGGTCAAGAGGGACCTCATTTGGCGAGTTATGAGCTGGCCAGAGGCCATAGCAGGTTTCCAAATGAGGTTGCAAGGCTGTTGTGAGCTCATTCCAGTAACGATCTTCTTTGGTAGAAAGCGCAAGGATGCAAGCAGCCTTCGTCCAAGCTTCACCTGTCTTATGCGGTTCTAACCGGATTCGGGCCCACTCATGTACCAGCGGATGTAGCGATATACTGTTTTCTGCCGAGAGGGCGACCAAAGACAGTTCAAAGAGCTTTGCTCGAGCCTCCCGAAAACGTGAAAGGGATGACTCGAAGAGCCCGCTGCAAGTGGCCCAGCGAGTATGCCATGTTGATAGATAGATGACTTCATTCTCCATATGAGATTCTAAAGGCCCCTCACATACAGGGATCCACTCCGAGGCTCTTTCAAAGAATATTTCTTGCACATTGTCTCTGTGCATGAAGGCCAGAACTTCCAGTAATTGAAGCGCCAGCGCAGACGTGTCGTCTTGTGATGATGCCGCTTTCAAAGCGCTCGCCGAAACTTCGAAAATGGCGTATACGCTGCCATACCTGGACCTCATCTGGCGAGGCTTGTATTCGAATAGGCGGCGTTGTTGGTCCTCGTAGATCTTAGGGTATTGAGACAGGGTGCAATGTCCACTGTTGATGTATGAGCCCGCATGTACAAGGGCCAAAGCATGAAATCCGAGAAGCCTTGTTACACTCTCTGCGGAAGCTTGTTCTTGTTCCCACTTGGTGTTTAGGACATGAGATGCTTTTAGAAGAAGCTTAACGCCATCTTGGTGCTCCATTTGGTCGATCCTCTCAGTAATCCCATGTTTCTTGCATTCTGGGAGCCGGGTCGTCATGATGACCATGCCTCGTTCTGTCGGTGGGAGATACCGATTGTAATCGATGTCCGAATTGTCACAATTGTCCAGGACTAGAAGCCAAGATTTCCTGGTATTTGCGAGCCAGTCGCGGACGCCGTCAATGGAAGAGTCTGGTGGCTTGCACGCTTCTGCTATCTTCTCGAATCCTGATTCTGCGCTTTGAGGTGTATCTGCATCGACCCAAAACACACCCCAGAAGCTGCATTGAGATCATCAGCCAACGAGAATCCCAGGGGTCAAGTCGGATCAGGGTACCTTTCGCGATGCATCTCTGCAAATTTGACAGCCACTTCGCTTTTTCCCGAGCCGCCAATACCGAGGAGGACGAAGACTCTTCGCAGAGTCTCAGATGATGTCGTACGCGGAGCAAGCAGCGCTTTGTTCATTGAGTCCAAGATCGCATCTCGGCCAGTGAAGAGGGTGTTTGATGTACGTGGCATTATCCAATGCTGGTTTCCTATGCGACACGTTCGAAGTCAGCAAGTGAGGAATCGATTAACTATACACATATCGCAGTACATTGTTGACAAGCTGTGCATAAGCCCGAGCGCTACCCTCGCAGCATATAGCATGATTGAATCTACATTGCGCACCCGTAGACAGTCCAATAGCTCCGACAGGCGTCTTGACGGACTAAAGCGCCGTCACATAGCAAGAAGGTCGTAGTGCCACATGGCATTCCTGAATTCGCTCTCCTTCTGCCCCCAGGAAGCCACTACTTACCTATCGTAGGCAATTCCGACACAGCCGTGGGATTTATGACACCCAGCAGCTCCTTGGCGTAGGCTGCCGCCGTTGCTGCAGCATAGGGTTGCCAACTGTCGTTCTTGTGTGAATCGGCGTAGTCTGAGATGCCTCGAATGACAAGACAAGGGAAACGGTTCATCAGCCCAGCCGCTTCCATCTCGAAGCAGATGACCCCTTCCGCTTTGACAATGTCGTCTCTCTTAAGACCATTTTTCATGACCTGGTCGGCAGAAGCGATGGTGCCGTAATGGATTAGGGGTTTGGTGTCCGGTCGGTCCGGTCTTGCCACTATCTGATCAGAGCGTGTCCCGCATTCGTCGCAGGTTCTTTGTCCAGCCGGATGAATGTAGCTTGCCCGGAAGAGTTTGTCGTTGACCGATCCTTGGTGCTTGTATCCGGAAGACTTGATCATCTTTGGGAACTTTCTCCCCAATTCCTCCAAATACTGTGGTAGACAGTCATCCTCCATTATGTGCCTTGACTTCAGCTCACTGAGTGCACTGAGCAACTCGAATGGGGGACTGTTGAGGTGGCCTTTAAGTTGGAAGCCCCGGCCTGCTTCATTTTTGCCAAAGTCGTACTGGACCACACCACCGTGGACGCCCTCAGGCTGACTCACAACCACGTCCCCAAGTCGAATATCGTACTCTTGGCTCCACACACCTCCTCCGATACCTACCATGAGACCAAGCCTGATCGGAAAGCTGCGCTTCATGTCTTGTGCTACTCTCGCCGCAGACGCCTTGCCGTAAAGATTGGAGGGCAAGCAGGCGACAACAGCATTATGCGGCCCAATTTCGCCAAAGGTGTACTTGTTTTCATCCTTCGACGGCTGGGGTAGGGCTGGGTGTTTCTTGTCCAGCATGGCCTCTACGGCAGCCTTTTCGATTGAAAGAGCGCAGATTATACCAATGGTGTAGGACTCAGGAGACCGAGAGGCTTCAACCAGACTCTGAGATGCGTCCGAAGACATCTTTGAGTGAGTCTCGAAGCGCAGACTTGGCCAGCTGTTCTAGCCTCCGGTGACAGGCGGCTGATCCGTGTCGTGTCCTACGTTCTGGCTCGGTCGGGGCAGTATGTTGTCTTGGTGCGCGATATTCAGCGGGTATCTCGTCGTTCATGGGAACATCCCAGCGTGCGGATACTCTGCAAGGTTCCAAAGTGATCAAGGGAACAGTAAGGAGAAAGCTTGTAAATGTTGCTGAACGAATTGGCACAACGTAGATAGACGAGACAGTGCAGATAGACGGAGTATTGAATAGGATGGATGCGGTAAAAGACAACCTTAATGCAGGAGACTCGGTCACTCTCTCTGGCCCTGAGGCTGCTCGAGGGCCGTCTCCCACGATGCACTGCCCGCCCCGCCATTTGATGCCTCAGCTGGTACGACCTCAGCCGCAGATAGCAGAAGGCTGGAAGCGACGTGTGACACGTGTACAGTACCCAATAGGAATTACTGTTTTGCCGCGGGCCAGGTAAGAGGACTCCAGTTGACTGGTCGAGGACACCATCTGAGGCTTCTGAGCACATCAAATGGTGTCTGCCTTTCTGGGCTCACTAACTGTGGCGGCATTCCGTGTGTACAGAGCGCTTATTGGCCGCCTCGGCGGCACGTTCGGCTCCATGTTCCCGTCTCAGGAATGAAAGGACCGGTGTGTTAGACATACCTTACTCACCATGAATGCTCAGATAACCAACCTGGCGTGACAGATTGTAGACTTGTGGGACATGGCCCATGGGGAGGCACTTCGATCCAATCTGGCACTGAAAAGTCTATAGCTACTCGACCGAGTCGACCATGTCGTGACGATGGGGAAGCCAGTGGATGATAGGATCGAGAGAAAATATCGATGTACCGTATGATCGATTTTGATCAATTCTTTGCCGTCCCTAGGACGTGACTAGGTATTATAATCTACCCCATCAAAAACACTGCACATATGCAGTGCAGACGTGTCGTAGCACTGTGCGCGTTTAGTATACGGGGCTGAGGCGATGGGCACCTTTACGCCGCCAAAAATCTCGACGCTGCGTTCGCGGCGCAAGACACTTTCTAATACTCCGCACAAATTGCAAAAAAGCAAGTTCAAGTCGATTATGACTTGATGTTTGAGGCAACTGAGTTGCGCCAACTGGGAATCGAACCCAGACCTGCCGCTTGGAAGGCGGCAATCCTAACCATTGGACTATTGGCGCTTGATGAATAAGCAAGAATTTAATGCAAATATATAACGTACAACAACCCGCCAAGCCCGCACTTCGAGCCAGCAACATGGAACCCCACAAGTCCTACGGACACTCGTTATACTCAGGGATACGTAATGGGAGTTTCTGGGGCTGACTCGAACAGAAACCATCATCGACCCATAAGAGACATGCATGTGCCGATTCACGAGACTTTCGCAGAAGCTGCACTCGACAAAGCCTAGATTGATATCTCACACCTACACAATCGACCCCAAGACCCCAAAAAGCCCTTTTCCCACCAACGCCATGCTAAAAGAAAAAGCCTCTCCTTCACAAACCCGCCCTTCCAGCCGCCCACATCCACTTCCACATCACAACCCTACCCCTTCTTCGCCCCCAACTTAAGCGTCAACTTCTTCCTCGGCGGCCCCATCGCCTTCTCTCCTGCCGCACCACCAGGCGTGACCGCCGGACTCATCGCCCCCAGGCTCTGCGCCATAGTGCCAAGACTGAACGCACCCGCACCCACACCCTCGGCCTCGCCCTCCGTCTTAATCGGCGCCGGACTCGATGACGCCCCGCCGCCGCCGCCACCGCCACCGCCGAAGGAGCGGAAGCCGCCGACGTTGTAGTTCGACATGCTGGACGCGGAGAAGAAGTCCTGGCCTGGCGTCGACGCCGAAGCTGAGGGCGGGACGGGCGAGGGCTGCGGTGGGAAGTAGCTGCTCTCAGCCTCCTTGCTCCTGGCCGCAGCGGGCGTCTGCGCTCCATGTCGGGGCGTGGGAAGAACAATAGACGGTTTAGAGGGACGGGAGAGGATGGAGCGGACTCTATCGGCCACGCCCGACGTCCTGAGTCTGACGATCCTGGACTTGGCAGTTGCAAACGCAGACTTCTTCTCTTTCTTGACTGCGGCGGCAGGAGTAGCTGGCAGTGGCGGCACGGAGGCGCGGACGGAGCTGACGCTCGGGCTGCGTTTGACCTTTGGTGTCGGCGCAGCTCCAGCTCCAGCTCCGTTGGGTGACTGGCCAACAGCTATCTTGGGCGCTTTGGGGCTTCCGGCGCGGGAGGAGGCGTCGATGCCTGACTTGCGCTTGAGACTGAGTTTCAGGCCGCCTTTCCCCTCTCCGGTCGGCGTCGGCAGTGGAAGGGGAGGAGGCGACATGGCGGTCGCTGTTGGCGGGGCTGATTGCTGCTGCTGCTGGTGTCGCTGCGCCTGCATGCGTTCTCGTTCAGCCAGCTGGGTCTGGAGACGTGCCAGTTCGGCTTTGTGGGCCGCTGCTTCGCGTTCTTGGGCGCGTGCGTGGGCTTGTTGGTCCAATACTGCTTTGGGAATAGGCCCGGTGTACTTGAGACCGTACTTTGTAAGCCTGTTGTAGTCCTCTGGGGCAATAGGCGTGACGGGTTTGGTCCTGTATCGCCCGGTCTGGTAAAAGCGGAGCTTGCCCTTGCCGAGATGCTGGACGCCGTAGTATCTAGGCAGGCGGACGGTGGTGACAAGGGCAGTAGATGGTTCGTACAGTAGAGCCGCAATGTCGAGGAGGGAGATGACTTCAGTGATGGTGAGATGTGGTGACTGGATAGCTTCCCAGAGAGCAGTCTTGAATATTTCGTTGTTCGCTAGCACGGCCGTGAGGAGCGCAACTGCGCCCTCCGGCGTCTTCCGCACTACGTCGGTCAGTCGCACCTCCGGATCAGGCGCACCCTCAAGAACCAAGCCAGAGTCAACTGCTGGCGGAGGAGGCTGTGGCTTCACCTCTTCCTCCTCTTCCAAGGCGATGCTACCCAAAGCTTGACCAAGGACGCGTAGCATACGCTCCCGGAAGTAGGTTGAAGTGTCATCGGAGAGGCTGTGCAAGATGTACCTTAGAATCTGCGGCTTCTTGGCGACCTTCAGAGCAATCAGAGAGTCGAATGCCCTGAGTCGGACATTCTCTGCGTTACCGAGTCTGGTGTACTGAAGAATCTCCGGTGTCTTGTTCTTTAAAACACCCGCCTGGATAAGTCGCTGCATGCATATAAGGGCTGTCGTAGTGTAGATGTTGTGGTAGGATGCGATCCATTCGTCAATTCTTCGATAACGTTCCAGCTCGTTGATCGCTTCTTTCTGGAACACTTCCTCCTCATTCTCGGTCTGCACCCGGTCTTCATCATCTTCATCATCAGCATCGCCGAAGTTGAAGGAGTAATTCTGGACTGGCTTGGCGGTGGTAGTGACGCTGATGGCGTCCGTCAAGCAGGACATGAGCGTAGCTACATAGTAGCAATCGGAGAACTTCAAACGTTAGCAACTGGGGTTCCAAGACATGAATCAGACCACTTACTTCGTTGTTGGAGTTGTCATTGAACTTGAGCTTGTCAACAAAGAATCTCCGTACGCTCATCGGGACCTTGCCCTGCGAGTCTCTGATACGTGCCATCGCTCTCGGGATCGCGCATTGCACAATGTAGCTAGTGCGGTCCGAAAAGTCGTTCGCCCTCGGCATCGGTGAATCCGGGATGCAGAAGAATTCCTGGAATGCTTTCTCCAAATGATACTGTCCGATCCAGCCCATTTCTTCTCTCGCGCAAATAGCGAGTCCAGCTGCAGCCAGGGTCCGGATACCGTGAAAGTAACGACGATCCATCAACGTCCGTATCAGAATCGTAGACATCAGCGGATGAGCATTTTGCGCCGTGATATACTGTAGTGACTCGTACTGAGCCACTACATCACGATCCTGCTGCAGCTGACTGACGTACATGTACACTGGCATTGTCAGCTGGATCTTGCCAATCCACTCAAAATCAGCATCCATGCGAATCCACTCGTAGCTTTCCTGACCCATGCGGTCTTCGTCTTCTTTGCTCCAATCCGTGAGACGCCAGTCCTTGACCTCGTCCTCTGATTGCAGGACGTCGCCCAGGCAGTACAACAGAACGTCGTCTTGATTATCGCCAACACCATCTATGCCCGTGGAAGCCATTGCACGCTCCTTGGCTCGTTTTGAACGTTTTAAACGCTTGTACTTTGTGTTGTAGGGGATCTCGAACTTGGTTTCCGCTTCCTTGATCTCAACGATATGCTCATAGGGCGTACCGTCTGCCTCGTGAATACGGATAGTCATAGGCCCAGTGAAAACCGGAGGTACTTCCGCAGCATAAGCCTCGGACATATTCTCCTTGACCTCGCGCATGAAGGTTGATGGCTCAAGCTTTGAGGTCCTTCTCAGCTCCGTCTGTTTCTGACGGATAATCATTTCCACGACCAACTTCTTCTTGTTGAAGCGCTGTTGAACGACGAAGATCGGACATCCAGCGCCGTAGACCCACTGCTTGAAAAAGGAGTCGAGCTTTGTGTGACCGAGCTTCTCACAAAGGCGGTGGAAAGCGTCAGTCGTAAGTTCACCATTGTCCAGATCGCCCGTCTTAGCATTCAGTAGCACTTTCGTCACAATGCGCGAGACGCCTGACGAGCCGCTTGCCTTCGTGAGTCTTCGGTCTAGAATGAACAGCACAAGAGCCGATTTAAGCGCCAAGAATTCGTATTCTGAAGGATCAATATCGAGCTGAGAGCCCAGCTGATGGATGGAGAAGCGCTCGACATCAAGCTCGAAAACCTTCTCTGAAGCCAGCTTTTGCCTGAATCGGAACTCATTGTTTCCGGCTAGTTTCTTCATAAACATATCCGTCATGTAGTAGGATATGCCCGTGATGGTCCACATGTCAGTAGCCTCCCTGGGGATGATATTAACACCCACATATTGGCTTGCCAGTCCATGTACGAGAGCCCTGGTGTTCTGATCGAGTGGCTCGATAATGTCTTCCGGGAAGAGTAAGCGGTTGCTGCAGATAGTCAAGGACGCTGTGTCGGAGACATCTTGAATTAAATCATCCACGAAGCACATCTTGTAGCTGGGAAATGGAAAGGAGCCGTAAGTGACGGTGAAGTAGTCGATCGCCTTAGCCATAGGCATGCACGTATTGCGGAGCTCCTCCGCACGTCCAGGTAAACAGTAACCATCAATCTTGATAGCAGTCTGTCCCAGCTTGTCGTCCTCATCAACCTCACGAAAGTCCGACAAGTCCACTTGCTCGAATGGGCCGATTGCAAAGCCAACATGCCGAGCCAAGACGGGGGTGGTGCATTGAAATGAGACGGTTCGCCGAGTTTCGTCCAGCGGATCCACGATGTCGTCCGTCATCTCGCCTGAGCATACAATACTGAGGTCCAACGTCTTTTCTTCTTCGTTCAGGTGCAGAGCATATTCCGCAAAGGGACTGTCATGCCTCTGCGACTGGACACTTGCACCATTTGCTTGGTCGACCGTGGCCGCGCCATTGGGTAAACCATTTGTTGGCGGGCCAGGCTTCCTGAACGCATCTCCAAGTGTTCTGGGACAGCGAATTGACACGTCCCAGATGCACCTCATCGTGGGATCGTCCACGCACGGAAAGACCGAACATGCAGTGCCTGGAGTATTGCTGTTCTTGGTATACAGGTGAGGGTATCGGGGGTCGCTCTCATCAAAGCCGACAAAGTGCAACCCGTCTCTGAAATTCAAGATTTCGAACTCGATATTGACCTTTATAGGAGCGTACTTCGGTCCCTGATCCTGGTGTTGCAGCGTCGGCGTCTCAGCAAGTGCCAAAGCAGGACTATCCGGGTACTGCACTGCGCTCTTTGGGATGCCGGAGAAAGGGTCGAAGTGTAGCTCTTGAATGTGCACGCGTGACGGAATAGTCAACGCCAGCTCCGGCTCCGGCTTCTCCCCTGTGTGCTTCTCAATCTTACTCTTCAGCAACTCATGCTGATGGACCGTCGTATTGCCCCCTTTCAGCCTAAGCTTCTGATACGGATCCTGGTACGTGACCGCAGTCACCGTCCTGCCCTCAATCGACGCGCTCTTGATCCGACATTGTCTGCAATTCAACCGTACGACCTTGAGGTTCTGCTCCTGCGGCTGGATGGTAATCTCCGTCCTTCCGGATATCTTCTGTCCGCCGAAATCCACATCTAGGTCGACTTTCTGCGCGAGAACCGTGAAGCCAAGGGTTGGAGCCGCATCTCTCGTGTCCGGAGGCGCTTCATCCACTAAGCCAGGCATGACGCCTGATGCGCGCAACTTCTGTTCGTGCAGCTCTTTCACTGCTCATCGCCCTCCATGCGTGGTCCCGGTGGTATAGTTGTGCTCATGCGACAGTCTTAAAGCGTGCTCTGGTGAGGTGTGGAAGGTGCTCGTGTGAGCTCGTAGGTAACTGAACAGTGTTTGTGGAGTCCAGAAGCTCTCAACCGAGGGATATCTCGTGTGATGAATCGCGGGGGTCCCGAGGAGGTAGACCCAGTGTTTTGCAGTAGGAACCGTGTTGGCGCACGCTATGAGGTTGTCGCGTTATGTTCCAGTGCTAGAAGCTGCGCTGCTGTATTGGGCGGCAGATGCCGAAGAAAGTCCGGGGTGGAAGATGTGGGAGATGTTCCAGTTTGAGACATCACTTTCACATGCACAGGCGGTGCGTCACTATATGCTTGTATTTGCTTCTGTTGCACGAGTAAAGCTGTCACTCAGACAGAATACATGTATAGGCTCAGCGGCCTATGGTCGTTCAGTCGCCACCCGTGGGCGTAAAACATCTTGCGCCTAGCTATGCTGCGAGCAAACATGTAAATGAGCAATTACCCCCCAAGCGCCATGCAATGTCCCTGTCCAATCCCCACAGAAACTCCATTATTCACATGATGATGCTACACTCTCCGTTTCGTCCCTGACGCATTTGTCACGCTCTCCCTCTTGAGCCTTCTCCGCGCTCTCGCGTTCTCTTTCAGCATCTCCTTCGTCACATAGTCTGGCGGTAAAGCAAAGTCTTGCTCCTCCATTTCCGGGATAGGCTGACCAAAAGCCGTGAGATTTCTCCCATGTCTAGCTTTGCCCAGTGCCGCGGCCCGCAGATGCGGCTTGGAGTAGAAGCTCGTGAACGGTCCTTCCGGTGTTGGAGGTCGGAAGACGGGTGGAGGAGGCGGCGGGGGAGGAGGATGAGCTCGCTGCTTGCTCTTCCCTTTCATGCCTCCCGAAGCCTCCATCTGTAACTGTCGGGCTGCAGATTCGTCAATCTCACTAGACGGAGGTTCTTCGTCATTCAAATCAGCTTCCTCTTCTGCCTCCTGTGCCCCTGCCTCAGCGTCCTCCTCTTCCATGACCGCCGCAGCTTCTTTCTCCAGTTTCATCCGACGTTCTTCCTCCTTCCATGTTCTGAACTTGTTGAGCAGCGCTTCTACTTCTCCAATGAAGAAGTCACGCTTCGGCTCATACTTCTTGGCCTCCGTCTCGGTAACACCGGTGATTCCCATAAGACGCAACCAGTCGTGACCTTTCAGTCCCTCCAGTATTCGGTCTAACTGCGTTTTCTCATGCATCGCCCGCTCTTTCTCGATGTTGCGCAGCTGTTTCTCTTTCCGTTCGGCACGACGATGAGCCTTGAAGTACATTGCGTCCGTAAGAAGGTCCTCCGGGTGATGTGGTACGCTCTTCTCGATTGTGCTGAAGTCCACTTCTTGTATGCCTCGGTCTCTGTTTGATTGTGGTGATGGAGCAGAGCCAGCGTGCGGAGAGCCATGAGTGGAGGCACGCCGTATCTGGGAGATGCTGTTGCGAGGCGTTCTTGAGGCCTTTGAAGGTGAAGGCTGCTGCGGTTTGGGCTGCTTGGGGGGCTCATCAATGACGATGATAGGCGTATCAACGGTCAGAAATTCTGTGATGCGTAAGCCTCCGGTCATCCATGACTAACACAAGCTCCTTACCAGGCTCGCGAGGTGTATCAAACATAATATCTTCATAGCTCCCAAAATATGTAGCAAGCTCGCTTTTCAACCTTGGTCCGTCATCGTGTGACCGCAATGACCGTTTGTCCTGACTCCTCCTTGCTCTTCCAGGCGGCGCCGAACCAGGAGTAGAGGCCTGCGAAACGTCTGTCGAAACATCGTCTTGGCCAGCATTCAATTGTGTTCTGACACCATTGGTGGATTGGAAGATGTTCCCGCCCGGCTGCGAGACTGTGAGATGCGTGGGAGGTCTTGGCGTGGCTTCCGAAGCAGTCGGGCGAGAAGGAGCAGTGTGTCGGGTAGCAGGCCGGGAAGGTTTTGATGCCTTTACATTCAATTTTATTCTTTTACTGGGTCTCTCGTCTTCTGCGCCGGCGGTGGTCGAGCTCGCGTGCAGCTGCTGACCTGAATGGTGATGGTTTTGCGGAGCCAGCGTGGGGGGCTGATCAGAGGAGGTCGTGTGGTTCAGAACGTCGGGCGACCTTGTTCTCGATCGCAGGGTGGTGACCATGCCGATCGCCGAAGACCATGGCCCTTTGTCTTCGGCGCGGTTAGGGAGGAAGTAGGAGAGAATGCGAGTTTGCATCGAGGCATTGGGGTGAGGCTCCCAGATTTTGCGATTCCCCGTTTCTCCTTCTCCCTTTCCGACAGCGCGACCCCGGGCAGGTTTGGCGCAGCGTCATCTCGCATCCCGCAAATGCCAAGACCTGCGACCAATTCACCCGAATATAGAAGAACAGTAGCTTTCTACAGTAAGGTATGTATACATAGACAAGTGAGAAGCTGCAAATTTGGAGTATACGAGATGTACAGGTGTGATCTGGGTGCAAGAGTCTGTGACGTGATCGATGTCTGAGACCCCTGCTTGTTCAGGATACGCGAGCCCTTGTGAGCCACACGTATCCCATACTTGTGGGGTTGCAAATGGTACGCCTCATTGTGGAGCGTTCTTAATCAATACCTACGTTCATAGCAGGTCGGATGTGCAAGTGGCACAAAGTACATGTAGTGTCAGAACAGTTGATACACATTATTGATTAGGCAACTCGTTGCGTTCATTAGCCCTGGAATCTAGGAGAACATGAAATCCTTCAATATTGGTGAACCAGAGAACTCTGGGTTTAGAAGTACACAACTACTGCATGTTAGATATAAATTGGCTCGCTGCATGGATGAGGGATGAGCTTACTTCAAGAAGTGGGAGAGGCCAGCTCTCCTTGCTTCCAGGAATTTAGGTCGAAATCGTGCTAGATATGCATGAGCGTTTTGCATACATATAAGTATACAAGAGATCGGGGTCTCCTTACATATCACGCTTTTGCGAGGCAATTCAGGTATAGATGCGGCTGAATGCGGGAAGGACTGCACCAGCTTCGCCCTCAATTCGTCGAACTCGGAGTACCTTTTGACATGTGAGACGGCGGACAATGAGCTAGTGTCAGGATAATTGCATATACATACCTCTTGCGGATGGTAAAAGGCCCGCCTTTCAGAGTCTCTACGGTACAGTTCCAGACTACGTAGGCACCAATGCCCGTACCGCCACTCACGACGGTATAGTCTTCAATGGTGACATGCTTGGCCCAACAAGCTTTGCCCTGCTCGTGATCCTCTTCGGAGTGGTCCTCAAGACGGATTGGGGGTGGCCTTAGATGGCGGACTGAAGTGTAGCTCGCATCTGAGACGGTACGGCCGTGCCGGTTGGTATTCCAGAACGGTGGAGGGTGGTGGATGGCGGCAGCATCGTCGGTTGTGGTGGCAAGCTCCTGGACACTACTTGTGCGGGGAGGATGAGGTCCGGAGGTGTCTTCGGGATCCGCAGACTCCATCCATCCAGCCGGTGCTTGAGACTGAGTGGTCTGATGTGTGGTTGAGTACAGTGCAGATGGCTGCAGCTGAAGCACAGGCGATATGTAGGGGCCTTTAGGCGTTGACTACATGTAACTTATGCACGGAATGTGCTGGATAAAGAAGCTCGCGGACTTGGATCGACGTAAAGATAGTGGCCAAGCGGCGCAGCTAGAACGGTTTGGGGCTAATGGGCCGCTGGCTTGCTACAAATAGAGCGCCGTGGCGCGGGATGCGGAGGGGAGGCAGACGGTCGGCAGGGTCCCGCAGGGATTCCAGACTCAACATCAAACATCGACACCAGACTTGAAGCAGTACACACCACGCATGTCGTGCATGCGGAATCGCTCGTCAATGGGCGACTGGATCTGTGGCTTTTCTCTAGTGCCGCCTCTGACCTGCATCTCCATAATCCATATGATCCATGCTTTAGTCCGCGATGGAGCTGGCCGAGAGTAAAGCGCCCCCGGCCTCCCGTAATACGGATAGCTTCAGTAGCCTCCCGCCTTGACCATGGCGCCACGGACATGCTCCATGCTCCATGCCCAAAAGATAAAACCGTATAACCGGCCTCCCTCCTTGCCTGAGCAACTATCCACCACGTTTCCTTCGCTTTCGTATTCGGTCGTTACCCGGAAGAGTATACCTACAGGTATACATTCTCCTTCTCCTCTTCTTTCCATCTCTTGTGAAGTCGTCGATAGCCGCTTCCTGTTCCGTGATATCTAATTCCCGACAAAAAGTAGGTGGCCGTCTCCTGTCTCTTATCTCCGTCTGTGACAGAACACTCTCTAACCTTCAAAAACACAGTTTGGGTCGTACCGTATTATTGTAATTCTTACGAAAAGCCTTCCCACGACATCCAATATGAAGACCTTCACGACCATTGCTCTCTCCACCCTCTTCACCTCTCTCGCAGCCGCCCAATACTCAATCGACCCCAGCTCGGTCCCACTTTCCACAAGAGGTACCTATCGTACCTTCCTCTTCAATACCCCCAAGCCCTAATACAACCCACAGAAACCTGGTGCACCTCCCAAACCGCCGAATGCCCTCTCATCTGCACCCAAACCAGCGCCAACAGTGCCACCACAGACGCCAACAGCTGTGACGCCACGACCCTCACCTACTCTTGCGTCTGCGGCAACGGCCTGTCCCCCAACATCTCGCAATACTCGCAAACCCTGCCCTACTTCATCTGCACGGAATGGGGCAACCAGTGCGTAACGGCCTGCGGCTCCGACAGCAGCTGTGCCTCCGCCTGCCGCGACGACCACCCTTGCGGTGCTCAGAATCCCATCAGGGTCAATACTAGCACGATTAGCAGCACGATGATGAGCAAGACCAGCACTGGCACTCCGGCTGGGGCTACTGTTGGCGCCAGTGGGACGATCTATACGGGCTTTGGCGGTGCGGCGGCTACGACGAGTGCGTCGTCTGGTGATGGTTCGAGTCAGCAGTCGGCTGCTATGGCTCTGCAGATGGGCCAGGCGTACGGCCTTGTGGTCGTTGCTGCTGGGCTGTTCGGCGGCTTCGCCCTTTTGCTGTAAGAGGAGGAAAGAGCTGCATGCCAGCCATAAGAGAGCCGAGCCAGATCTTCTATGGCAAGATGAGGATGACCATGAAGGAAAGGGCTACCATCCGGTACACCCTAGATATGGGATGGACTACAAGATTGTCTGTTTAAATCTTAGCATAGCGAAGCGAGCGGTTCCGTTTTAGCGTTGGCAGCGAGTCATTGGGACGGTAATATCACGGGGCGTATACGGAAAGGGAATAGTACTGGTAATAACCTTCACAAAATTTAGCTTCTTCAGATGAGGTTCTGATCCTTGACCTATATCACCTTGACTTATAGGTACACGTATCTATCGCCGGATAGGCCAGATCTTGTCGCGAGCGAGATGTATGAAACTTTCTTCGAAGTGCAAGTCCTGCCGGGCTTCCTGTTTCCGGTTGGCAAGGAGAGGCAATTTGGGCATGGCGCTTTAACGCGCGACAGCCTCTACAGTTCCTTTCATGTCAACATACTCCCCTTACTGGTGCCTTCCTTGCTTGAGTGTCTGCTCTTATACGCCCGTAACACCATACGGAACGAATGATCTTACTTGCACATCGCTGTAGAAGGCGTAACTACTCATTGGGAGTGAAGCCCACAACACAATTTGATTGGCTATCAGAAGTGGTGGCCCTGTCCGTTCAGAACCCTCTTCCCCTCCTCGGACCACCAGGCCTCTTAACCACACTCCCGCCAACCTTCTTAACCGCAGAGGCAACCGGCTTCTTGACCTTCGCCCTCTCCTCCTCCCTCTTCCTCCTCTCCTCCGCCTCTCTCTTCCGGTCAACCTCCATCTGCGCCTCAATCTCCATCTTCCTGTTAAACTCGGCCTCCTTAACCCTGCCCTTGGTACTGAACCCCTTCTCCTTGACGCTGTAAAACACGCCTCCCAAGTCCGCCAACCAGTGCGCGTCAACGCTCGTCACGCAGCTCATGTACTCCTTGCTCGTCAGGATCAGCTCGTGGTAGGTGACATAGTCCGGCGGATCGCCGGAGTTATACAGCGCGGACGTCGGATGCAACTGGACCGCCACACTCGTCCTCAAGTTCACATACTCGCCCAGCCCCTTCCGCTTCGCCGCCTGGTGGTAATAGCCGCTGCAGATACACAGCCGGATAATCTCGGTATCGTAGCCCGCACTCTTGAGCTCCATCTTCATGCTCGTCATGATATCCCTGAGCTGGTTGCGGATCTCCTGCGCGCGCCGCAGCGCCTTGGGGTGCAGGAAGTGCTTCACGCACCAGCCGTCGCGACACCCGTTGGCCGTCCACTGCTGGTACACGTGCAGCAGGGTCAGGTGGTCTGAGGACGGGTCGAAGAATTTCTCGCGCGCGGCGTCCGACTCTTCGAGCCGTTCTTTCGGCCGGTAGAAGACGGACGGCACGGAAAGCATGGAGACGATCGTTAGCATTTCTTCACTGCAGCCGTAGTCGACGGATGTGAGGACGAGCTTGGCGAGGGACGGGTCCATGGGGAAGGATGTCATCTTGCGGCCCAGCGGGGTCAGTTCGCCGAGGTTGTCGAGCGCGCCCAGCGCCCAGAGGTCGAAGAGGGAGGTCGTGATTGTGTCCTGTGGTGGTGGGTCCATGAAGTCGAAGTCGAGGAGGTCTTTCACCCCGAGAGATTTGAGGAGTAGGACTGTGTTGGCTAGGTTCGTGCGCTGGATCTCGGGGATTGTTTGGATATAGAACTCGTCGCGGAAGGCGCGCTCGGTGTAGAGGTGAAATGCCTTACCGGGACCGGTACGACCTGCGCGTCCGGCACGCTGGGAGGCGTTGGCTTGGCTGATGGGTGTGATTTGGAGCGTGTCCATTCCCATACGTGGGTTGTAAACTTTGAGCTTGCTAAACCCGGAGTCCACCACGTACATGATTCCGTCGACGGTGAGGGAGGTTTCGGCGATGTTGGTTGCGACGATGACTTTGCGCACGCCGGGAGGGGCGCGGTCGAAAATCTTGGCTTGCAAATCGGCGGGCATTTGACTGTAGATGGGGAGGATGGAGAGTTTTGGTGGGTCGTTGAGCATTTTCAGACGTTCGTCGATTAGCTCGCAGGTGCATTCAATGTCTTCCTGTCCGGTCATGAAGACGAGGATATCACCAACGCCTTGCGAGACGTGGATGGCCAGTACTTGCTTCACTGCGCTGTCGACGTAGTCTTCACAAGGACTCCGAGAGTATTGGATGTCGACTGGGAATGTACGGCCAGGAATGAAGAACTCAGGGGCACCTCCGTAAAATCTCGAGAACCGCTCAGCGTTCATGGTAGCGGAGGTGACAATGAGCTTCAGGTCTCGTCTCCGAGCCAGGACCTTCTTGATCAAGCCCATCAGAACGTCGGTATTAAGCGCTCTCTCGTGTGCCTCGTCCATGATAATGCAGGAATATTTGTCGAGATCGGGCTCCACTAATGATTCTCTCAGCAGGACACCGTCAGTCATGTACTTGATAGACGTCTCCTTGCTCGTACAGTCCTCGAAACGGATTGCATATCCCACGGTGCTTCCAAGCTTGCACTCCATCTCCTCGGCCACACGTTTGGCCACACTCATTGCTGCTACGCGACGTGGCTGGGTGCATCCAATCATGCCATTTTTGGCATAGCCATCCTCGTAGAGGAATTGTGTAAGCTGCGTCGTCTTTCCGGAACCTGTCTGTCCAACAACGATGATGACCTGGTTGTCCCGTATCACGCGTAGGAGATCTTCCCTTACAGCAAAGGCGGGTAGGTATTCCCGCTGCTCCCGTAGTGTCTTGCTTTTACTGAAGTCACTTTGGCCCTCATTTGTCTTCATGTGCTCAGCGAACTTGTTCGTCTTGTGCTGGTGCTCTTCCTCGCCCGCTGCTGGCGCAGCGCTGTCGGTGTCCTCCTCCTTCACGCCCATGAGGTTTCCAAGCGCAGTACCTGCCACATTGGTCGCCTCCTGTGCCTGCTGTTTCCGCTCTTTCTGTTGCCGCCTCTCCTTTACAACCTTGCTTCCCTTCCTACTGAAGACAGCCATGTCGCTCTGCGGGTCCCTCACGGCGGGTACGGGGTCCAGTTGTTTGGTGAACACAGTACGTCCATCCAGGAAAGGTGGCTTCAAATCATGTACGAGTAGATGCACCCGAATCTCCTCTTCGTCATCAAACCCACTGTCCATATCTCTCCTCTGCGCCACGCCGGACGTGAGCATTCGGTTCGTTTCCCACGCATCATTGTCCCGCTGTCTCTGCATAGCCCTTGGGTTTGTCCTTGACCTGATTGCAATCTTTTTCTCTAAGAGCGCGGATTCCCTTTGCTGATCCTCATACGAGTCACCTCCGAACGGATTATGGGACTCATCGCCGAATGTATGTCCGCCCTCCTCACCCAGATACCAGTCCCGATCCAAAGCATCCGCATCTTGAGGATTCACTCCAGGTTCCGGACCATCGAACTCATTTTGGCGAGGTGTTGCGCCCCCTCTGCCGTTCCTTGGTGTAGAGGCGCGCGAGTCCGGTCGGTATTCGTCACGGAGGTAAGAGTGAGGGCGCCGTTTCGCGGGCTGCACAGTAAAGTGTCCGTCCGTCTGATCATCATTGAGTCTGCGCCTCTTCGGGCTATGTTCGCGCGACATGGTATAACAGCGCGGCGCAAGGGAGAGTGTATGAAAGTTGGGTATCTGGAGGTGGTTAGAAAGTCCCAAGCTTCAAGTGAACAGTGACGCCGCGTCCAGACGCTTGGCACCCCCCGCAAAAGCCAAAAAAGTTCAAGGGTTCGGCGCAAAAGCAGGCGAACAATCTCCTCCTCCTCCTACACTTACACCTTCCTATACACCTCGCACCATGTCTATGATCACGGCGACGACGTGGGTGCCGCGCGGGTACGCGGCTGCCTTTCCCACCAAGTACGTGTTCGACGAGGAGGAATACGAGCGCATTTCGAAGCTCGCAAAGCTGGAGTTGGACGATGCGAAGCAAGATCTGGAGGAGGCGCAGGCCGAGGCTGCTGGTCTCTCAACCGGCATCTCGACTGGCAGCAAGGAAGCAAAAGACGAAGGCGCAGAAGCAGAGGAGGACGACGAGGTCAACATCGACGACGACGATC
The DNA here is from genome assembly GCA_024184665.2 of Zalaria obscura. NCBI lineage: Eukaryota > Fungi > Ascomycota > Dothideomycetes > Dothideales > Zalariaceae > Zalaria > Zalaria obscura. The sequence goes on along the minus strand of JAMKPW020000018.1, from coordinate 36,446 downwards.
TTAAAGAGTACGATCTGGAACACTACGATGACCCGGCGGAGGAGGATGAGGAGACCATGGACGGAGAGGGGGGACCAGAGGCCAACTTGTCCATGTTCGGCAACGTAAAGAACCTGGCCTATCACCAGTCGAATGCAGAGGATCCATACATCACACTGAACGAGAACGAGGCATCAGACGACGAGGAGAGGGAAGAGCTCCAAGTATTACCGACCGACAACATGGTCCTCGCAGCGCGCGTAGAAGACGAAGTCGCCCACCTCGAGGTCTACGTCTACGAGGACTCGGCCGATAATCTCTACGTCCACCACGACATAATGCTCCCCGCCATCCCTCTCGCCGTAGAATGGCTCGACATCCCAGTTGGCAAGAACGCCAGCTCGCGGCCCGACAACCGCGGCAACTTCGTGGCCGTCGGAACCATGGACCCGGACATCGAGATCTGGGACCTCGACACCGTCGACTGCATGTACCCGAACGCGATCCTGGGCCAAGCCAGCGCACCGGAAGACCGCAACGCACTACCTACACCGGGCGACAAGAAGAAGAAAAAGAAGAAGAAGAGCAAGGTCAACGACAAATACCACATCGACGCCGTCCTCTCTCTCGCCGCAAACCGCTCGCACCGCAACCTCCTCGCCTCCGCCTCCGCCGACACCACAATCAAGCTCTGGGACCTGACCAGCTGCAGCTGCGCCCAATCCTACACCTACCACACCGACAAAGTCTGCTCGCTGGCCTGGCACCCAACGCAGTCCACAATCCTGCTTTCCGGGTCCTACGACCGCCGCGTCATCGCAGCCGACATGCGCGCCCCGGACGCGGCCAAGCCGACCTGGGGCGTCGAGTCCGACGTCGAGGCCGTCAAATGGGATCCCCACGACGAACACACCTTCTACGTGTCAACCGAGAACGGCGTGCTGCACTGTTTCGACGCTAGGAATGCCCCCGCCAGCCCCGAGCACAGCAAGGCACGCTGGCGCCTCCAGGCGCACGAGAAGAGCCTGAGTTCCTTCAGCGTCAACCCCGCTGTTCCCGGGTTCCTTGCCACGGGCTCCACGGACCGCACGGTCAAGCTGTGGAATGTGGGCCCGCAGGGCCCGAGTATGGTCGTCAGTAGGGACTTGGGGGTCGGCAAGGTCTTCAGTGCGGGGTTTGCGCCGGATGAGGAGGTTGCGTGGAGGTTGGCTGTTGCGGGGTCGAAGGGTGCGGTGCAGGTGTGGGATACGAGCACTAATAGGGCGGTTAGGGAGGCGTTTGTGGGCAGGGCGAGGGGGATCGATGCGAATGCGGAGGTTAAGGAGAGGTTGGTCGCGGTGGAGAATGATGATAGTGAGAGTGATAGTGAGGAGGGGGAGGAGCCGGAGGAGGGGGCTAATGATGGTGGGTGGGAGAGCATGGATGAGGATTAGATGTAGGGCATGGGTGGGTTTTGTGATGGTTTAAAAGGAAAAGGTCTCTGAAGAAGACTTGGCTGTTACTGGAAATGTGCACGATGGGTTGTCATAGAGGGTATCATGAAATATAAAGCTATAGATGCAATCATTTGCGATCATCATCCCGCCACTCCGCACCGTTACTCACACCGCTACCCGCCGCCGCATCTTCCGTTGGCGACTGTGTCTTCGGCGCCTCATCCTCATTCTCATCAATATCATCCTCAAACCGCTCCGGATCCGTCATCCCCTTTCCCTTCGCCGCGCCATCATGCTGAGCCTCCAGCAGAGTATCATCCGCGCTCACCGAAATGCCCCTCGGGCCCCAGCCACTCCCATGCCGCGCCGCAGCCGGCCGTCCAATTCCATTCCCCTCCTCCGCGCTAGCCAAGCCTTCCCTTTCGTCATCCTCATCATGTACATCGATACTCCTCCTGCCAATAATCTTACTAATCAACCACCCCTTGCTCAAATCCTCACCATCGACGACGCCTCCCCCCCTCAACTTGACCCTCTGGCGCATGAAATAGACCCAGGCGAAGTCGATATAGAGCCCCGTCTGCACGATGCCGCAGATGACCGAGATGGGGAAGACGGCCTCGAGTCGGCCTCTGTCGGTAATGCCGCGCACGATCCAGTTCAGGATGTAGAAGAAGCGGTAGGAGCCGAGGGTGACGAGGTAGAAAGAGTCGATCACGGTCGGCACGGTGGTTTGGCGGAGGAGGAGCAGTTGCGGGAGGATGCAGACGGATTCGAGGACGAGGGAGAAGACGTAGAGGATCTGGAGTTAGGGCCCGGTTAGCGCATTTGTTCTCTCTTCTCCTTCAATCACCCCTCTTGCACACACTCCCTGGTGCCAGAAAGCGTGGGCGCATTCGTAGCAATCTCACCTCAAAAAACCTAAACCCGCTCCACCCCTCAAAGACCGGACACAGCACGGGCGCAGCGACCAAGCTGCCCAGCAGACTATACGCGCCGAGCCTCCAGGCCTTTTCCCTCTCGCGCGTGCGCGCGAAGACGCGCATCATGAGGAAGACGATGTAGAGCGAGGACGCCGTGTAGAAGATCTTGAGCACGAAGTTCCAGTACGAGTACCATGGCGGCGTCCAGAAGATGTCGATGTAGCGCGTGCTGAAGACGACGGTGTAGAGGACTTGAGTTATTAGGGAGACACCTGTGGGGGATGTTAGTATGTCTTTTCAAGCAATTAGGTATATGGGGGCATGGTAGGTTGGGTAGGCTACCTTCAGCGCTCCTGTTGGTGTGGATGGACCAGATGAGGATGCATTTGGAGAGGGTGTGGGAGAGGTCTCCCAGGATGCGGAAGATGTTGAAGTTCATGTTCGTAGCCTGTCGATTATATGAGGGTTATATTGCAGTTGCTCAAGACATGATAAGTAGCGACTGTGTGTCTGGATGGGCAATCCAGGAAGTGCAGGTGAGTGTGTGATGTGAGTGCTTGCCTGGCCCGGCAGCTTCAAGCTGGAGCTGAGGTGTCCTCCGCACTCGCAGCCGCGTCAGCCATGGTTCAAGGTTCACATTCGGAAGGTGGTCGCGAGCCTTATGTACACACCTTACCTACTTATTATGTAGGCAGATGAGGTAAAGATACAGGCATTGCAGTCCATCTTGACCATTGCCAACGCAAGGAACAAATTAAGTTAGCTACATGCTTTACGGAAACGACGAAGCAACTGTTGATAAGGTGAGGGTTTTGTCCCTGAGAAGGTTAAGAATTTCTTCCGCGAGCTTAAGGCTAAGACTAAGTAGATCAGACGTACTAGATGCGCTCTACTTAGGTTCTATATATTCACGTTAAGTACAGCGTAGTAGCTAGGTGGTAGGGCTCCTAACGTTCTACTAAGTCGAGGCTATTAAGGCTAGCTTAGTACGAAGTATACTTGTCTAGTATACAGGTAGTATAACGCAGAGCTTTAGTAACTTTTCTCTATACATTATTTAGGGCATTAGGCAAATAGGTATAATTAGAGCTATAGGCTGCCCGAAGGCGCGGTGCGCTTAGAGTATTTCCTTAGATATCTATACATAATGTTAGCGACATCATAAACTCACAAATGATCCGTTTCTTATAGTGCTGATTGAACTCAGAAGAGGTTGGTTTCACTTCACTGTCTTGATAACCCGGATTCACGATGCTAGGTGAAGTCGATCAATACATTCACACTTTCAATCTCGATTGTACACTCTCTCTTTGTCTTTTCCTCCACTACGCCCACAGCAACTTGTGGTTACCAACCAGGCCACTCTTCTTTACTCTCTCTCCACTACGCCCAGCACAACTTGTGATTGCCCACCCCAGGGCTGCCACCATCGACGTGATGGGTGACGCTCCACGCATGGAGCTGATGCGCTCACTAAATGAGTACGCAACGACGAGGTTTCCGGACTTAGGTAACAGTGCTGACCATCGTAGACTCTATACTGCAGGACAATACTCCGACCTTACGATCAAATGCGGAAAAGACACCTATAAGGTGCACGAGGCTATTGTCTGCACTCGCTCGGAAGTCCTGGCTAGTATGTGCAAAGAGAACACGTTCAAGGTATCTTCATGTGTCTGGAATGTTGAAAAACGGTCTAATGATATGTTCCAGGAAGGGGAGCAAGGTATCATCACGCTCGCAGCTCGTTCTACGACGAATGGTGGCGTCGACATAGAGCTTGACAACCCACAAGCCGTGAAGAGCATGATCACGTACTTTTACACGCTCGACTACCCGGTTTCTGAGATCGATGTACCGCCGACCAACAAAGCAAACGTTCACACACCTAAGACTCCTGCTCCTGGTCACAACATGAGCCCGGGCACCACTTGTAATCTCTGCGTTTACTGTCCAAACCCTAATGGCTGGATGCTCCACCATGCAGACGTATATGCCGCCGGCGACAAGTACACGATTACTGCGCTCAAAGCTCTGTCAAGGGAAAAGTTCCGACAAACAGCAACCATGGACTGGAACAGCTCCAAATTTATCGACTGCATCAGCAAGGTCTATAGCACCACGCCTACAAGCGACCGTGGCCTGCGCAATATCATCGTGGACGTTTGTAATGCGCATTCGAAGTGTTTACTAAGCAAACCGGAGATGCAGCTGCTGCTCGGAGAGATGCCAGATCTGGCGTTCGAGCTCCTGAATCGTTCAGCAGGCTACAAGGTCTCCTGGAAGAAGCGGGTGCGTCAAAAATCAACTTAAGGGGGGGCTACGCGGATAATGAGGACGATAATGGCGAATGGGTTGGAAGGCGGGAGCATTGTGCTCAAAGTTTGCGAGAGAAGGGTGTTCAATAGCCGAGCTATCACCGGGTGAAGGTGAGGTGATGTGTTGTAGCCTTCATGACTGTCACCCAAGGCGAATTGCGGTATCACGGTTTTCCTTCGCACTTTCATGTTCAACCTTCGTCCACTCCAAATTTGATTTACAACGGACCTGTGACAAGAGACCCAAAAAGCATATCGCGCCAAGACCGCTTGTGTGACGAGCACTCACTGTATCTCTCATAAACATTTGTTAACATGGCATCCGACGAGCCGCGCAAGGAGCTTATGAACGCCCTCAGCAAGTCAGTCGACCCTTTTCTCCCTTCTACGATCCATGCGAGAAAACACTGACGGTCGACTAGCTTGTCTCTGCAAGAAGACACTGCTGATCTCAAAGTTATCTGCGGCGATGATACTTACCACGCTCACAAATTCCTACTGTGCTTACAGTCTGAATTCTTCCGCCTTGCCCTGCGCAAGGGCGCATTTCCTTGGAAGGTACGCGCACTCACATGCCCTCTGTTCAGACACGCAACACTCTTGGGCTTGCTGTGTGGAAACAGGACCATACGGGACTCGTCCTGGTTTACCGAATCTTCGCTTCCGGTATGCGAGTAGACGATATTCTTTTTTACTTCTGGACACGACTTTGGAGAGCTTCGCGAGACAGACATGTGCTTACTTGCAGCAGGAACAGAATGAGGGGATCATTACCATCGAAGCTGCTCCGACCAATGCCTTTGATCAGAACGCTGACGACCCTGTTGCAATCAAGTGGATGATGCACTACTTCTACCACTTGGACTATCTGGAGACAGAAAGGCCAACCGTGATCAGCCAATCTCATCTCATTGTCCATACTAAGATGTATGCCCTTGGAGAGAAGTACGGCATTCCAGGCCTTAAAGCTCTCGCTCTGGTCCGCTTTGAGGAATCTGCGAACATTCATTGGAGAGGTGCGGAATTTGCAGAAGCTATCCCGGTGATCTATACCAGCACGATCGAACAAGACAGAGGTCTTCGTGACGCTGTTGTTAGGAAAACCATTAGTGAGCGCACTTCTCTTCTCCGCAAGGTGGAGATTGAGACGGTCATGAAGGATATCAATCAGTTCGCCTACGACATTGTAAAAGAAGCAATGCGCTGTCATTACGTGTGAACAGATGGATCAAGAGGCGGCATCTCGAGCAAGCAATAGAGGAAGTCTGGGAGATTAAACGAAGAGGCAGGCATGAGGATTTGGTGTGCTCCCTGATTCGGTTCCTATATCCAATGTTCACGTATAGCATGTAACGCTTTCAAGACGGACGGCTGTTCCTCAGTTTATCAGAGATGTGCTACAGAAGTACAGCGTGCTCCTATTGCGCAACATCCTCTTCGCTGAACCGTTCTTATCGTCGGGAAATTTCCGGTCACCGTAAGGTACTTTATCATGTAATTCATTGTGCATGCGGTGTCAGACAGGAGGCTCTCACTTGCAGATTGCCATTGCCTCAAAACGGGACCGAGGCCCGCCACACCGACTCGCATCCCGCTTACGGCTCCTCCTGTACGCTCACCCGTCTCGCCCAGACATGGATCTTATCGCAACGACTCCTGTACCCGATCTGGAATACCCAGATATTCTCCGCATCCTCCGCACTCGAGCGGCGCGTGTTCCTCGGCTGCCGTGCTGACCGCAGAACGGGTCTGGGCCGACCTCATGGAAATGAATGGCTGCGCCTGCAACGACTCAATCGCGTGAAGTCACTGGGCTCGGCGGCTCAATCTGTATGCTCGGCCTCTGCGATAGGCTATTGTGCGGAGAACGGGAGGTTCTGTCGCGAGGTCACTTTATCCGGCATGCGAGGCCGGCTGCTGCCGAGCTGCTCTGCCACACCAGCCTTGGGGACGACGGCTGAAGTCTGATCCATCGTATCAACGATATGCGGCAGCATGGGAATCTATCTGGAACAATGAAGCCGAAATGCACCTCGGCTCAGCGCAATGCCACGCGATGCTTTACGTCCCACCACGCGAGGCCGCGTTTCGCGCGTTCTGATTCCCGGGAGATCTCATCCCTAACGTACAGTACCTTACCCAACAACCCTCACCGAGAGCCAATAGAGCCGCCAAGCGCTAGCACTCGGTCTAGGTTGACTTCGTACATATTCAGAAGGTGTCCTTCCTGCCATGGCGCCATGCGTATCCCCGTTCTTTTCCCATGTGTCTTCGGAAGCGTCGCCCGACCTATCACGCCCTGTGATCGTACCTGCCTCTGGCCGGAAATATTCCCCGTTCGGCCTGTCAGACCGTCGGATATCCTAGCCGCCTACTCTAGGTACCACGTCAAAGTCACTCTGTCGCAGAGCCTTATCGTGGTGTGTCTATAGGTACCTAGTTTTAAGGTAAATGGTACGGCTTTTTAACTTGCTTTCCTCGCAAACGGATCTTCCTATTCTTTTCATTTGCCACCTGGCGCCGTTCTTATTGTTGACGAAATGACAGGAATGAAGGTTCCTGGCTTAGAGAAGCCTGATGATCGGGCTAGGAGACTTGCAAAAGATCTCTCCCTAGAGGAGCAGGTAGGTTATCCTTTCTCATGTCCCCGAGGTGTCGTGTGCCAATGCCCTCTTCATGTTCCTTTAGTCCGAAGGATACCACCGTATTTTGCCATGTTTCATCCTATGCATGTTTCTCCTATGTGCATGTGCTTGTGCAAGGCACTACGAAGGTGCGCGAGAATGGCCATACCTGTCCACACCGCTTCCGATATACCGTCAATCACTTGACGGGCCGCTTAAGGCCAGACTGCATTATTTTTGGTCATTTAGGTCGGTCCTGCTGCTGATTCGAACGACTCAGATCTTTTTGCTTGCAGGAGCGGACTTTTGGAGGACTGTACCGAACCACAGACGCGGCATTCCTTCGCTGAAAACCACAGACGGTCCGAATGGTGCTAGGGGAGAGTTCTTTAAGAACGGTACCAAGGTAAAGGTCTCCTTAGAGGACATCCTTCACGATGCTTACAAATTTTGCAGGCTGCATTATTCCCTTGCGGCGTCTCATTAGCAGCGACATGGAATCTGGACCTCATCGAAGAGATTGGTCGCCACTTAGGCGAAGAGACTAAAGCAAGGGGCGCTGATGTACTTCTTGCTCCAACCATTTGCATGCATCGCTCACCCCTCGGTGGACGCAACTTCGAATCATTTTCCGAGGATCCTTATCTTACCGGAAAATTCGCCGCTTCATACATCAGAGGTCTTCAGAGCGAAGGCGTAGCAGCTACTATCAAGCATTATGCCGTCAATGAACAGGAGACATGGCGGATGTCCTACGATGCCACTATTCATGAGCGGCCCCTGAGAGAAATATATTTGAAGCCATTCGAGATTGCTATCAGGGAATGTTCGCCATGGGCTCTCATGACGTCTTACAACTCGGTCAATGGGAAGCACGCTGATATGAACGAGCATTTGCTGAAAGACATTTTGAGAGGCGAGTGGAAATATGACGGGTAAGTCACAGATCTTCCTCTATGTCCCATCAGGGTATTACTTAGTGCAGCTGTTGACCACCGTCAAGCCTGGTGATGTCTGACTGGGGAGCTACCAACTCTGTCGCGGAGTCAATAGAAGCAGGCTGCGATCTAGAGATGCCCGGTCCGGCCAAATGGCGTGGTAAGCGCGCATTGCAGGCTGTTGAGGCGGGAGAATTGTCCACGGCAGCAGTCGAGAAGGCGGCAGGGAACGTACTATATCTCATAGACAGGATCAAGGGCATCAAACCCTCAGTGGAGCCGCCAGAACGATCGAATGATTCTCCAGAGCTCCGACAGGCGATTCGGAAAGCAGGTGTTGAAGGCTTGACTCTGCTCAAAAATGATCGCAACATTCTACCAATCTCGCGGCACAAGAAGATCGCAGTGATTGGACCAAATGCGAAACGGGCAATTGCTCATGGCGGCGGAAGTGCGAGTCTCAATCCACTCTTTACGGTGACACCATTCGACGGTCTACGAGCAGCTACAAGTGGCGAGGTCTCATATTCCCAAGGATGTGATACCGCGAAATGGTTACCACTGGTGGATCCACATTGTTCGACACCCACCGGCGAGCAAGGCCTGATACTCGAGTACTACAAAGGAGATCGATTCAAAGGGGACCCTGTTGATGTACAGCACAAGTCTGGAGCTGATCTCTTCCTCTGGGATTCCGCACCGAAAGAGGTCATGCCTACTTTCTCTTTCAAGGTCAAGACAATCGTAACTCCTAAGACATCTGGAAATCATACTTTCAGCTTCTCCTCTGTGGGACCGGGCCGCATGTTCCTTGATGGCGACATGCTCATAGACAACTGGAACTGGAGTACAGAAGGCGAGGCCATGTTCTCATCTTCTGAAGACATTCTCGAGACCGTCTATCTCGAAGCCGGCAAACCAGTTCATGTCCTTGTGGAGAGTACCAATGAAAGTCGACCAGAATACAAGAAAGCAGTACAAGGCGAGTATCACTACGGCGGCTGCCGGATAGGGTACGAGGAAGAACGACAAATTGATCTCCTGCAAGAGGCTGTAGATGCGGCTAAGTCGGCCGATGTTGCCATCGTGGTGGTGGGACTTGATGCCGAATGGGAGTCTGAAGGTTACGATCGAAAGACTATGGACCTACCTAAAAACGGGTCGCAAGATCTTCTCATCCGTTCCGTTCTCGCTGCAAATCCGAACACCGTTGTGGTGAACCAGTCCGGTACACCAGTCACCATGCCATGGGCGGACGACGTGCCCGCTATCCTCCAAGCGTGGTATCAAGGTCAAGAAGCTGGAAACGCACTCGCTGATGTCGTGTTCGGAGCATGCAGTCCGAGCGGCAAATTGCCGACGACATTCCCACGTAGGCTCGAGGACAACCCTGCTTTCCATAATTGGCCTGGCGAAGACGATAAGGTCATGTACGGTGAAGGCATCTATATCGGCTACAGGCATTACGAGACTGGCGTTGCGACACCGCTGTTTCCGTTCGGCCATGGACTCAGCTATACAGCTTTCGAATACGGAAGCCCTAAGATTAACAACAAGATCCTGAGCGAGGCGGAGAAGATCGACATCACTATCCCAATCACGAATACCGGGGCCATTGCGGCAGGTGAGATCGTTCAAGGGTATGTGAAGGACGTCAAGAGCAGGATCCCTAGGCCGGAGAAGGAGCTGCAGGCGTTTGCGAAGGTCTTCTTGGAGCCGGGGGAGACGAAGAAGGTCACGCTTACGCTGAATAAGTACTCAGTGGGTTACTATGATACTACGCTTAATGCGTGGATTGCGGAAGAGGGCGACTTTGAGGTTCTGATCGGCGCAAGTAGTGTGGATATCAGGTGAGCAGAACGACACTAACACACTTCCAAGCATCGTTGCTAACCAATTCATAGGTGCTCGACGTCGTTCGAAGTGGTAGAGTCATTTACGTGGGTATTCTAGGCATGGGCGAGGCGTTTCTTATGCAACTTTTGGTCATTGTTCTTAATTGGCGCTAGAGGTTCTGATGCCACGTCGACTAGACTGCGCTGCACTCATAAATAGTATGCCTGGATCCTCGGAGTTGGTACGTCTCTTTTGCATATACAGCGGTGACGCTCGTGCCGGTTGAGTGAAGTGAACTGAGACGCGGACATTTTTCGCTTCGGAACAGTACCTCGCAGTAGCAGCCGCGCAAAAGGGTCCGTGCACGCTGGCCCTGAGCCGACGGCGATGACGCTAGGCTGTGCGGTAATCCCCGTGCCCCAGATCTATCTCTTCCAGTCTCCTGCTAGATCAAACGAGCTCAGAGTACGCAGACCTCACGGTCATGGCATGTTGTAACGTTCTCATATTCATTTAGCGACTATTCAGTACACCCCTCTTCTACTCTGAGTCCGGTGAGCGCCTGCAGCGACCCGCGACCGCGCGCCTGGACGCGTGTGTTTAGCTTTCTTCCCGAGCAAACGAACAGCTCGTCGCATTCCCAGTACTACGCTACACGGTATGGTCTCTAGTATCAGCCTTCGTACACGGTCAGCGACTAATTAGGTCTATGTTTAGACGATACATATTCGGCCCTTAGATCGGTAGACGCACGCGATGAACCCCGGCCACAGAGAAGGGTGGCCTCCACCACCAGGCATGGGACCGGTCAACCCACATCCGAACAGTGAGCCGCAACAAACACAATCACACAGACCAGGTGCTGGCTTTGGGTACGTTGAAAACAACTGGCTATGTTTCTTCCGAGGCTCGGATAGGTGCAGCGTGACGTGGGCAGGAAGATTGGACTTAACCCCACTTCTTATCCTGGCCTCAATATTATTGCGCAAAGGAGTCTAGCATGGCTGACATTCATCCTTCTCCCAGGTCGGGCACACCGTCTCATCAAGCACAGCCATCACCTCATGGTGGAGCCAACGGTCTCCCACCACCTCAGGGTACGTGTAGCCTCTGCGGAGCAGTACAGCTCGTCCGCAGATACTGATTCCTTGCAGGTTCATTTGTTCCATTTCAGCAACCAGGCCAGAATCTGCCCCACCTAGCAGGTCTGAACCAGTCCTCTCCCAGAAATCCTCCACAACCTGGCCCACCTCAGCAACCAGGACAAGGCTTCCTTCATGGTATGCCTCACCCAGGCCAGGCCCCCCAGTCGATCGATCGCCGCGACAACCCAGAGGCTAGAGAAAGAGAGGCACGCGAGGTACACATCAAAGAAGAGCAGGACGCGATAAGGCGCGACCAGCAGCGCGAGCGCGATATTAGGGAGAGGCAGCACTTGGAGCAGGTCCCAATGCACCAGTCGCAAGCTGGACCGCCACACCTGCACCAGCCTGTGGCTGTAGGACCACGCTCATCAGTGCATGGTCCGAATGGTCTTCTTGGAAATCAAGGCGCAATCTCTGGACCACCTCCGCATGCACAACTCGGAGCGCCGGTAGGCCCAGCGAGCATTTTCGGCGGAGGAGCTGTACAGGGTCCGGGCCAGCCACAGCAGCCTGGCCAGGCGCTCTTGGTTCCCTTTGCACAGGGTGGATCGTCAGCGACGGGAAGTCAGGGCCAGCAGCCCATTCTGAACGTACGTATTCACTGGATCAATGTCATGTGATGTCATGTGTCAACAGGGGTAGCTGACATCTTGTTTAGGACGCGCTGAGCTACCTTGACCAAGTAAAGGTCCAATTCGTGGAACATCCAGACGTGTATAACAGGTTCCTGGATATAATGAAGGACTTCAAGAGCGGAGCGTGAGTAAAGATCATGCGCAAGTGGTTCTCAAGACTAACAGTGGTACAGAATCGATACACCCGGCGTCATTGATCGCGTCTCCAATCTTTTTGCTGGCAACCCAGAGCTTATTCAGGGATTCAATACATTTCTACCTCCAGGCTACCGCATTGAATGCGGCACTGGAGATGATCCGAACGCTATCAGAGTCACAACCCCTATGGGTACTACCGTGCAGTCAATGCCAGCTCAGCGCGCATTGTCCAATCCAAGGACTGCTGGTGGCCAAGATGGCATGTCCAGGGACGGCGTGTTCTATCAGGGCGCGAACGGCGGGACGTATACTCCGCAGCCAGGCCAGCATCATGTGCTTTTGTCTCCTGGAGGCCGTCCAGTCGGGCCTGCAGGCTTTGGCGGACAGTTCGCACCAGGCCAGGGTATGCCATCTGTTGAGGCGGCGCGTGAACAACAAGCACTTGTACATCAACAGGAACAGCGCGGAGTCTCTCAGCTGCAGAACGCAGTGTCTGCTGCCGCAAGCGGTGGTCTGCCAAGGCAGGCTCTCATGTCTCCGCAGGGCTCGGGCACACCCCTCCCAGGCCAACAGATGGAAGCTATTGGTCCAGATGGTCAGCCCATGGGTGCTGGTATGGAGAAGCGTCCTCCTGTTGAGTTCAACCATGCCATTAGCTATGTGAACAAGATCAAAGTAGGACTGTCCGTTGTTATTCTATTGTTTATATCGCTGACCCCTCACTTTACAGAACCGCTTCTCTTCACAACCAGATATCTACAAGCAGTTCCTCGAGATCCTCCAGACATACCAGCGCGAATCAAAGCCAATCCAAGACGTCTACGGCCAAGTCACCCGTCTCTTCCACACCGCGCCAGACCTTCTCGAAGATTTCAAGCAGTTTCTGCCAGAGTCCGCCGCTCACGCCAAGGCCGCTGCTGCTGCAAGACAGCAGGCTGAGGACGCAGTCATGCTCAGCAATGTCCGCGGTGAGCCGTTCTACACCCCCGGTGGAGGCGTGCAGCCGCATCAGACTCCTCGCGCAGAGCACCGTCTGCCACCTGTCGGAAACTTCGCACCCACGCCGACAGTGAACAAGGATAATAAGAGGAAGCGTGGTGATCGTCAAGGTACTGTTCAGAGCCAGATTGGTATGATGCCTGAGAGCAGTGTCGGAGCTAAGGCCGCGCCGTTTGGTCAGATGGCGCCTGTGAATAAGGTGAGTGAATGTCCTTCTTTCTACACCGGATCCCGGATGGCGTCACTTCCGCGTGACCTACCTTCCAATTCAGCACAACTTCCTCCCCCTTTCAAATTCTCAGAAGCTCGGAGTAACCATTCTCCTCACGTCTGTTTGCTCTCTTGGGCGACACAAAGAACGAGATGGATATTCATGGCCTCCTCAATCCCAGTGTCTCGTCACCTCCTGAGCGTGAGCACAATGCTGACGAGCTTCACTTACAGCGCACGAAGCAAACACATGGCGCGAGACAGCCAGGTGGACCTGACCAACCACCTGTTTCACCAACATTAGTGCCCGCACTACCAGAGCCGCTTCCGCCTACTACGACCTCAATGGCCACAAGTGAAGAATTGAGTTTCTTCGATCGGGCGAAGAAGGTCATTGGGAACAAGAACACCATGAACGAGTTTCTCAAGCTCTGTAACCTTTTCTCACAGGACCTTATTGACCGCACTACGCTCGTTACCCGCGCTCGCAGCTTCATCGGAGGAAATCCTGACCTCTACAAGTGGTTCCAAGAGTGGGTTGGCTACGACGAGAAGGATATCCTCATCGAGAACCGCGCGAAGATCCCAAGTGGACGGATTTCACTTAGCAATTGCAGGGGTCTGGGACCGAGTTACAGACTACTCCCCAAGCGGGTAAGTTCGCTTCTTCTTCTATTGTGTTATTGTTACTTCGTCCCAGCCACTTTACAAGTCAAAGGGATAAAAGTGCTGTTCTGCCCCCAACTGGTATTCCTTCTTCCTCTCGCACTGCTTTTCCGCGCACCTTTGTCTGCACCTTTGTATCCTTTTGTATACCACATCTTGTATCACCATGGTCCATACCCGCAATTCCCGGAAGCGAGCTGGTTCTCCTTTCGCGAAGATCCCTACAGAGTGGGATAAGGAGAAGGAGATGGAGCAGAGGCGAGCTGGTCTTGCTTCTACGCCGTCATCTTCTCCTTCCCCGCCTGTACCTGCACAGGTTGTTTCGTCTCCGCGTTCTGCTCCTGTTGGAAAGCCGGCTGGTTCCGCGTCTTCCTCTTCCCCTCCTGTACCCAGTGTCCCACTGGTCGCAGCTGGGCCTCCTCAAGCGTCGCCGGCCTCTGGTAGGTCCCGCAAACGCAAGGCTCCAGCGTGCGATCAGTGGGATGCTGATCACCTTGCGTTCCGTTGCGGCTGCGTCAAGCGGCCTATTTATCATGAAAACAAGACCATGTTTGATTACGCAGAGAAAAAGCAGAGAAAAACAAGACATGATATACTAATGTTGGATCACAAACAGGAGCGTATGAAACCCTGCAGCGGACGCGACGAGCTTTGCAACGAAGTCTTGAACGATGATTGGGCATCTCACCCAACCTGGGCTTCAGAGGACTCTGGCTTCATCGCCCATCGCAAAAACGTCCATGAAGAGGGTCTTCACAAGATCGAAGAGGAACGCCATGACTACGACTTCAACATCGAGGCTTGTGGTCGCACCATCCAGCTTCTCGAACCTATTGCGCTGCAGCTGCGTCGCATGTCTGACAAGGACGCTCAAGCCATGGAGCTCCCACCTGGGCTTGGCGGTCAGAGCGAGACTATCCACAAGCGCGTCATCATGAAGCTTTACAGTCGCGAGAAGGGCAACCAGGTCGTCAAGGAGCTGTATGCTCGTCCATACGCTGTCATCCCAGTCCTTCTGAACCGCCTGAAGCAGAAGCATGAGGAGTGGAAGACTGCTCAGCGTGAGTGGGAGAAGGTCTGGCGCGATCAGACTCAGAAGATGTTCTGGAAATCCCTCGATCACCAGGCTGTCAACGCCAAGCAGCACGACAAGAAGCAGTTCCAGACCAAGACTTTGGTCAATGAGATCCAGACTCGCTACGAGGAGCAGAAGCGCCAGGCTAAGGCTGGTAACGGTGTTATTACCACCCCTCAGCTCAAGTTCAACCTGGACGACGTCGATGTCATCATGGATGCTACCCACCTCGTCCTGGCGTTCGCCGACCAGATGAATGCAACCACGGATTACCCAAGACTGATCGGCTTCATTCGCGACTTCGTTCCACAGTTCTTTGGCATTGATGCTGAGTGGTTCCACAACCAGATCAAGAACAAGTTCGGAGACTCGCCTCCAAACGAGTACGCCGATGACTCCGCTTCCGCTTTCGACGAGCCAGCTTCGAAGCCCCGCAAGACTAACGGCAGAAATCTGCTCCGTGGCGTCCTTGAGCGTGGCCGCAAGACTAGTCGCAAAGACCTCGAAGGAAGCGGTACTCCTGCCAGCCGTGCCACGTCTCCTGACAACGCATCTCATGCCGAGGATGACATGAGCGAGGGTGTCACCGGCACCGACGACGTCAAATCTGACTCTGCTCTGGAGATCTGGGCTGAGCACCCTCTCGGCGGCAACGTCTTCAAGGAAAAGGATGTCATCCTCAACGAGCCCTACCACCGCGACCTGTACAACTTGTACGGTAACCAGAACATCTACTGCTTCATGCGCATGTTCATTATCTTGTACGAGCGTCTTCGCAACCTCAAGCAAGCGGAGCCAGACGTCCACTATATCATCAAGAAGGCAATGCAGGCCAAACCAGCCATCGAGCTCGGCATCGTGGACAAGTTGCCCGTCGACTTCTTCGGGGACATCAGCCCACAAGCCGACTACTACCGCCAGGTTCTTACGATGTTCGAAGAGTTCATCAAGGGCGAGATGGACATGAGCCACATCGAGGAGACTCTGCGTCGTTATTACCTACAGTGCGGTTGGCAGCTCTATTCTGCTGAGAAGCTTCTTACTGCACTTGTCCGTTTCGCAACCGCTGTCATTGGCAACGATGGCAAGGACAAGAGCTGGGATATCATGATGCTCTTCAGGAAGGACAGGGCGAAGGAAGAGACCACCTACCAGGATGAGCTCAACTACCGCAAGCAGGTTGAGAAGTATGCCAAGGAGGGCGACATCTACAAGATTGCCTACGTAAGTTCATCCTCGACTACATCACTGACGAGGTGGGTGCTAACACTTCATAGGACCAAACCAGTGCCGAAGTCACCATCAAAGTCTTTAAGAAAGACGAGCCCACTTTCGACACCTCCCGCTTGCTCGCTGAAGATGTCTGGCGTGTCTACGTCACCAACTACACCAGCATGCAGCCTACAATCGGCGTTTCCGAACTTGCCTCTCGCCTCCCCATTCTTAAGAAGAACCTCAGACCCTACACCGTCAACGGCGCCGACACGCCCACCACCACCGCAGATGAACTTTCCGGTCGTCGCTACGACCTTGTTAGTGCCAAGGAGAACCTGGAATTCCGCATCAGCGTCAACGAACTCAGATTGCAGTTCGTCAGGGGCAATGACGAGTTCTGGTACCAGGATGAGCCGGTCAGGAGTCTGGGTAAGGAGGGCGCGGAGGAGGCGGAGAAGGTGTTGGGGATCAGGACGGAGAAGACGAGGGAGGATTGCGTTATGAATAATGAGGCTATGAGAGGGTTGAGTAGGGAGAAGGTGGAAGGGAAGAATGCGGCCTGGAGGGACTTGGTTGAGAAGGGGATCAAGGAGAGTGTGGAGGGCGAGAAGATGGAGGAGTAGAGGCTGGATGGTGGTGGTAGATGGAAGTGAGGCGGCACCGAGCGACTTTCCGGGTTCATAGATTGGAGTCTGGCGCGAGTATATTGGACGTTTACGCTGAGGGATAGGAAATGGCGCGCGAGCCTTTGGCTGTAGCATTAGAGCAGATTTTTCGTGTCTTTATTCCGAAATGCACTTCAACTCTTTCTAAGCCGGTTCTTCGTTTCGTGGAGTTTATTCAAACGTCCTGTCATGCGACGTTTAACCCTGAACATTTGTATCCCGCCGTGCCTCACGCAAGCAAGCGACCCCGCCCCAAACAGGAAACTAAGCCGAAGCATCTTTTGAGACCGCATCACCAGCCTCCATTCCACCACCCAGAAAGATGAAACCCACACAATTCCTCGAAGCACGAGCTCTGCTAATCTCCAACGTGTCCTCTACCCGCGCTGTCAGCAGAATATGTAGACCACTGTACGCCGCCCTCCGCAGCAGCCCTCCACCATCACCACAGCTAACGAACCTTCCAGCAGCAGCTTGCGGCCTACCTCCGTCGTCCCAGCGCACCCTATCCCGCACCAATGCACCTACACAGCCTCTAACACCGCCATCCGCGCCTTCTCCAGCACGCCGCTGCGCCTAAAGAAAGGCGGCAAAGCCGAGCGCGCAGCCAAAGCCTCCTCCTCGCCATCCCCCTCCTCTTCTTCCTCTGGAGGCAGCGCAGCGGCCGCAGACGACCCCGCAGACTTCACGGTGCTGGAAGCAGATATCGGCAAGGCGATTGAGCGGCTGAAGAACGATCTCAGTAAGCTGAGGGCGGGCGGACGGTTCAATCCGGAGGTGCTGGAGGCGCTGAGGGTGAAGGTCGGGAAGGAGAGTGTGAGGTTGGGGGATGTGGCGCAGGTTGTGCCGAAGGGACGGCAGGTGCAGGTGCTGGTTGGTGAGGAGGAGGTGAGTGGGCTGTGCTATTGCTATCACTATCCCTATCCCTATCCCTATCCCCATCCCCATTCCCGGCCCTAGACTTCCCAGGTCTGGGTAGGGAGGGTTTCGTATAATTGTATTTTGCTAACATGAGTCCTCTTTGCGTGGTACAGCACCTCAAACCCATCTCCTCCTCAATCCAATCCTCGACCCTCTCCCTAACGCCTCAACCGGACCCGACCGGCACCAACCCTCTGCTGCTCCTCCTCAACATCCCGCCACCAACCGCCGAGAGCCGCAAAGAAGCCGTCAACGCGGCCACGAAGGCCGGCGATGTCGCGAACAACGCGATTCGGAACGCGCGGGGCGCGCAGCAGAAGAAGATTCGCGCGATGCAGGTGGCCAAGACCGCGCGGCCGGATGATCTGAAGAAGGCGGGGGACAAGATGGAGAAGGTTGTTGAGAGGGGCACTGGGGAGGTTAAGAAGATTGTTGAGGGGGCGAGGAAGGTGCTTGATTCTTAGGGGTTGAGTGGGTGGTGGAAGGGGTGTATGAGTAGAGTTGCGTGTACGATATATAGTTGTGTAGTTGATGCTGATAAAGCATGGGTATCTCAAGCTCACGAGCTAACTCCAACCCCTCTGCCTCGATCCTGTCCGTTGTAGCCAATGCCAAAGCCATACAAGTAACAGCGCCATCGCTATGCCAGAAAGCAACATCAAAACTCCTTGGACACCATATATATATCACCCACACGCCAGATCGGCTAAGTAGCAGAAACAGCAGAAGAAATCGGCACATCCTGCCCCTGAAACGCCGCCTTCACTCCCTCCGCTAAATTGCCAATCATGTCGCCCTCAGGATACCACTTCCCTAGCACAGCACCAAGCCTCTCCGTCCAGTTATCTATATCCGCATTTGTAATCTCGAACGCAAAAGTATCGAACGCGTCCAGCGCTGGCTGGTTCCAGCCGACGAGCGTACCCCGGCTCTCGATGTTCTGTTGCATCCTTCCAATCGCAAATGTTGTAAGCGGGAATTGGAAGACCACATTCTGCATCTGCGCATACGGCGGCACGCGTTCGAGAGGCAGACGGACAGACTTCGTGCGCTGAACTCTGGCGCCACCTTCACTGGTACGGCGTCTACGGGACGGCTGCCTCTGAACACCGTCGGTGCCCACTTCCTCGTCTTGGTCCGCTGCAGCGATGCGGTTTCCTGACACTTGAAGCAGTGCGCGGCCTTCACTTGTCCTGCGTCGTCCAACTCGTGGCGCCTTGTGCAGAGGTTCTGGTTCTGGTTCAGTCGGTCCGTCTGGGTCGAGCTCGCTCGCGCGCACGAAATCGCGGATGCCTGGTAAGTAGCCCTGGCTGCGCTCTGGACTTGGCGCAGTGTTCTCGTCAGGAGTGTCCATTGCACTCAATGAGGCTCTTGGCACCGCGTTGGTTGCCGTCTGTGCAGAGCCTAGATAGTTCCTGATGTCTCTGTTCCTCTTCGGCGGTAATGAAAACTGGTTCTCATCGACTTCACCGCGTGGGATGAGATTCTGAGACGGCGACTGCTGGGTTCGAGGATGCGTCCTACGTCCCGGTTGCGATCTGTGCATATCCGGGATGTTGAACCAGGCATCGCGTTCACCGTGCACAGGAGAAATGAATGGCTTGTTGAGAGACGATTGCTGTTGTGGCTTTCTTGGACTCCGCCGTCTGGCAGGCGCATCGGGGATCGATGAAAGAGGTATACCTATGTTTAGGCTTGAAGATGGTTCCGGGGATGGCCCTGAAGTGTCAAAGTCATGGGTAAAGTCGCGACCTCCAAAGACGTCGTTCTCAGGCTGTCTGACAGGAGAAGTCGCCATATCAGGTGTCATGTAGAGCTCAGGCGGGGGCAATCGGTTAGCACCGATGACTCGGCTGTCGCCAGCAGAGCCATCTCTAGATGTAATCTGGGTAAATGGAGACGAAGCCCTTGGCGTCAGCAACGCGTGTGACTGTTGCGGTTGCCTCGATGGATTTTCCCGTACTGGCGAGCTAGTTAACACTTGCAGACCATCTTCCCGTCCTGCAGGAGTAAGTAGTTGTGCGTTGTCGAAAGGCAGGTGCTGTTTCCGGACGGAAGAGTTCAACTTGGCCGTGACCCACGGATTGGAGATTGAGACATCCCTTGCTGCTGCATGCAGTTCTTCTTCCTCTTCGGCCCTGGCTTCCGGTGACTGGGGTACAAACAGATCAAGATCTTCCTCATCACAGCCATACATGTTCGGTCTGAAGGTCCGACGACGTTTTGATGCGGGTCGTTCGATCTCCTCCGCTTCTAGCTCCGCGTCTTCTGTGGGGCCTCGCATGGTTGACCTCTGGGAGATCAAGGCATCATTTATTGACTTGATGGGGTAGACAGTATCGAAAAGTCGCCTAATAGCATCCAGTACCCGCGCAGAGTCTTCGAACAAGACGTCGTCTTTAGCAGGCTCAACGTTCGGGTCATACGTTTCTGAAGGGCATATAAGACACAGGTAGAGAAACGGGTCTCTGACACCATCAAAGGCGCTGTTTGATCGCTTGAGAGCTTCCTTGAACAGTTTCACGACCTGCTTTGGCGTACCCCGAGCGACAGACATCGGGCGGCCATCGATTGATAGAAATTGGCCAATGTTACCGATCTTCGATGCATCTGCATCAGACTTAGGCAGAAACGCCTGCGCTGTAAATCCATCATGCTCAAGAACGCACCAGACGCACTGCGAGGCGCAAGCATTCCCCACGATCTTAAGCGCAGCATCCTCAATGTTCGCATTAGGCTTGGGAGCATACGCCCAATTGCCTTTCTCATTCTTGGCCTTCAGCACCTTCAGCTGCAATCTCGTCGCAGGTCTAGCAAACGCATAAGCCTGCAGCATCTGCTTGACCTTTGCCACACACTTGGCAGCATCCTTCAATGCGACCTGTCTCCGCACTGGGTGTGCTTTGAGATAGTCGGTAATTCGGACCGTCGTGCCTACGGGGTGAGAGGCCTTATCCTGGCCTGTAAGCTCGCCGTTCTGCGCGATCTTCAGGCCGTAAGCGATGGTTTCGCCTTCAACTCGCGTGGTGATGGTCATGCTCCCACTCATTTCTGCGGCGCTGCTGAGTGCTTCGCCGCGGAAACCGAGAGAGGTTCCGCCAATAGAGGCAAGATCCTGTTCGTTCTTCATCTTGCTAGTGCAGTATCGCTTTGCCACCAACGGTCTATCCTCCGGAGCGATACCGTGGCCATTGTCGCGGACTTGGATGATATCTAGAGTGTTCACTGATAGTTCGACAAACACGGATGTTGCACGAGCATCCAGTGCGTTGTCAATAAGTTCCTTTATCACAGAGGCGGGGTCTGTGAGCACTTGTGAAGCGCCGATGGCACGCACTGCCTTCTGTGAGAGTGCGTGGATTGACATGGTGCGAAACCAATTGGATCAAGCATCGCTCAAAGTTCTCATCGAACAAATATCCCTAAGGAAAAATGGTATAGCTCCTTCCCTAAGTCATCGTGGCGGAAGACGCGTAGGGAAACGCGATCTGTAAATGGTCTTGGCAAGATCGCGCCTTCCCCATAAGACGTCATACGTATAATCACACCATCTCCTTCAGCTCCCAACCGAAACTCATCTCGGTTTCTATATAGCTGTTAGACTGTTCTGTAGTATACTTATATCTACGTTGTGAACGAAGACGGAATGGCTCTCGCACCAAAGTTCGCTGGCCAAAAGTTCGCCTCGGGCGTCTCGCCCAAAGCAATCCATACTCTTGAGCTCTGTAAGCCTAAACCGTAGTATGCTAGGTAGTGGCCAGATACAACATGCTGATTCTCAATGTAAGACCTTGACTATGTCTGTCCCGTATGTACACCAGGACTGGGAAACTTACATGCCGACTCATCCTAACAACACACCCAGTTCTCCAAGAAGATGTTCAACACAGTCTACAAGTCCGTGATCCCCCTAGTAGAGAAGAAGTACAGCGGCAAAGTCGAGATCATCTTCCGACAGCAAGTCCAGCCCTGGCACCCGTCCTCAACACTCGTCCACGAAGCCGGTGTCGCCGTGCTAAAGGCCCAGCCAGAGAAGTTCTGGGACTTCAGCCAAGCCTTGTTTGACAAGCAGAACGACTACTTTGATGTGAACGTCGTGAATGAGACGCGCAATACTACGTACAAGAGGCTTGCGAAGCTTGCGGCAAGCGTGGGACTGGATGAGGGGAAGATTTATGGGCTGCTGGAGGTCTCGGATAAGCCGGGTGAGGATGGTAGTTTGAACATTGGGAATAAGGTTACGGATGATCTGAAGCAGCTTGTAAAGGTACGTCTCTGTTATGCGCGGGGTGTGGTGCGGAAATTTGACGTGCTGACACGCTTTTCACAGGCCGCTCGGTTGGTGGGCATCCATGTATCTCCTACGGTGCTCTTTAATGTAAGTACGAAATTTGTTACATTACTGATTTGGGCTGACAAGCATAGGGCCTCGTGGAGAACAGTATCTCGAGCAGTTTCACGAAGGATCAATGGGAGGAGTGGCTGGATAAAAACGTTGTTTGAGAATCGCGCTGTCTTTTGTTTCAGCCAGTGCTACAAAGCGCACGAATATTGCACGTGCTGTTGGACTTCGGTATGATATTGTAATAGAGTATATTGAAGTTACTCTGCGGTGAAAGGACGTCCTCTTTGTACGCCGGTGGTCAGCCCCGCCAGGGATCGAAGACGTCTAGCTCGTTTGATTCGAGCTTTTGTTTGCATTCGTTAATATCCACGTCTTTGAGATTGATCTCACGCAATTAGGAAAGCCGGCCGCGCCTGTTCCATCTTGATAGTCGTCCTTGTAGACAAGAGGATGGATCTCCGGGTGGGCTTTGCGCTGCGGAACGACTAGTAGTAGTTGCTCTTCTTGACGAGCAGTTCGTAGCACAGGCCGTTGATCTGTGTGAGTGTTACCTCCATCGCGGGATGCTTGAGTAAGCTCTTGTTCGCGAGAATGGTCTTCACCACTACATCTCTAAGGCCTTTGTCTCCCTCAATGGTACTGGAGTAGATAACGGAGGTGGCGAGCGCAAATTCATCGTAGTCACGAGAGCTAATGTAGTCGGCAGCAGCGGAGAACTTTTCTAGTGCGAGCTCCTTGAGACCAGGGATGCCGTATTTTTCAGCCAAAGCGTAGATCTTTGCGTGGAGACCGAATCGAATATTGGGATCGGCGGATCCTCCGTAGGGAGACAAGGACCGGCGTTTCGGACCATTGCTCTCTTTCTCCAAGTAGTCGAAACGATAGAAGTAGTGCACCATGGCCTTGATAGCCTCTGGATCTTCTACGTCCTCATTGTAGCTTGGAAGGGAACTAGCCTGGATGGTGACTACGCCCTCTGTTCCTTCCTAGAAGTGACGACCTTAGTAGTTGCCATCAAATTGTCAAGCGCAGTTAGTCACCTTGAACGTGCCTTTGCGGCATGCTAGCTGGAAGAACGTTGATTGAGGACACACGATTGCCTTGTGCACTCTGTAGCTGTCGTTTCCGCACTTGATAGTGAGGTCGGAATACTCGCTGCTCTGGTAGATGCTTGTTCACATCAGCATCGTATACTAAATGAATGGTAATGGCGTAACGTACGCCTTGAGAGCCTCCATGTGCTTCTTGATGGCAGATTTGGACATGTTGATTCGGATTTTGTGACGATGAACGGGAAACTGCCGAATAGTGTGGATGTACGTGATGAAGTTCTGCGGACGGCGGAAGATCAAGCTTATGTATCCCCCGCTCTTCACCTGTGAAGTGAACAATGTGAAGACCTCATAACACACATCCTCTGTGTCTAAGCCTTGGCACGACAAACTTTCAGAGTGAATCACTTGATACAATAGCAAAGTCCTACTAGTGGCTGGGCGAGAAGAGACACATTCATCGTGCCCTGGGTACAACAGCCATGGAGGGACTATGAAGGAGCTGCTGTTTTTCACCCTCTTTTGATGGTGAAGTATCAGACTGCAGGCGCTTGCAACAAACCATTACTAGCTGTGGAGCAATGATGCCTTACAGAGCGACTCGCCGCGGGCAAAGCTTGGAATCAAACCCAACATGGCAGGCAAGCCGGCTTCGGCTTTGCGTACATTGTTACAGCACAAGCTCTTCGATTCGAATTGTTCGTACCCGAAGCGTGGTTTGACGACTGCCAGGTCTTTGAGGCACCATCAACATGGGCTCGCTGACTCTCTACTCTCTCGATGAAATCTGTGGAGTTCCTTGAAAAGATCGTATCCGAGGCCATCGATCCGCTTCACCACTGCTTCGACCTTTTGATGTTCAGCGAGACAATCATGCGCCCAGATAGTGTGTTTTACGACTTCTCTCAGATCTGTGTCCTTTTCAATCGTGCTGTTATAAACAATATCGATCGCATTGGCAAAGTCGTTATACGCGTCTTCGCAATCAATGCCCCGAGCGAGAACGTCGAATTTTTTGTACGCCAGATCCTTCAGTCCAGTAACGCCGTACTTTTCTGCCATGGCATACATTTTTGCATGGAGGCTGAAGTGTGTATTGCATTGGACATTGTTGTAGTAGGGAAAGGGCATTTCACCAGCACATTGAGCGTGCACTTTGTGAGTGGAAGGACTGCAGACACTAGATACCTCATCTTCCAGATAATCCTGGTGCTAGAGGTAGTGGACCATCCATTTGACCACATCTGGATCATCTGCGTCTTCATCAAACCCAGCGATATCACTGGCTTTAATAACGACGAGACCCTCTCGTCCCTCCTAAAGCTTTGTTAGTGGCCGTAGTGGTTACCATGACGGGTTTGGTCACCTTGAATGTGCCTTCACGGCACGCTATTCTGAAGAAGTTGGACCGAGTGCAGACAATTGCCTTGTGGACATTGTAGGTGTCAACACCGCATTTTATAATCAGGTCAGAATAGTCGCCGCTTTCAAGCAGTCTGGTACATGTTAATTGCAGCCAATGGTAAGGCAGGAGTAGGTGAACATACCGCGCCCAGGGGTTCTCCTCCAGGTGTTCGTACATAGGCGGCATGGTGCTAGGCTTTGCGAGACAAGGATCAGAGGTCGATGATGGACTTATCGAGAAAGACGATGAGCGAGAAAAATATAAGAAATCGAATGCACGAAGTTTGTGGTAAAGCAGACAAAACGCAAGGTGAATAAGATAGCAACGGGAAGCGGCAGTGCTTGGCGGGGATAAAGCGAACAGGCAAACAGGCTGCATGTCTCACTCTACGAAAGCAAAGGGCGCACGAGAGAGTAGTGGAAGTCAGCAGGCGAAAAGCCGAACATGGGTATATCAGATCTCTGTATATTTTTCTGAAGAAAAGGGGAGGCTACTTCTTGCCTCTGGAAGAGCCACTGATGAGCTTCTTCTTAAGATGCTTCGGCATCTTCTCCTTCCTCTTTTCCCTCTTTTCCTCTTTCACCTGCTGCTTATGCGCCTTCTTCACATCCTTGTCCTCGAAGCGCTTACCCCTAGGCCTCTCATCGCCATTACGCTTCCCTCTCCTCTCGCCATCTTCATCCTCCTCATCCGTCTCCGGCTCAGAATCGTCCTCATCAAGCTCTACACCGCCATCCGATCCTTCCTCTTCGGCTTCCTCAGCACCGCCATTGGCGATCTTGTCAGCCAACAGCGCCTGATACACCAAACTACCACCCTCGCCCTTATTAACCTTCTCAGCATCCCTCTCAATATCATAGACCTGCTCCAGCGTCTGGGGGATATACTGCTGTCTAAAGACCTCATTATCAACCTCCTTCTCCTCGCCATCTTCACCATTCTGCGCCCTCTGCTCATACATCTTGGCCACCAACTCCTCCATCTGCGCCGTCTCCACGCCGCCCTCCGGACTCATGATGAATCCGAATACGTTCCTTTCGCTGAGACAATCCACGCCTTTGCGCGTGAAAAAATCCGTCACGTTCTTGATGTCCATGCGCAAGAACTCCAGACTCCGCGGGTGGTCGTGCTCGACGCTCTGACTGACGTCGATGACAAACAACCGTCCGTCATGATACAGAATATTGTACTCGGACAAATCGGCATGCACCAACCGACACGTCTGGTACATAATTCGCATGTACCCAAGCAGCTGCACATACAGGTCCTTCCACTTCGTGGCCAACTCCTCCTCGCTGCGATCAGTGAACTCGACGTCCCGCAGTCTCGGTGCCGGCCAGCCCTTCCTGTTACCCAAGAAGCTCATGACCAGGACATGCTGGCGCAGATACACGGGCTCCGGACACGGGATGCCCGCGGCGTAAAGGCGACGTAGGTTGCGGAACTCCTTCTCCGCCCATACCTTGACCATGGCGCGGTTGCTGCTCTTGTTGTATCCACCCCGGAACCTGTACTCGCCCGTGACGTACTTATCCCTGTCCTTGAACACCAAAATGCTAGTCTTGTACACCTTGATCGCGCGGTGCTCTGGCTGCGTTGGCTCTCCGCCATCCTCAGACAAGGCTACGTGGGCCGCGTGGTATACGTTCGCTTCTTTGCCCGTCGACAGTACGCCGTTGATCTCGGACACGATGTCGCGGTTCAGTAGCTGCAGCAGGATCATACGGGTGCGAGGATCCAGCACCTGCTCGCTCGTTGCTCTATCGCTCTTATCCTTTCCATCAGTCCTGTTTGAGCTCGTTCCGCCGAACGCGGAGTCGGTGAGTTTGAGCTTTGCGGCGTGGGCGGAGAGGGAGCGGATCTGGTCGTCGACGCTGGCGCGGGTGTTGAGGGAGGCATGGCCCGCCGGGCTGATCTTGGGCTTTTGGGAGGAAGGAACAGAATTGTCATTCATTTTCCTTTGCCGGTTGTAGGATTTGGTGTAGTCGGAGGGGTTCGAGGAGGTGATTTCGGAGTCGGAGATTTCGTCTTCGCTGGGGTCAAAAAGATCCTCGATGTCTTCGTCTTCGTCTTCTGCTTGGTCTGGATGCGTGGGTATATTGGCGACCGGGACGTCTTGGTCGCCGGGTTGGTAGGTGGTGTTGGGTCCTTGTCCCTGTGCGTAGCCTCTGGTGGGTGTGAAGGTGTGAGTGGGTTCCAGACCGGCTGCTGGGCTTGAGCCGTCGGTGGGATGGATGCTGTCGAAACCGTGGACGTTCGCCATGCTGGGCAAGTCCTGGTATACGAAGTGAGTATGTCTTATTGTATCAGACGATATACAGCAGTGGAGCAGCAGAGAGTGGCGGTGAGTGTGACAAGCGAAGTGAGTGATGTCAAACTAGTGGCGGTACCGTAACTTTTCTTACGCAAATAGATCGATAAGATTGCATGACTCGCGGAGTGCGGAGCCGCATGTGAAAGCTCCACTCGGGGAAGGCACGACCCTGAGCCAAGACCCTGCCGTGCCCGCAGCCCGCGTCAATACGTGGGACCCCGACCCCGACCGCACCTGTTGACCGCCTACATGTAGACCGTCAACAACCTCGCCCCTCTCGCAGGTCTGTGAGCCTACACCAGGCGCTGGTACGCTGTTCAACTATTCAACATGGCTGTGAAGCTGTGCAAGCCTGCCCGCGCCTTCTGCCGGCAGCGCAAAGTCCTACCAATCCGGTTGTACTCAACGTCGAAACAGCCTCAGCCCCCGCGCAAGCAGCTCCACACCGACAGCCATTCCCATGTCTCCAGTGACTTAGACCCTTGGGAAGGCATCCAGCTTCAAGACAGTATGGAAGATGATGTCGGTGACCTTGAACACGACAGAATTAGAAGCCCTATCCGTCATGAGGATCTTCGGAAGCAGCTGGCTCTACGGTCTCCTGTCGACCTCGTCCGAGAAGCGCTCCTCCACGACTTCAGCCAGCGTTACCGTAACAACCAAAGACGGCTTGATATCCAGAACACCGTATTTGCAGACCCTCCTTCGCGCGATAATGAGACCACACAATCGACCACCCCGACGCATACCCAACGGACACCCTCCGAATATGGGGTTTACCAGGAAAACCTCTTCCTCCCAAGACCCGCCTCCCCCCACCCCTTCCCCGTCAATGGACAACCACTATCGCTGCAATCCTTTCGCGAAAACGTCCAAGCCGCCTTAGAAACCGACAACGGCAGCCGCCGCGTCATACGGCGCATAATGCGCGAACAACTTCTTCGTTGCCAACAACCACAGGACATCCTTCGCATCGTTGCCGTCGCAATGCAGAACCGTGAAACCGCCGACCAACTCACCTTTCTCCAACATCATATCATGCGTGCCCTCTACCGCATCCGCAACGCCGTCTCTGACCCCAAAGTTCTCAGTACCCTCAACGTGATCGTCAAACGTCTGCACGCCTCGAAACTAAACGTATCTCCGGACCTGTTGACTCTGGGTCTGAAGTTCAGTGCTCGGGCCAGGAGCCTGCCGGGGATGAAATTCTATCTGCGCCAAATGCGCGATTACGACATCCCTATGACACGCAATACGTTCCGTGCCACGATCGCCAAGTTCAGCATTGGCAGTCACGGGCTAGGTGAGATTCGCAACGGGCGCTGGCGCCGCTCTGAGCTTCTGCAGGTCTTGCTGGGCTTCGACGACGACAACGACAACGCGTATCATTTCGGCGCTTGGCTGCGGAGGGACGATTGGCAGTTTCTGCACGGCTGGGTCGCGGTGTTGGCTCGGTGCAAGGCCGTGGAGGAGTTGTGGGCGGAGTGGGAATTTTGGAGGGATGGAGAGGAGAGGGCCAGGCCGAGACGCCTGAAGCAACGGGGAAGAGAGGGGATCACGACGAGGGAGAGGGGTGATGCCTGGTTTCTGGAACAGATGTGTCATGCGGGGGACGTTGAGAAGGCGTGGGAAATCTATAAGGATGCGGGGTTGGCGTTTGAGACGCTGAGGACGAGCACGAAGGAGGCGTTGCTGAACGGGGCGGAGTTTGCGACGTTTTGGAATCAGGAAATTGCGGAGGCGATGCGGAATAAATATGAGCGAGACGTGAAGAACATGGAGGCTGCGTTGGGCGTGAAATGGGTCAGCATCGGCGAAGATGGCGAAGGATACCATGTCACCGTGGACGAAACGGAGCTCGAAGCAAAGCTAGAAGCGCTGTCCGATCCGGACTTTTCCGCTCAACCGGACTATGGTTTCCCGTGGGAGAAAGACTCAGCAGAGCAGGCGGAAGACCGTCAACTACAGGAAGCCGAAGAAATTGATGAATACGAACAACAAGAACAAGAACCCGAAAGCTGAGATGGCGGGCCCAGTCGAGCCACAAGCGTTTTGGTCGGTGACAGAAACGATGGTTCAATTCATTCTACCAGCGGCCGGCCAAACATACACCCATAAACAGCGGACCCAGTCATGCTGGGTACGCCAAACCAACCTAGCAGCCCACAACACCGCCTTCGCTACCAGCACACTGTAAGTCCATCCGACTATTCACTTCCTACAATGAAGAAACACGAAAGACCCCAAGCTGGCACCCCATGCCGTGTTCCTACACTACATAGCTGGCAGCGAACCGCGGGGACACATGCTGGCACCGGGTCCCGAGTAATCTAGCTAAGCTCGCTCCTTTGTGAGCTAGCTGGTTGCGTGAGGAACAAAGAGAGCACTGATGTTGTTTTTTTCGATTGAGACTGTTTTCAAATGCAAGTTTACAAGGGTTGTTGCTGAGATTTTGAGTAGGGACGATGGCGGTAAGGGGGTTTTGCTAGGGAGGTTGGAAGGGCATGAGGCTAGGGGCTGGCAAGGCGTATGGGAGCAATGCGGGTCGTTGCGAGGAGTCGGCAAGCATATGAATTAATGATGGGATGGATAATGGAATACTCTATGACCCCAAGGTTACCGGTGTTTCTGTATCGCAGTTTTATGACCTTTGCAATGGTTTTAATGAAAAAGACTTCCATCAACACCGTATATCATAATCCTAATATAGTTACCTCCACTTAACCTTATAGGATGCCCTAGGGCCCATCCGCCAAGTCGCGCTTACCCCATACGTAAGCTCTCTCCAGACCCCGGTCCCACGCGTTCCCACGTCCATCTGACGCCCATCTGGACAGTCCTAGACACGCAGACATGTGATCGCGAGACGCGACAGAAATCCTGCGCCGGTGGGATCCGCTTCATAGATACATTCATACCTACTCTTACAGTATCACCCAAAATCGTAACCACTGCTGTGCCAATTGTATTGTACACGTTAGCTATACCACCGCGCGCGTGGACCCTGTACTACAGCTCCTTCCCTGGTTTGGTTGATTGCTACCTACCTACACTCGCAGCAGGGGTCCCAGACAAAGCAGGCGAACAAATTCTTCGCTACGTCCTTACCCAATCCTGAGTAGAGCACGACACCGGGCATCTCGCTACCTGGATTCTTCACCCCAGCCATTTCATCTGATCAACACTCATAATCCTCAATCGAAAAAATGGACCTCGGCACAGCCAAAGACAACGACCACAACGCCCTCGAACCCTACCGCACCCTCTCCGCCCACGACTCAGACGACGTAAAACCCACTGCCCTATCCACCTCCCAGCTGCTCCCCAAGCTAACCCACACCAGTCCCCCTTCTCCAACGACGCCGGTCCTCACAACCCCTCTCCATCCGAGCACATCGCCGACACCTCCACCGACACAACCTTCATCACTTCGACCACATCCAACACAAAACCCGCACCCAACCAAACCCACGCCCTGACCGACCCAGCCGAAGCGGTGCGCGTGCGCAGCACGAGTCTGAATTCACGGGGCTACCGCGCGCTGAGCGATGATGCTGATACACAGGTGAGGAAGGTAGGGAAGGAGGAGGAGGAGGGGAGGCCGAAGCAGGGGTGGTTTAGTCGGGTCGGGGCGCGGTTGGGGTTGAGGGCTTTGAGGGCTGGAGGGGGCAAAGGGGGCGGGGGTGGTGGGGGTGAGGGGAGCGGGAGTGGGAGCGGGGATGGGGTTGTGAGATGAGGTAGGTGGGTTGGGTTAGTAAGACGGGTGGAGAGGGAGCTGAGGAAAGCTGTTGCTGAGGGGGAGAGGTGACGACTGGATGGGTAACTGGTGACCTAATGTGCGTGTTCTGTTTCACAGTTCGGTTGTATTGATACAAAATTACGAAACGGTGTAGGCTATTTCTAAAGCTAAGCGAACTGCCATCTAGCATTGACCATCTTCCTCCGCACCTATATGCTGTCAGTATAATGTACTTGTTCAACAAACATCCAGCTCATCACGCTGCAAAAAGACCGCGAACTTACCAAAGGAGCCACAATCCCGGTGCCAACCGCCAACGCCAAAACCGTGGCCAGCATCTGGCCCTTATTAAAATCCTTCCCCAGCACATCAAACGCAAAACTCGGCGCGACCCGCGTCCCAAACACATCCAACCCGTACGCGAACACCAGACTCGTGCTCTCGAGAACCGCGGGCGATGTCGTGACCCTCTCGATGCCCAGCAACTCCCTCGCGTGGTTCAGGTACCACTTCGGGTCGAAGTCGATGGTGGGTGCGTAGCGCATGAGCCCCTCCATCTGCTCTTGCGTTGTGGCGTCACGGCCGACGGGACGGCGGGGGTCGATGACCTGGCGCGGAATGCCGACGACGCTCCCGCTCTCGGCTAGGACGGCGAGGAGCTGGCGCGAGGTGATGCCCTGTCTTGTCTGCGTGACGGCCATGTGGCTGATCGGTTCTGGGATGTTGTAGGTCTGCATGACGACGTGCGGGGTCTGGGGTTGCTGCACGGCGGAGTAGTTGTGCTGGGTGCCGAAGACGCCGCGGTCGTTGGGGAGGGCGGATTCGTAGAGCTCGCCGATGACGAGTTGGTGGCCTTTGGTTGTTGTGGTGGAGGAGGTGGCGAAGGAGTAGGCGAACCAGTTCTCGGATAGGGTGGAGGAGATGGGGAGGCTGGTGTCGACGTCG
The DNA here is from genome assembly GCA_024184665.2 of Zalaria obscura. Taxonomy (NCBI): domain Eukaryota; kingdom Fungi; phylum Ascomycota; class Dothideomycetes; order Dothideales; family Zalariaceae; genus Zalaria; species Zalaria obscura. The sequence continues at coordinate 4,923 of JAMKPW020000018.1, read as the reverse complement.
GTGTGGCTGCTTGAGGCGAGGATTGAGCCGGTTACTGCGTCTAGGACATGGAAGGTCGCTGTTTTGAGGGTCTCGGAGATGGAGGTTACGAGGATAAGGTTCGGGTTGAGGTATTTGTAGAGTACTCTGCGATCACCCAGGACTTTACCAATGGAGGCAACGGGATCGTCAGCAGGTCTTGAAGTGACGCTCAGGATGTGCTCGTCGCCGATTGGTTTGAAGGTCCACAATGGCGCGGCCGAGGCTTGCTTTGCAGACGAGCCAACGAGCGCACCGTCCGCAAATGCATACGAGAAGCCAGTCTCGGTCTCGGCTGTGTTTGGTGTCGCAGCGAACTTCGCTCCTGAAGTGGCGTTGAACCCGATCCAAGTGTTATCACTAGGATTGAGAGCAAGTACCGTTCCGTCCGGCTTGGAGACAAGCTGAGGCGAGTTCCAGTGCTGGCCCGGCTGGAGAGTGACAGCTTGCACGTTCCAGATGACCTGACCACTGTTACCAGCATCCAGTGCAACAAGACGGCCAGTTTCAGTTGCACAAACGACAGTCTTGTGGTAACCGAAAGTATCGTGGACAACTGCGGTTGTCTCGACAGTTTTGCCTGCGCCGAGCGAATGCGTGAGCTTCGATGGCAGGGAGCTCAGATAACCTGGAAGCTTTTCGAGATCTTGCAGATGCCTGGTAACCCGATGAACGTATGCAGCAATGACGTTCCGGTGCGACTCGACCTCGAGCTCCTGAAGCAGCGCTTCTTCAATTTGAGGATAGGCCCAGACAGCCGAGGTAACTCCAGCAAGGTACTCTGGCCTTTGCCAGCTCAATGTGCCATCACGCACCAAAACCCACTTTCCGGAAGAAGTGTAGACCGCAGATCGGACTGCGGAAACAACATCTCCCTTCACTGATACTTCGGTAACCGAGTGGACTGGGCTTGCAGCGAAACCCTTGGTGGGCCGCCTGGCAAGTTTACCATGAGACGTGGATGCCACCACAGAGATCTCGGCCTCAGAGACCCTAGTGAAATACACATTGGCATCTGAAACACTTGTCGAAAAGGCACCCTGGCCTGCAAGTTTCGGCAAGCTGTACGCCTTCTTCACGTTGGAAGACTTCAGATCGACATGGTATACCTCCGCCCAGTGCTGCTTGGCGGTCTCGTAGTGCACGAGAAAGTGCGGGCGTGCCTCGATGTGGTAGGGTGCATGCAGCACGATTTTCTCCACACCTGATCCGACGTCGAAGGAGGCGACATTCTTACTGCCAATGACGTTGACTTTGAGCGCGCTGCGAGACTTGTCGGTCCAAGCAATGATAGGAGAGGCGGAGTTGGCGCCGACACTCAGAATGTCAGCGACAGAGGAAATGTCGCCTTCCGAGTTCAGTGAGTACTGGTCAGTCTTGCGTCCGTTCGTAGGGTCAATGCTGACGATCCTAATCTTGAGTCCGCCGAGCATCGTTGTGTGTAGCGAGATGAAGTACACCTCAGTCGCGGAAGCCGAGACCTGATATGGGGTATCGCCGCTGTTGGACGTTAGTATGATAATGATATCCAGTTACTGTACTACAAACCTCTCATCCCTAAACTCCCATTTCACCTGACCAGTCTTGCCATCCACTCTCCGTAGGGTAGGACGTTGACCATCAGTCAAGACGATAGCATCCCCGCTCCTAGCTCCCTCTTTGCCCTCTGGCACTTCCAGCACCTCCAAGTCCAGAGCTGGCTCTTTTCCGAGATCGATAGCCCATGCTTGTCGTCCGTCCAAAGCACTCCAACCAGCCAATTCTCCATCCACAGCGCTCACGAGGATGTCCTGACCGGCGCCAGCGCGGAGGTGCGACGATGTCCGATTTCCATTCTTCGCAATCTGTTGTCTCCATACAAGGCTGCCATCCTTGGGATGTACTGCACCAAGCACGCCCTTCTCCGAAAGGGTGTATAGAAGGGAAGCTTTCGATCCGAGTGAAGGCTGGTGGAAGAAGGTCGTATGTTCCTGAGGAGCGCCCAGCAGCGCGAGATGGTAGTCTACGTGGTATGCGTCATCGGCGAAGACAGCGCAGGCAGTCTTTAGTAGTGAGGCGGCGGCAGTGAGGACCAAATGAACACGCATCGTACGTGTTACTCTCACTCAATGCGGTAACTACCTAGCTGTCCCAAGCCCCTCATAGCAGGCACGTCTCCAGATGCGCTGTCGACGCCAAGCCCGAAGTTCGCCCAGAGCTTCGCTGAAAGCTCAAGTTCGGTTTCGGAACGCTCAGCTCCCGTTTACCGCAGCGTTGGAGATGATCTATCAACCATACCTTAGACGATCCCCCATCCTTCCGCTACAAGTATACAGAAGGATTGCGCCCGTTGGGATGGATTATGGCTCTGTGATCAACCATCTTGTAAATGGTTAAATGCTGATCGCAGTTCTGTCTCTTCCGCGGAGCAACCATCTCACCCAGAAACGCAAGCAATGCGAGGTTGCAGCCCTGCCCTGAGGTTGATCGCCCAGCCACTGACGTCTACGCACCCAGCAGAAAGGAATGGGGTGTCCTCAGTCCTCTGTCGGGAGTGTTTCATCCAAACAACCTTAAGGTACAGTAGTTCGGCCAGGGCATGGTGCAACAACGGTCCAGCGTGACGTCCCAGCTCTGCGCCCCTCCAATCTATTCCAATCCCAGCCCTGTGCCCGTCATGTCCCCTGGTGCTCTGTGCCCGCTTCTCCAACGAAGCTCACGATCGGTTTCAGCCAAGTCCCAGCAGATCGGGCGGCGGAAAACCGCCGTCTGGGTTCCATGCACCGGATGCCACACTTACCCGGCCCTAGCGGCTGCAGATTAAAAGTACGCGCATGGTGTAGAGAGTGTACCACGGGAGCGTGCAAGCCATGTGCGTGTCGCGGCCAGGGGATCGCGCGAATGAACAGCCCGGCTGATGTGTTCAATGTTTCGAGAAGGCCTGCACGAGCCGTCTCTCGAACGTTTCTCGCATGTGGCTCCGGGCTCCGTGCCTGGCAGCGAACCGTCACCTAAGCAGCTAACTCAGTTAAGCTTCTTCCATTCGTTCCTTGCCGGCTAGGATTGGACGCCTCGGTGCTCTTAGCGAACCACTGATTTGGCCCCGGTTATCTGCGCAGCAAGGGTAACGCGTCAAAGTGCCGGAGAATATTATGTCAGGGCACATGTCTCGACCGATTTTCTTGAGCCACCAGCTTCTTGCGAAGGGCGATGAAGCTAGACTCGATCAACATTAGCCATGATGATGTTGTTGCGGTCGAGAGTTTTACCGTAAACATTATGTCGTACCCCGCCGTCGATGCGGCTGGGATGGCTACGTAACATTATTATCGTCTACTACTCTCGTTTCGTGTATGTGCGTTCATATTTATTAGCTGCGCATGTCCATACATACATACATACCTACCTTATACACTGGGCCCTGCAGCCTTACAGCATAGTATCATCACACCAAGCCCGCACTGTCCTTGTTACCGAGTAAGTGGGATTGCTCTGGAAATACACATGCGCGCAGAAAAGTCATTCAGCCCTGCTCTGCAAATACCCGCCATCGCACAGACATTTGTCAGGCTGCTGTATACCTGTATACCAACATCTGATCAGGAGTTCTTCGTTACACACAACGATATCCAAGCCATCACAGGCGCAGACATACAGGACTCAAAAGCGGCCCCTGCTGCACCATCAGTGTCTTCCGAAATCGGGGCCACGACCGTTACGCTTCCCTCCCCTCCATCGGAACGAACGTGGGAACGTTGAACAGCGGGGATAGTCGCCTCTACCCAAAGGCGCTCCCGTCTCTCTCATTCTTGACATCATCGAGTCTCAACAGCCTCGACTGATAGAAGCGCGCAAGTTCAAGCACTAAGTAGGAAAGGCTTTGGCCTTTGGCCGAGCAGAGGAAGGAAGAGGCATGTCGAGGAGTACGCAGCAAAGGTATTTGTGTTCCCTCGTCTCAAGCCGACGTTTTGGGTGAGTGCGGAACGAGGCTGATTCGCACGTGTAGGGAGTACCATATCGTGGTGCTAGGATCCGGTACGTGAAGTGGCGGATGCGCATTACTCGGCTTCTTTTAATTTGGTGAAATGCAACGACTGACAGTATATGTAATATGTAGGCGGAGTCGGAAAAAGCTGCCTCACGGCGCAATTCGTCCAGAATGTGTGGATCGAGCGCTACGATCCGACGATCGAGGATTCATACCGCAAGCTCATTGAAGTCGACGGAAGGCAAGTCATCATGGAGATCCTCGATACGGCCGGGACCGAGCAATTCAGTAAGCACCCTCACCTGCACCTCCTTCTATCCCAAAAACATTTCGCATGCACTAACACCCGAATAGCAGCGATGAGGTAAAACAACAGCATTGCCAAACAACGAGAGAACATCAAGAACGAAACAAACTCACACATGCCGCAGAGAACTCTACATGAAATCCGGCCAAGGCTTCCTCCTCGTCTTCAGCATAACCTCGCTCAGTTCGCTCCACGAGCTAACCGACCTGCGCGACCAACTCCTCAACCTCAAAGACAGCACCCACGTGCCCCTCGTGCTCGTGGGCAACAAGTCGGACCTCGAAGACGACCGGGCGGTCAGCCGCGCGCGGGCCTTCGCCACCTCCCAGGCCTGGGGCAACGTGCCGTACTATGAGACCAGTGCGCGGCGGCGCCAGAACGTCACGGAGGTCTTTGTCGACGTGTGCAGGCAGATTATGGAGGGGGAGAGGGAGGGCGCGAGGGTCAGGGCGGCGGAGGCGTATGATCGGGGGTATCGGAGACGGAGGAGGGGGGAGGAGGGGGAGGAGGGGAGTACGTGGGCGAGGAGACGGAGGAGGCAGAGGAGGGGTGGGACGAGGTGTTCGATTTTGTGAATCTTCTTCTTCTTCTTCTTCTTCTTCTTCTTCTTCTTCTTCTTCTTCTTCTTCTT